>OX122886.1:16826796-17360309 GCA_944738645.1 Eristalinus sepulchralis
AATAATAATAATAATAATAATAATAATAATAATAATAATAATAATAATAATAATAATAATAATAATAATAATAATAATAATAATAATAATAATAATAATAATAATAATAATAATAATAATAATAATAATAATAATAATAATAATAATAATAATAATAATAATAATAATAATAATAATAATAATAATAATAATAATAATAATAATAATAATAATAATAATAATAATAATAATAATAATAATAATAATAATAATAATAATAATAATAATAATAATAATAATAATAATAATAATAATAATAATAATAATAATAATAATAATAATAATAATAATAATAATAATAATAATAATAATAATAATAATAATAATAATAATAATAATAATAATAATAATAATAATAATAATAATAATAATAATAATAATAATAATAATAATAATAATAATAATAATAATAATAATAATAATAATAATAATAATAATAATAATAATAATAATAATAATAATAATAATAATAATAATAATAATAATAATAATAATAATAATAATAATAATAATAATAATAATAATAATAATAATAATAATAATAATAATAATAATAATAATAATAATAATAATAATAATAATAATAATAATAATAATAATAATAATAATAATAATAATAATAATAATAATAATAATAATAATAATAATAATAATAATAATAATAATAATAATAATAATAATAATAATAATAATAATAATAATAATAATAATAATAATAATAATAATAATAATAATAATAATAATAATAATAATAATAATAATAATAATAATAATAGTAATTTTAATAATTGCAATAGTATAGGCCAGTCTTGACAAACATGAGTCTAGGTTTATCCGACAGAGACCAAGGAAAAGACACGGCTAAGCTTTTGCTGGCGATCGTACTCCAAAAAAGGAAACCAATCTGCTATTTATAAATTGGAAAGAAAACTGACCTCATAATGTGGTATATTACATCATTTTATAATTAATTACTTATTTCCGACACAGAAATCAGATCGCGCCAATCGAGTTTTTTGAAAGTGTTTTCTCATTATAACCTTAAGATTATTTATTCACAATTTAGGAATATGTCTGAAGCTCCAATATCTTATTCTATTTTAAATTTTTTATCATAAAAAACAGAAACTATGACAGGCTCAAAAAATGTTTTTTTTTTCTCAGATGCCTTTACCAGAAGGAAGTGGAAAAAAAGAAAACAAAAAAATCCTTTTGTCAACACGTTTTCTACAATCCACACGTTATAAATTTAAGAAACATACTTCACATATTAAAGTCACTTCGTTACATGGTATTTTCCTCAATTGTGGTTACTATACAACACTGTAAACGATTTTATTACAAAACTACATTTAAGTTTGCAATCGCATATGATGCAAAACATTATTTGCTGTATATACATATGTATGTTTGTTTCATTTACCATTAACAAATTCATTACAATGAATAAATGCATAATTAACAAGGAGAAAATAATTTGCGAATATGTAAACACAATATGAAGTTATTAATTACAAAATTGTTTCCCGTCTGCAAAAGAGTAAATAAATGGAATTGAGTTATCCCAATCAGAATATTAACATTCTTATTGACATTAATTTATACAACGCAAATGGAAATAATGGTAATAAAATCATATCCTCACTGACTAACAATTTAACCCTCTTGATTTTGTATATATATGTACATATCAAATGACTACAGATAAAATTATCTACGGTTCCGAATGCTTGTTGGCATATAGACTAATTAAAGAACAATGGGTAACATCATTCCTACAACAATTCAGCTTCGCATCTCTCACGTAATCTGTACATACGAAGGAATGTTAGGATACGAATTTGTATCCATATGAACATTTCCCTAGATGGGGCGATTTGCAGATAGATATTATGTATCCCATAGATTGGTAAAGTAAATTACATAAGGTTAACCATAGGTATGATAAAGAATAAGCATTAATTACATAGCTAGTTAGGTAGCTTGCCTAATAAATGCACCTAAGTCTCACCTACCTTATAATAAATAAGAATTAGTTTTCAGATATTTGTTCTAATGTTGTTCTCAACTTTTACTTATGAACATATCTACAATATTGTAGTACAATGCAATTTTTTCCGGCAATTGATTCCCAATATTATAATGAATTCTATTCTGGAAAAGGGGTTTTCCTGTATTGGAAAATTGACTTTGTTTCCGCACGTATAGAAAATATGACTCTAACAAAATTTTCCGCTTCAGAAATTTTTATATTTTCAATTTTTCACACTTTCTTTTTCCGGTTCAATTACAGACACGTGCACTGCTTGAACTTTGATTTGGTGAACATAGATTCGCATGAAAAGAGACTAAGCACATTCAACTTTGGTACGCATGATTTTAAATGAACCCTGTAGAAATGTAAGATTTTTCTTTTTCGATTATTTGTAAGCTGTTATTCTTGTGAATGTACATGTACACATTTGTAGCCATATAAGGGATGTTTTTAATGTTTTGCCTTTACAAACTAAATCTTTACGAAATCTCTTTTGGTATTTTTGTCTGCCTATCTTAGTGTTTGTCTGCTAGTCTATCAGTCTGCCCGTCCGTCACACTGTTCACACCTTCATATCTACATGTAAATGAATTTGTACTTAATTGGAAAACTAAATGCATTTGGCTCAGAAAAGAGGAAGGTGGTTACCTAAAAATTTTAAACGTTGGTGTTTTATTTCCTATTCATAGCTTTAGAGAAATAATAAGCTGATACTTCTACATACCTTCAGTCTTAACATCAATAATCATATAGTCTTAAATAAACTATATATAATGATATACATAATGGTATAATTTACATAGATACCATATGTTGTACTATGCACATGACTTACAGACTTGGGAAAGAGAATATTTGGTTGGTTTTTATTTTGCACTTCATTAGGTATAATGACAATTAGTTGAATTGAAATTTGTATGGATGTTTCGATAACAAATAAATGGAGGAATGGAAAGCTCGAGCCTAACATACAAAGCGGGTGGAATAAGTCAATCTAAGAATTGTAGAAAACATCCATCTAACATATCTAACAATAAGACTAACTACATGATGCATATTATAACTGGACCACCAATTGTAATCAAAAACTTATATTTGAAAGAAAAAATAACAAAACTATCAAAAGAAAAGAAATTACCAAAAATGGATGAAGAACTGCTTCCGAGCGGCAATTCGGATAATAGCAACGAAGATACCAAATCCAAAGGAAAGAGAAAGGCCTAAAGTCGCAACCGTATTTAGTAAAGTGGCGGACGATGGTGCCGAACAAAACCCAAACGAAAAAAGAGACAAAGTAGGCACATTCAGCCGAAGGAGAAACCTGTTTGTGGAATTAGCTTCATCTGAGTAGCAGACCGGGTTGAGAAGGAAGAGTTAGAAACCTTTATCAAAGCTCTTCAACTAAAATTAGAAGAAAGGAAGAAGATAGATAAAAATGCAACAAAGTATTCTGCAATGCCAAAAACAACAGCAGCAACCAAGGCAGCAGAAACAATTGCAGCAAAATTAGCAACAGGAACAGCTCTAACTACAGAGGCAGCAGAAAGGGAAAAGAATGCCGCCAATTAATATTAGAAATGTGGATACTAAAGACACAATAAACGTGTCAAATGTCCTTAGGGGACAAATTTTTTATTAAAACCTAGGGCCTAAAAAAACAAACTTTAAACTGCTTATCAGCGGACAGATATAAAGTTGTGAATATTACGGCATCTGGGGTGGAGTTTTTCACCTTCACTCCAAAAGAGCACAAGTTACAGATGGTTCTTCTTTTAAGGCTGGATATCTCGGCTGAACCGGAGAACATTCTTAAGACTTTAAAAGAAATTAAAATTAAAGACGTGAACATCGTTGCAGTTTTTCAACTGTGCGTTCCAGAGTGCCACCTGAGCGCTTACTTTCCTTCTTCCTGGTCCAGGTCACACCTGAGAGCAAACGTGAGAGTCTCAGGAAGTTAACATTTCTTAACTCCCAGGTGATCTCTGGGGAGAGACTAAGGAAGATCAATCAGATGCTTCTATGAGCAAGATTGCAAACTTTTGGCAACGCAGCAGGAAACTGCAATAGGCAGCCTCGCTGCAGTAAATGCGATAAATCGCGCTTAAAATGCGCGCATTGCTTGTAGAAGGGACATCCCTCCGTTGGTTGGTTGAGGCCCGTTCTAAAATATCTTTCGTGAATGGACTGTATCCTTTCGTTAAGACCCGCTGGGTCAAGTGCATATCAATTTTAATGAATACGCCGGCAGCTGGAGAGCTTTCAATCCAGTAGGTGAATGCAAATTCACTCGTCAGGATCGAATACCTGTTGGAGTGCCATAAGCCTGATGTGTTGATAGTTAGCGAAACTAAGCTAAATCGGAAGCACACACTTAGGTACAAAGACTATTCTAATAAATAGTAGAAGGGACAGCCCCCACTCCACACAAGAGGGTGGGGTCGCTCTCTTCATTAAAAAAGGTATTTGACATAAGGTCGTATATTACAGTGAGGTGCGAACTTTCAGTGTGCTGGAAGCGTTAGTTTCGTGCATTTTGGGAAGAAATTGTACGTTGTAGCGGTCTATGCACCAGATGCACCCCGGTCCACCGACTTTATTTCAGAGCTCGAATCTCTCTTTCAAAAACTTCGTATTCTCAGAGAATAACTTCTTTGTTGTCATCGGCGGTTTGAATGCGAAGCATGAAGAATGCGGAAATTCTGTGTCAAATCCCCGGGAAGAATCCATGAGTGATTAGACCGTCATTTCTCAGAAGTGGGTCTTGTATTTATTTGATGTTAATTGATTAACGATACGGAACGTAAACAGACAAGTTAGGAAATGCTTAACAATGGTTGAGTACGACAGTCTGCGTTTTTACAGAATCCTATTTAGAGAACTGCGTTGGAATGACTTTACGCCACCCTTGAATAGAATCCTTACTATGTGAATAAGAGGTTGACAGGGGACTCATACAAATGAATACTACGATAAAACGAACAATGGACAAAACGATTCCTAAAGTATCATTAAGCACAAATGGCGAAATTTATCCGAACGATACTATAGACGCACGGCATGTGCAGTGCAAAAAAAAAAACAGATTGCTGTTAAGAATCAAGACACTTTACAGATGATTTACAGACAGAGATGACCAGGAGCTAAGGTCTCTCAAGTCGCAAATGAAAACCATCTAGAGTTTCGACGGATAAATTACAGATTTGTTTGAACTATCCAGGTCCAAATCAACCGACTCTTCCGAAGGAAGGAACATAACGACTGTTTGACTTGTCAGAACAACCGACAACGCAAACATACATACAGCCATGGCGTTCCAGCTTTAATGATGAAAATATGGCAATCAATGCCGTAGCCTAAGATGGTTCTTATACCATACTCATTTCGTAGGTGGAGCTCAAAGACATTTTTAACAGTCTGAAGAAAAAAAAGTTTACCGGAATAGATGGAATACCGAATATTGTGTTACGTCATCTTCCCGAAGAGGCGGTAGAGATATATACAATCCTGTTCAACAATGCTCTGAGTAATGCGTATTATCCAGAACATTGGAAGACGATGGTAGTACAATCTATCCCCAAAAGGGACAAAGATTCCTCGCTTCCAAAAAATCTTCGGTCCATAAGTCTCCTCCTCTGCATAAGCAAGGTTTTCGAAAAGATTGTCAATAGATACAGTGGACTGAGGACATATAATACCGAATAAACAATCTGGATTTAGGGCAGGGCGTGATACTATACATGATTTGGGACATAAAATGGAACAAAAGTTAAACCCAGTGCACCGGGGCCTGATATATTGACTTGGAAAAGGCATTCGACAAAGTCTGACTAAAAGGTCTTTTCCTTTGGTTAAGTGGCTTTTTTAGATAATGATTTAGGATTGATGATATGATTATGGTTGATATTGTTACAGTTGTTTTGCTCATGCGAGAGATAACTAGCATCTCTATGCAACTTCGTTTCTCTATTTGAATAGTATATGTACGACGGTCGTCGAAGCAGGGACCAATGCATTACATGGCTGGCAGTCGCTTTTTGACAGTTTTCGTCAAATTCAAAACACACATATTATTATATCTTATTTTTTTATTATATCTTTTATAATTTCAGTAATGACAGAAATAAGGGAATAATCCCTTAGCATAGCATTGCAGTTCACTAAATTTCGTATTTATTTCATACTGATAGATTGTCTCAATATGGGAATCGCTTCCTCGATTATGCGCTATCTACGAAATATAATGGCATGAAAAATGTCATCGGTATATATAGCGATTTTAAGAAAACGCATCCTTTTGCTAAAAGCTGAGAAGACGTGACCTTAAAAAACCGATGGCGTGTTTCGAAAGCCGAAAGGCATTTGTAAGTAGTCAAATTGGGCAAATGAGATAAGAATCGATGCTTACCAAATGGAATCTTGATGAATACCATTCTTCAAATCAAGCAGACTTAAACAAGTCTTGCCTTCGAGGTATTCTATACAACCATCGTTCAAGGGTAAAGGGAAATTAAAGTATCGCCAATATCAACAACTTCAGATTCAAATAACTCGCTGTGTACATTCAGAGAATACAACAATTTATATTATTGACTGATTTTATTAACTGACTGAACACCTAAAGATATTTCCAAGTCCCAAATACCAAATAATCGAAGCCTAAGGTAACACGATTTTAAATCAAATTTTTAAAGCCCAGAGAAATTGCAAAGGAATAAGATAATGATACAAATTAGTATCTTGAAACGCAGGCAAATTGTGAAGTCACTGTTTCATAATTTAAAATCTTAACGCACTCCCCTACTTCTACAATAGATCACAGCCAATCCGAATTTCGAGTGGCGATACATGATCTCTAATAATAAAGGAATCAGTTGAGCCTGATTGCGATTGAAATCGAAAACAAGTAGTGACTCACGTCTCCTAATACGATAGATCTCCAAATAGAACTCAGTGGCTCGCGAGTGTCAAATAAGGGAACCAAAGTCGTTTTCCAATTGCGTTAAAAGTTTCTACAACGGAAACACTAATCTATTGAATAGCGAAATGCTCGTCGCACAAGCTTCACTCCCACAAGCGCTTACGGTTCGAACAACGAGTAGATCGCTGTTAGAAACAGTTACTAACATTTTTTCGGGTAATCTCAATAATTGCCTGGTGCTCTACGGGGTTCCGGACATTCGTCTTCGTGGCAGTGAATAACATGGCAATTCACATATCGATTTGGACCTCTCGGCTGGGCTTAAACGTTATTCGGTTGACTATAGACATCAGCTGTTTTGTCTTATCTTTGTATTTATATTTTCTAGATTTGCACGGATAACTATTACATAATGTGCGGCTCTGAATAAATGTTCGCTAGGTTAATTCTTCAGTCGTCAACTTCGCTTATAATAATATACAGATAAAAATAATACAGAATGGCTTCACTAAATCCTACATCACTAAAGCCCGTCGGCAATGAATCGATCATTTCGTTGATGTCGGCATAGCTTGCTATTCGCCGGTGTAAGTGAGATGACCCGAGTTGATTGGATTTTGTGGTGACTGAGGCTGGTCACCGTGGCGTCTTAATTATGTGCGTTGACCCACATACTGAAGGTTCAAGTTCGACTTCGGGACTGAACACCTTGCATTTGTCACTTACCACATCACGGCCGTTCGGAGTCGGCATAAGACTGTAGGTCCCCTCTCCTCGTGAAGAACAGCACGCACAACACGAGTTGTTGTTGTGGAAGCTAGGCTCTGGTCCGTTATTGGCTGTAGTGCCACTCAATTATTAAATTATTATTATTAATAAAAATCAGTATAAACTGCCAGAATTGCAAGTTATGTTTGTCTGGTCATCCCCAGTTCCGAAAGTTGGCCCTGGGCTTGTGCCAGTTATGATCTCTATCTTTAGCCGGAGGGTGTCAGCATTTGACTCAGTATAGTTACCGTCGGGTTTCCTGAGTGTGTCCAGCCTGACTGCTTTGTTTTTCTTAAGGATTTTCACCAGTCTACAGGTTTTACCGAGTGTTTTGATCTTACCACTAAAATCATTGTAGGAGGCAATTTTCGAAGTTCGAAAAAGCCTCTTATATACTTTTTGATTCGATAGGTAAAAGTTCCAGTCCTCTTCTAGATTGATCTTGAGTCTTAGAAGTCTTTAAAAGATTGCTGGCTTCCTTGCGAATTCTCTGCAGTTCCGTGACTGGGCAAGTCAGTTCAAAGCATTTGGTTAGGGTGTCGTTCAGACCTTGAACTGCCTCGCCAACCTTATGCTTCACGCTTACGCTTAACTCTTCCCCAAACCTTAGCAAAGTTTGTTTTCCTAGGGTTCCTGATCTCCTGCAAAATTGTGGTTTCCATGTTGTTAATGATTAAGCTGGACGATAGTACGAAGTCGAGAAGATGCGATCCTGAGCGTTAGATTCGCACCAGAAGACTAGACCCTAGACGGTGGTGGAAGGACGGAATTGTAGGGGAAGTAAACTGAAGCAGCAACAAAGTTGTGCCACTCTCTATTTGATTTATATTTGATATTGATTTGATTTAGATTTGATCATTTCTATTTGATCATAATTGATGATGACAGGAACCAGGTCTTGTCGATAAAATTGTTCACGCTTGGTTGCTGGAAGAAGATTCGTCACAATAAAACAAGTTCTTGGTCTTTCTGTTCGCTTGTCGTAGAGTGGAGAGAAACCCCGCGGGCCACCAGGACTACAGATGTGTTTTTTCCACACCCTTGGCTCTTGGATGGATATTATGCAGGGTTTTGTCTTCATTTACATTTACATTTATTTACTGCGGAGCCGAGGTTGACGAAGACCTAGATTCTGCTGCCTAGTGGTACGCTCTATCCGAGACGTCTGACTAAACATCGCACTAGCCCGTCTCGCTGTTGATCAATCTATACTTCCTAGGTCTTTTCCAAGGTCTGCCATAGGATGAGAATTAAGTCGATTGTGAACTTTTTTAGCCTGTTCCATAGTTCCCGTAAGCGAACGCCTCATGACAATCAGCATTAAGGCTAAATTCGGGAACATCAGGCTAATTTGCTCTCACGCCTAACAGAAGAGAAGGATGACAACAGCAAGGATGAGTTCTATGATCTCCTAGAAAGAACATACGATCGATGCCCCAGGCTATGACATTCATTCTATCATTCTAGGAGATTTCAACGCACAACTGCGAAGAGAGGACATCTTTGCTGGCGTCATCGGGAAACACAGCCTGTACGACACCACTTCCGGAAACGGACTCAGGCTGTTGGACTTCGCCGCGGGGCGGAACCTCTCTGTGAGCAGTACGCGGTTCCCACATCTCAACATCTATAAAGGAACCTGGCGATCCCCTGATAAATGAACCGTCAACCAGATTGATCACGTTGCGATCGACGTCAGACACTCCTCCAATATTCTCGATGTCCGAACATTCCGAGGCGCCAACATCGACTCGGATCATTACCTTCTTGTAGCCAAGATAAGAACCCGAGAGAGCAACGAAGTCGAGATAGGCCAAAACGGTTTGACGTCGGAAAGCTACAATCGCAACAGATTGCTGGGATCTTTGCCCACCGAGTCTCCCTGAAACTCTCGTTCGACGCTGCCTACACTGACGATAGAAGAAGAATGAAAACGTTGTCAAAAAGCCATCAAAGAAGCTGCCACTGATATGCTGGGTTTCACGCCACCATCCAGAAGGAACCCATTGTTTGACGACGAGTGCAGGCAGGCACAAGCGGCTAAACAGAAGGCCTACCAGGCAACGCTGCATGGGACAACGAGAGCTGTTCGTGAGCTTTACGAAGAGAAAGGAAGGGAAGAGAACCGGCTTCTCAGAAGAAAAAAAGGGAGAGCATGAGAAGCGCGCGGTCGAAGAGATGGAGAGGTGTTATGGTCGGAATGAAGTCCGAAAGAAGAAGAATATTTGATTCAATTTGGTTACTAAAGTTAAAAGTAAAGTATTGCTCTAAGTCAGTGAGGTTTAGTTAATAGTTGATTAGTCTCAATAATTGGAAAAACAATTCATACAAGCAATTTTCCAGATCCCATAATGACCGTAATTTACACAGACCTTATAAATTTTTGCAGAGAAATTTTTATGTTTGTTTCGTATAAGTAAAATAGAATATATTCTTTAAAAGTGATTTAAAATTAAGTATTAAGTATTTATGGAAATTTATCCATACATACACAAATGAAATTCTTAGCCTAATGCATCGTGGAGGCCTATATTTTTTTGACATTTTAGTTGTGACGAACGTTTTTCTTGGAATTGTTTACTCCGTTTCTCAAAGATTTCCTCTCTCGTTATCGATTCGATTGTCCTTTAAATGTTGGCACTTTGGCGTTTTATCTAATATATCGTGGCACTTTCTTCGCTTTATCCAATTCATCTCTGCCACATTGGGGCAGAAATTGAGTTAAGATCGTAGTTTTGCAGAATTGTTGAAAAATATTCACACTGTCTCTAAAACGAATTTTGAATCACTCTTTTCCAAACTAGAATGGGATAACCCGTTTCTGGAAGAGGCAGTTCAAAGGGTTTATGTTAATTTAGAAGGAATACAAGATATAAATACAATTAATAGAAAATGTACTCTGGATTTACATAACTTACTTCACATTTTTTAAGATTCGCCGGAGGTTTTCTTTTAAATGAGTTGGTTAAAACTACAGCCCCATCAAACAGAAGGACGGGCGGACAAGGACGGGAATATGGGGTTTTACTTTGTATTGCTACTATGAATCGATACTATCTCCGCAAATTGAATCGAGTGCTCGTGTTGCTTGATATCTCTGAAGGGTTGCTAATATCGGGTATATAATAATTGTACAATCTATTAACTATGAATTGTGGGATGTCGAAATCTGAGATGTCTGGGTAAAACGATAAATAGTCCACAAGTATTTTAAACTGAATGGGGCAGTAGATACTAGAATATGGAATGGATATGGAAGACATAAGCTTCAATCCTCCCATTCATCATATCGTAGTGCAATCTTATACGCAAGCTAAAGGCTAACATGAACGACTATCGGTAATAAACTGAATTACGGGGAAGAAGATCACGAACCTATCTGTAATGTTTGGCCTAATAAATCTCAGCACAGATTATGCGATTCTGAAGAATAACCACAATATTAATCATCTGAAAACCGTAGTAAGATTTCCAGATCAGTACTCATCACCCAATTATGAGTATGGTTGGATTTTAAATCTGGTTGAACTCGTTCACAATTCCCAGATTCCATTAATGAACTAGATGTTTTTGAGATAAATAATCTTCAAGACGTGCTCTTAGCACTCATTTTTAGACACCCCTGTAGCTTATATATTCACTGTCTTGTAGAAGAGAAGATTGTATTTCTAGACATGACCGTCTTTTTAAGTGGTCATACTAAAAATATGTTACGCTAAAGGAAACATCTTTAGCTAATCAAAATATAATCGAACCTTACCATTACCCGAGTTATCATGTTGTTGACAAATCGTTTTGCTTTAAAAGCCTTTATGGAATAAGAAAAGTATCCCATAGTCTTTATCCCGGATATTCATCGAAGGGCTTAGTTTAGATGTTGCAGTTATGTATAATTTTTTAACTCACCCACCTTAAATTCATGAAGACAAGATAATCCAGTAAGATAACTTTTAATGCTTTCCATATAAGAAGCCGCTTAACCTTCCGCTTAATCAAAATAAGAATCGCTATGTAAAAAATGTGAACAACTTTTTGAACCAATTAAACATTAGAGATGACTCGAATTTCCACCCTGACGGATGAATAAATTTACGTATAGAGTAACCCTTAGCCAGCTAATGTACGGAAATAAACTTATAGGCAATACAAATAAGTTAGTTTGGGAAATAATAAACATTACTTAGCTTTTGAGAAACCAATTTTTCACGATTATCTACTGCTTTACATTAAAAATGAAAGATCGAAAGCTGTGACGTGGAATTAATAGCATGCACTATCCGACATGTGAATGAATGGTACCTGATTTTGAATGTACTCAGCAATCCACTATTGATAGTTCCATCACTAAGCCAGCGCCAGAATGGATTTACCTTAAGGTAAGATGATAAATAAATAAATATTATCAAACCTTAATTATAAAATCGCAAGACTTAGAAATAAACCATTTATCACTTTCTTACGGGAACACGTTAAGATTAGACGCCTTAGATGCGTTGGTGTCGCTAAACAAAATTCACTTATGACATTTTTGATCGGCATCTTGTTTCGGGCCGAAATTGTACAACTTCGAAACGTTCGCGTTAAGATGCGGATCCAAAATAAAAAGAAATCACTTAACAGCTAACATAAATTGTGCGGCCAACCTTAAAAAATAATAATAATAATTCAGTGGCACTACAGCCCACATGGGACCAGGACAACTACTCGTGCTTCGTGTGCTACTGTTCTTTCACGAGTAAAAGGGACCTACAGGTTTTTGCCGTCTCCGAACCGCGAGATTTGAGAAGCTTTTCATAGTATTCGAAACTCGAACGAGGTGGTGCCGTGAAAAAAAATCAGAGGTGTCTCGTCCAGGAAACCAATCTAGACCTTCTGCGTGTGGGTCAACGCACTCACCCACTATGCCACGGCGACCACACTTTAAGTACTTTATCTTTAAAACGAGAAAAGTTACTTTCGTAATAATTTTAACGTATCTTACTGAGTCACTTTTCAAAGATTCCAATATTTTATTTTTAAGCAAATTTTTCTTCATATAACTGTACTGTAAAAAAAATTTAGAATTTTATAAGCAGAGAATATATTGAAAATAAGTAGAAAATTTAAGATTTAATATTTTTAGAAAAATATTCTTCAGAAATATTTATTCAGTTTAATCCTAACTCGTGACGTAGTTGTTGGTAATAAAAATTATTATTTTTCTATGCAAATTCTATGTATATTAATTAAAATATTAATCAAAATTATGATATTACAAATTGTGCTCATCGCTACCTGAATATTATCTTTCCAATACATAACTTCAAATAAGAGCCTTCGTAACTACTCTTTACTGTGTTTATTTCAGGAAAACAAATGCAATTTCATATAATACCACCTGAAAACAAGGTCAAATTAATATGTTCAATATCAAGAATTTGCAGTTAACACACATATATGTACAATATAAGTAATAAAATTCTTATTTCTTGTCTTGTCGATAAAATTGTTCACGCTTGGTTGCTGGAAGAAGATTCGGCACAATAAAACAAGTTCTTGGTCTTTTTGTTCGCTTGTCGTAAAGTGGAAAGAAACCCCGCGGGCCACCAAGACTACAGATGTGTTTTTTCCACACCCTTGGTTCTTGGATGGATATTATGCAGGGTTTTGTCTTCATTTACATTTACATTTATTTACTGCGGAGCCGAGGTTGACGAAGACCTAGATTCTGCTGCCTAGTGGTACGCTCTATCCGAGACGTCTGACTAAACATCGCACTAGCCCGTCTCGCTGTTGATCAATCTATACTTCCTAGGTCTTTTCCAAGGTCTGCCATAGGATGAGAATTAAGTCGATTGTGAACTTTTTTAGCCTGTTCCATAGTTCCCGTAAGCGAACGCCTCATGACAATCAGCATTAAGGCTAAATTCGGGAACATCAGGCTAATTTGCTCTCACGCCTAACAGAAGAGAAGGATGACAACAGCAAGGATGAGTTCTATGATCTCCTAGAAAGAACATACGATCGATGCCCCAAGCTATGACATTCATTCTATCATTCTAGGAGATTTCAACGCACAACTGCGAAGAGAGGACATCTTTGCTGGCGTCATCGGGAAACACAGCCTGTACGACACCACTTCCGGAAACGGACTCAGGCTGTTGGACTTCGCCGCGGGGCGGAACCTCTCTGTGAGCAGTACGCGGTTCCCACATCTCAACATCTATAAAGGAACCTGGCGATCCCCTGATAAATGAACCGTCAACCAGATTGATCACGTTGCGATCGACGTCAGACACTCCTCCAACATTCTCGATGTCCGAACATTCCGAGGCGCCAACATCGACTCGGATCATTACCTTCTTGTAGCCAAGATAAGAACCCGAGAGAGCAACGAAGTCGAGATAGGCCAAAACGGTTTGACGTTGGAAAGCTACAATCGCAACAGATTGCTGGGATCTTTGCCCACCGAGTCTCCCTGAAACTCTCGTTCGACGCTGCCTACACTGACGATAGAAGAAGAATGAAAACGTTGTCAAAAAGCCATCAAAGAAGCTGCCACTGATATGCTGGGTTTCACGAGACCATCCAGAAGGAACCCATTGTTTGACGACGAGTGCAGGCAGGCACAAGCGGCTAAACAGAAGACCTACCAGGCAACGCTGCATGGGACAACGAGAGCTGTTCGTGAGCTTTACGAAGAGAAAGGAAGGGAAGAGAACCGGCTTCTCAGAAGAAAAAAAGGGAGAGCATGAGAAGCGCGCGGTCGAAGAGATGGAGAGGTGTTATGGTCGGAATGAAGTCCGAAAGAAGAAGAATATTTGATTCAATTTGGTTACTAAAGTTAAAAGTAAAGTATTGCTCTAAGTCAGTGAGGTTTAGTTAACAGTTGATTAGTCTCAATAATTGGAAAAACAATTCATACAAGCAGTTTTCCAGATCCAATAATGACCGTAATTTACACAGACCTTATAAATTTTTGCAGAGAAATTTTTATGTTTGTTTCGTATAAGTAAAATAGAATATATTCTTTAAAAGTGATTTAAAATTAAGTATTAAGTATTTATGGAAATTTATCCATACATACACAAATGAAATTCTTAGCTTAATGCATCGTGGAGGCCTATATTTTTTTGACATTTTAGTTGTGACGAACGTTTTTCTTGGAATTGCTTACTCCGTTTCTCAAAGATTTCCTCTCTCGTTATCGATTCGATTGGCCTTTAAATGTTGGCACTTTGGCGTTTTATCTAATATATCGTGGCACTTTCTTCGCTTTATCCAATTCATCTCTGCCACATTGGGGCAGAAATTGAGTTAAGATCGTAGTTTTGCAGAATTGTTGAAAAATATTCACACTGTCTCTAAAACGAATTTTGAATCACTCTTTTCCAAACTAGAATGGGATAACCCGTTTCTGGAAGAGGCAGTTCAAAGGGTTTATGTTAATTTAGAAGGAATACAAGATATAAATACAATTAATAGAAAATGTACTCTGGATTTACATAACTTACTTCACATTTTTTAAGATTCGCCGGAGGTTTTCTTTTAAATGAGTTGGTTAAAACTACAGCCCCATCAAACAGAAGGACGGGCGGACAAGGACGGGAATATGGGGTTTTACTTTGTATTGCTACTATGAATCGATACTATATCCGCAAATTGAATCGAGTGCTCGTGTTGCTTGATATCTCTGAAGGGTTGCTAATATCGGGTATATAATAATTGTACAAGTTATTAACTATGAATTGTGGGATGTCGAAATCTGAGATGTCTGGGTAAAACGATAAATAGTCCACAAGTATTTTAAACTGAATGGGGCAGTAGATACTAGAATGTGGAATGGATATGGAAGACATAAGCTTCAATCCTTCCATTCATCATATCGTAGTGCAATCTTATACGCAAGCTAAAGGCTAACATGAACGACTATCGGTAATAAACTGAATTACGGGGAAGAAGATCACGAACCTATCTGTAATGTTTGGCCTAATAAATCTCAGCACAGATTATGCGATTCTGAAGAATAACCACAATATTAATCATCTGAAAACCGTAGTAAGATTTCCAGATCAGTACTCATCACCCAATTATGAGTATGGTTGGATTTTAAATCTGGTTGAACTCGTTCACAATTCCCAGATTCCATTAATGAACTAGATGTTTTTGAGATAAATAATCTTCAAGACGTGCTCTTAGCACTCATTTTTAGACACCCCTGTAGCTTATATATTCACTGTCTTGTAGAAGAGAAGATTGTATTTCTAGACATGACCGTCTTTTTAAGTGGTCATACTAAAAATATGTTACGCTAAAGGAAACATCTTTAGCTAATCAAAATATAATCGAACCTTACCATTACCCGAGTTATCATGTTGTTGACAAATCGTTTTGCTTTAAAAGCCTTTATGGAATAAGAAAAGTATCCCATAGTCTTTATCCCGGATATTCATCGAAGGGCTTAGTTTAGATGTTGCAGTTATGTATAATTTTTTAACTCACCCACCTTAAATTCATGAAGACAAGATAATCCAGTAAGATAACTTTTAATGCTTTCCATATAAGAAGCCGCTTAACCTTCCGCTTAATCAAAATAAGAATCGCTATGTAAAAAATGTGAACAACTTTTTGAACCAATTAAACATTAGAGATGACTCGAATTTCCACCCTGACGGATGAATAAATTTACAATACAATAAGTTATTTTGGGAAATAATAAACATTACTTAGCTTTTGAGAAACCAATTTTTCACGATTATCTACTGCTTTACATTAAAAATGAAAGATCGAAAGCTGTGACGTGGAATTAATAGCATGCACTATCCGACATGTGAATGAATGGTACCTGATTTTGAATGTACTCAGCAATCCACTATTGATAGTTCCATCACTAAGCCAGCGCCAGAATGGATTTACCTTAAGGTAAGATGATAAATAAATAAATATTGTCAAACCTTAATTATAAAATCGCAAGACTTAGAAATAAACCATTTATCACTTTCTTACGGGAACACGTTAAGATTAGACGCCTTAGATGCGTTGGTGTCGCTAAACAAAATTCACTTATGACATTTTTGATCGGCATCTTGTTTCGGGCCGAAATTGTACAACTTCGAAACGTTCGCGTTAAGATGCGGATCCAAAATAAAAAGAAATCACTTAACAGCTAACATAAATTGTGCGGCCAACCTTAAAAAATAATAATAATAATTCAGTGGCACTACAGCCCACATGGGACCAGGACAACTACTCGTGCTTCGTGTGCTACTGTTCTTTCACGAGTAAAAGGGACCTACAGGTTTTTGCCGACTCCGAACCGCGAGATTTGAGAAGCTTTTCATAGTATTCGAAACTCGAACGAGGTGGTGCCGTGAAAAAAAATCAGAGGTGTCTCGTCCAGGAAACCAATCTAGACCTTCTGCGTGTGGGTCAACGCACTCACCCACTATGCCACGGCGACCACACTTTAAGTACTTTATCTTTAAAACGAGAAAAGTTACTTTCGTAATAATTTTAACGTATCTTACTGAGTCACTTTTCAAAGATTCCAATATTTTATTTTTAAGCAAATTTTTCTTCATATAACTGTACTGTAGAAAAAAATTTAGAATTTTATAAGCAGAGAATATATTGAAAATAAGTAGAAAATTTAAGATTTAATATTTTTAGAAAAATATTCTTCAGAAATATGTATTCAGTTTAATCCTAACTCGTGACGTAGTTGTTGGTAATAAAAATTATTATTTTTCTATGCAAATTCTATGTATATTAATTAAAATATTAATCAAAATTATGATATTACAAATTGTGCTCATCGCTACCTGAATATTATCTTTCCAATACATAACTTCAAATAAGAGCCTTCGTAACTACTCTTTACTGTGTTTATTTCAGGAAAACAAATGCAATTTCATATAATACCACCTGAAAACAAGGTCAAATTAATATGTTCAATATCAAGAATTTGCAGTTAACACACATATATGTACAATATAAGTAATAAAATTCTTATTTCCAAGTTTATATGCAATTGACTGAATACTAGTTTTCACCATTCAAACATCTTTTTTTTTCATTTCCGTAAGCATATGCAACGACCTTCTTTCGTCCTTTGATGCTTCTTAGCGCAAGTCTATATTCTATAAAAAAATATTACATGCATTGAAAACACACCACACATAGTATATTCCTTATACATATCAGAAACACTCCCACGAACGGACTCCGCCCACCAAATCATGAGCTTTAAGCTTACATTAACATAACCCTCTTTCTGGTCCTCTTATCAGTTTCTTTTATATCTAGCACCTGTGGTAGACACAATTCTACCACGAATATAAAATACCTGTCGCATTTTTTATTGATGTGTTGCCTGAAACAATTGTAATGCAATGTGTCTGTAATACAATCACGTCATGCTTTATGTGTGTTAGTTTTATCATGAGTATGTGTTTTATGGCCGTATTCCTTTGCTTAAATATGTGGTTTTATAATGGATGTCGTCTTACAATATTCTAATACATAAGCCATATACATATGTATGTAGCTGCATAAGAAAGAAGCGTATATATAGAAAGAATATATTTATACATATATGATTATGTACAAATATATGTACACAAAAGACATAAAACAAAAATTTAAAAAAAACATTCATAGAACTTAGCCGCTGGGAATACGACAAATTTTCGCTGTTGCATGAACATGTCTTCTTCAATATATCGTATTATAACACCAAAATATGCAATATAATAAAAAGTTTATTTGTTTTGCATGTGTTAGAAGACTACTGTTAATTTATTTATTTTAACTGACACCAAACAATAATCAATATGTTACTTTTTATATGAGATTCGCTTGTAAAACAATGCATCGTCTCTTTGGCGTGTGAAAATAATGAAAATATTTTTGTCGAAGTTGGGCACTATTCATAACTAAAACAATTAACTTATACCGAGCCTGACGAATTATTTGCGTTAGATTACGCATTGATTAATGCTGTTTTAACATCTTAAAACTGTCCGAATTTTAAATGTCTGTTTAAAGGCAAACCGAGTTCTTGATAAGACTTGCTATAGCTAAAGACAGATATATCCATGTCTAAACGTTTTTCTGTAGAAAATCAAATATTTAGGATCAATTTATATGTCCCTTTTGCTTATGAATATTCGAAGTTTTATACTTCATACTTTATACCTTAGTTTCTGATTTTATCTACATCTGCTCAAAACTCGATCAGTTTCTGTCAGGAAATGTTCATTTAGTATAGATTTGTTATGTTGTGAGCAAAATAAAAATAAATGACACGAACAAACACCTATGCAACGTTATCTCATAAAAGTCATGAGTTAGTTAGTTTGGAGCAAAATAAAATAAATTAAATTCTCTGTCACGAAATAATTAGACCATTTGCCAATACAGTATGATAGGTCAAGGATTTTAGAATGTCTGCCTCGGACTCATTAATTTTATGTAAAAAAGCACTTACAATTTAGTGATAGAATGACAGGGGACTTTAAGGGACGTAAGGTTGTACAGGCTTTGTAGATATTTGCAATTTGTTTGTCTATCGGCCTGTATGGCGTCATCATCGGATACCTTAAAGAAGGGAGTAATTGCCTTGAGAAAAATATTGATTAATTATGGTAATTATAGTCGCTGTGAGGAGAGTTTTAATGGCGTCGTAGTTTCATTAGTCTGAATTTGATTAGGCAGGAAATAAGTCCGACAAGACTATTCTGGGGAACGCTCTGTATACCAAAAGTTGTTTCTTTGTTTTCTTAGAATTTTGTAACAGCTTCGGCGGAAGAAGAGTTAGGGGAACTGCTGCTGCACGGTTCCTACAGCGTACGTCTTCGACGACGGGGAGGGTCATAATTAGCTGGAGTTCACCGACATGAAGGACGAATTAGAAGAATTTGTCCAAGCCCAAGCTGGGATATCCAGTGGCTGCAGTGACAAGGTCCAGCAGCTGCCAGGATTTTCAGGGTGAAGGGCAGAGGAAAACGCAACCAACCAATTATTGGATAGCTACTACAACACCCGTTCTGAAGCGAACCAATGCATGCAGCGACTTCCTAGCGGTTATGCGGAGGGCTAACAACCCGCCAGCAGAAAAACTAACTGTTACGAGAGAGCCAGCACCCTCGGATCTACGGACGGACTTAAAACGACGACACGAAAAAGGACAACGATTTTCGAGTGTGCTCCTGGAACGCAAGAAAACTCTACACTCCTGGAGCCGCCCAAAAACTGGAAAATACCCTCACGCAGTATAAGGCGGATATCACTGCGATCCAGGAAATACGCTGGATAAGACATGGGATAGTGAAGAGAAGGAGTGCGACATATATTAGAGCTGTCACAAAAGGTTGCACACATTTGGGTGCGGATTCGTCGTAGAAAAACGGCTAAGGTCGAAGGTCATCGACTTTAAACCAATAAGTGATCGCCTGGCTGTGATCTGCATCCAGGGCAGATTCTTCAACATCAGCCTTATATGTGCACACGCCCCTACCGACGAGGCTGAAGACTCTGTCAAAGAGGACTATTACGACCTCTTGGATGGTGCCTACGGAGCCTGTCCGGAGTACGATGTAAAAATGGTACTTGAAGACTTCAATGCCAAAATCGGTAAGGAAAACATCTTTGGCGAAGTGGTCGGAAAGCACAGCCTCCACGATACGACAACCGACAACGGCTTCCGACTCACTGACTTTTCGACAGGCCGTAATATGGTCGTTAGTAACACAAGATTTCCTCACAAAAACATCCACACAGCAACCTGGCGATCTCCGGACGGTCGAACAGCCAACCAAATCGATCATATGCTCATTGACGGAAGACATGCGTCAAATATCCTGGATGTAAAAACATTCAGGGGGGCACACGTCGACTCTCACCATTTTCTCGTGGCTGCACGATTCAGAGCTCGACTGTCCAATGTCAGAAAGCTGCACCAGCCAACAACGAGAAGATTTGACATTGGACGCCTGAGTGCTCCAAAGATTGCCAGAGCCTACGAAGAGCGACTAAGTGAGAGACTCTCCGGTATGCCTACGTTAAACACAAGAAAGCTACCTCCCACCCCCGACAATAAATCCGTGGTATGATGGCGAGTGTGAGCAGAAGAAACGTGCAACAGACCAAAAAGCGCTGCGACGGAAAACAAGAGCAGCGCAAGAGGAGTACCGGGCTAGAAGACGGGAGGAGAAAAAGCTTCTACGCCTGAAGAAAAGGGCTCTCGCTATCTCCCAGCTCAAGGATATCGAAGCGTCTAGGGACAAACTTAAAATACGAGCCTTTTATAAAAAAGCCAAAGCCAAGCCAGGAAATAGTGTATGTGTTCCAGCAGCACTTCCAACAGTTGCTTAACAGGCCTGACCAGGAGAGAGTGGTAACGAAACAAGAAATCCAAATTGCAGTCGATGAAATAGTCCTCCCAACTAGCTTTGAAGAAGTGGGCACAGCTATTAAAAGGCTGAAAAACAACAAAGTCGCAGGCTCAGATGGCTTACCATCGGAGCTCTTCTGGTGGCAATGTTCTGGTAGGGAGCATGGACCAGAGCATCTGCCGAATATGGGAAGACGAAAGCATGCCCGACGACTGGAATATCAGCTCCATATGCCCCATTCACAAAAAAGCGCGGTCCCACCTCGTGCAACAACTACAACATATACTTTGTCTTAAGATCAACTAGAGGAAAACATAGTATATGTTGTCGACTAAGAAACGTTCCGTTACACAAGACCTAGGACAAAATGTACAAAATGTACAAATCGACAACAATATTTTTGAGGTAGTTAAAGAGTTTGCCTGGCTGTCTGTCTTGGCAACCGATGCTACTTCGGTTTGTCGAAACAACTGGGGTCAAAAGTCCTGACTCGAAGGACCAAAGTCATGCTCTACAAGACCCTTATACTGCCAGTCCTGCTTTATGCAGTTGAAAGCTGGACGATAAGCAAATCTGCAGAGCTGATTCTTGGTGCCTTCGAAAGAAGAATTCTACTTCTACTTACTTATGGTCCCGTCTGCGAGAAAGGTGAATGCACGAAAAGACATAACCGCGAACTCTACGAGATGTACCAGGATGTGGACGTAGTCCGGAAGGCAAAAATCCGTCGACTATATTGGCTCGGCCACATCGAACGCATGGACAGCAACGCTCCAGCGAAGAGGGTCTTCGAATCTGAGCCTCCTGGTTCGAGGACTGAGCCTCCTGGTTCGAGTCATCGCGGACGTAAGACAGCTTGGCCTTGATGACTCGAAGCAGTGTGCCCAGGACCGTCAGCGATGGAAGGCAGCAATTGCTCAGGCCCTGACCCCTTATGGGTCGCCGGCCTGATAAGTAAGTAAGTAATTAACCAATTATTAGAACATAAGATAGGCAAGATCGTACAAGATACTTGCTCTGAATATATATCCATTGAGATGGGTAGAGTGAAGGGACGAACTCTATAAGTTGTTACGTAACCAACACCCAGATCTTCTCTAGACTAACGAACTAAGGTAAATCAAGAACTAATTTTATCGCACAGTTATTATAGAAAAGTTAGACGAGACCGACCTAACTCGTGCGTTCGTAGTTTTCAGATAATGGTGGCCTGCATAGTGTGCATCGTTCTTCGTAATGAGCAATGGCTCGTTTTAACATCTTCCGGTTTTAGACGTAAGGCTGCAACTGAACAAAATGAACAGACAAATTGTAAACTATCAAAGCCCTTTTGTGTATGGCATTTTGGACTCAGTAGAGAAATCACGATTCCCCATAAAGTTCCTACAACTTTAGTAGGATGCATTCGACACGCTTCTCCAGCTCTCAAGGCACCATTCTAAACCTGTCGAACAAGCAGACTGACGATAACTTTTTCCGACCTGGTGCGAAATTTCCTCTCTTGACAAGGTATTGAAAACTGACGATCTGAGAAACGCGACTTTGTCGTGTTCAATAACGATTAAATGGTAGCTAACGTTATCGCCATCGTAGGGCAACATCCCCTGCTTATGTTGTTTGTTAGTAGCTTACCGATACACTCATATTCCTGTAAAACTGCAATGCTACTCGTATATTTCAAGAAAAAACTGACATACAAAAATGAGCTGTTAATTCGGTGGTCTTATTCAATTTACATTAATTTTCACGAGCGATCTCGTTAGTTCTTTTGACCATGCTATTGCGTACGCAGATGACTTGGTGGCGAGGTTATGTAAAGGGTGTCCCAACAAGAAAGCAAGACTTAAATTTGGCGCCACTCGAATTGTCATTGTTTGACATTTGAACAATTATTATTGTTTGTTAGTAGAAGGTATAAGGTTAATAAAAATGGAGCGCTACACGAATGAACAACGCATTCTTATTGTGAAATTATTTTACCAAAATGGTTGCGGCTACAGTTCGCAAATTGCGATTGATTTAGGGTTCCAATAATGCTCCAAAAGAGTCAACTGTAAAGCAATTAATGGAGAAATTTTGCTGAAACTGGGTCTGTAACTGATGTTATGACAATATGCGAATAAGCCGACTGCGATTTATTTAAAATTTAAATCTTGCGTTTTTGTTGGGACACCCTTTATATATACAGTTAGTGTCAAAAGTGAGTATACGGCCTTCAGCAGAAAGTTCATCCTTGAAAATAATACATACCAGCAGAAGCTAAAGCTATGAATTAAAGGTTTTAACTCATACTTCAATAAACGCTATATGCCATGTAAAAAAAAACTGTAAACATAAAGTTATTGAATCAATTTATAAGAAAAATGGGCAAATAAACAAGCGTCAAAAGTGAATGTACATTTTGGTACTTCCATGATCGTCTACAATGTTTGCAAAATATAACGGAACTTTTCCGAACGAAAATGTATTGGCATAAGTATTTTTACTTAGTACTAATTTTACGCATCGTCTTTGTTCCGATTTGTTACCTATAGCTAAGTTTTTCTTTCCATAATGGCTGTCTGCAGACTTTCGATGGCACACTTTTTTATTTGCAATTTTTGTAGGAAATCGTCATAGGCTCCTCTCTTTGGAGCATTTAACTAAATAAGTATATCTCACAGGTAATGTTTGTTTATTTCATAAAATACGCAAAGAATTTATTTTTCAAAAGTGTTACCTGTAACATCTCCGTATCGGTGAGTTAAAACGTATTGTATATTGCGACCTATAGCTTCTCCGCATTGGTTAGTTGAAAGGTATTGTATACTTCGACTGAATCCGGGCCTATGGTTGACATCAACGTTGCGCATTGTACAGCTTGAGGTCTATTTTGAAGTTGTGTTGCGATTTTGAGGCATTCATTTTGATAAATCCAGTTTTTTTTCAGTTAACATTATCGGTGATGTTGAGTACCTTGAAATTTGCCATTTGTTCACTTATGCGTATTTCTTCTGTGAATTCTGCTATAGAACTTCCGGAATTGTTTGCCATTTTGCTTTATTATTTTTCTTAATTTTTTTAATATGAATTTAAAAAAGAAGTTTGTTACAGTTCAAATATTGTATTTGCAATAAGTGATGCTATTAATCATATATTTATATATTATATATATATAAATATATTTATATATAATATATTATTTATATATAAATATATTTATATATTATATATATAAATATATAATATTTATTTATTTATATGTATTTATATATTATGTAACTTGTTAAGTGTGCTTAGATGTGATGCATGAATTAGCATATCATCCATTGACGCTTATCTTAGAGCATATTCACAATGATTCTTTGGTGTTGACGCCAACCCAAATGTAACTCTTCTTAAGGATGCTCTTTCCCAGGGTATGGCCACAGTTAAAAATCATGTTTAAAATCTGAGCTTTCGGCGCAATGTCATCAATAGAAATGATTGGATGAAATCTTCTTAACATGGTCTTGTGGACATATGTAGTTTTACACATAATTGTCATTGAACATTTTGCTGGAGTAACACCTACTGTTTTTTCGAAGACACCTAGTTTAATCATTCTGTCAATTTCTTTTTTGACATCGTTTCGTAAAGCGTGTGGTATTCGACGAGGGACATAATTTTCAAACACTAGATTCTTGATCAAATCAATATCATACATAAAGTTGTTGATACAACCTAGCCCTTCGAACATATTTTATTTTATATAGAGATTTTCTACGCATAGTATTAAATTTAGTTTTTCACGGACCTTTGTTCCCAAATTGGACAAACTGTTTTGCCTACTACTTTAAATGTCAACATTCCTTTATTATTTCGTACTGTACAATTTAATGTTACTTAACCTAGGACACTGATAAAATATAATTTTTGATTTTATCATTTTTTGAGTTGATCTAACGTTGGACTGTTAACCGGTGTCTAATTTAAATTTAATATTTTTGTGTTGTATGGTTATTTCGTGCATATAATTATTGCTTTGGTCAGTACTAGCAAACTATTGTCATCACACTCCTCGCTGTTACTGGTTCAGTAATTTGTAATTATATACGTACGTTTCTCCCTTCTTTTTTTCTTTGTCCTCTTTTAAGCATATTTGTTGCAAATTATTGAACACAAAACAATTCTAAAGTGTGTGAGTTAATTTTTTTTTTGTCGTCTTTTAGGTTGTTTCTCTTACCTTTTCCTTTATATGTCGGTCTTTTCTGCAGCATGTTTCATATTTTGTGTCTAACGCGCCTACACCATAGTAGGAGATGGCTCCCCATACCATTACACCCCCCACACAACTCGATCGATCCAAATGATGTTCTTCCTTACGAAGATCGTGAAAGTTATAGTTGCACCCATTTGGACTCTCCAATTTGAATTTCTTTTCATCTGTGCACATCATCATATGCGTCCCTGCAAAATTCAACCGCATTTCTTTTCGAGCCGCTGTAAGTGGGTTTTTTTTTTCTTTTATCTTATCCTTTTTTTCAGTGTGGAGCATTACTCTTTGAATTGCAGATAAACTTGCTTTAACGCAGATGTCTCGCCCTGATCTTTGCGGCCGAGTTATGAGAGCTTGATGCTTCTTTCAAAATAGCTCTTTTATCAACATTGGAAAGTACCGAATTATTATCACCAATAAAATTTTTACCATATCCCAACTTTGGGAAAGGATTGCAGATACAACTTGACAACTTCTACCAATTTTTTTCCAAAAGCTTTAATTTTGGTTTTCTCTTCAACTGATAGTTATTTCCCTTTGTCCATTTTAATATTAATACACTACCTGAATAGAAGAAAAAATGTAGTATTCACACGCGTTCAACTCTTCAAGATAAACTAAGAAGAATTTACATGTGCTAACCTGATGACGCATCGAAAACACTTTTATGTGGGAAAGGCTCAGGCGTAAAGTTAAGTGAATAGACGTGTTAAACTCATGGTGTGGGGTTTAATTGCTTATTTACAAACAAACCAAATTTATTCCCAATGTTTTTTCCCCGTATGTAATCAGAAAATTGATCGTAATAGTGACTTTAAAATTCAATTAGAACATAGGCCCTCGTCCCTTGTGGGCTGTAGTGCTACTCAATTATTATGGAAAAAACAGCGATTAAAAGTCGACCACAAAATTTTATTTCACCGCGAGCTGATGATAATCAAGATAAAAAACAACAACATAGAACACAACAGAAGTGCTCAATTGACTTTGTTCCAGTATGTCAATGTCTGCAGAGCGAGGGTTCAATCACCATGAAAATGTTATATGAAAAAATACTTGACATTAAGGGAATTAAATGTTTTATACGCAGCTCGCTTGAACAGCTAAAAGAAGAAAACGAAATGTTGAAGAAAAAAATCTATATTCTGAACAGAAACTTATGGAGAATGTGATAGAGATTACTGGAATTGACATTGACAGGCATATTTTTTTATGACTGACATCAATCAATAACAATAGATATATCCAACAATGCTATGTAAAGCGGATAGGGAGAAAAAATGCAAGCAATGACACAAAACAGTAAAAAATGCACTGAAGTAATTGGTGTCCACCTTTCATCTGTGGACATTAAGCTAAAAGTTATGGTGAGCAAGACGAAAGCTGTGGAGAAATTTGTCTCATCTTTTTTTGTTCCAGGCGGTAAGAACCACAAAATGTAAAACTAGAAAGCATTATAAATATATGTACTTTCAAAATTCTTATATATTAATCACGAATATTTTTATGTAAAACCGACTGGAATTTATGTAATGTCTAATATATTCACAAATGAACTTAAAAGCAACAATTCTTTCTCTGCAATTATACGATATCTAACTTATAACTTTATGTTATATCATAAATCTGAAGAGTATAAGACATTTTTTGTCATCCATCAAAACAGACGAACATACGGCAAAACTTCAATTTACTTGTATTCAATCTCGAAGCTTTCACTTGTTTACCAGACTTGATATTTATAACTGAAATATGGAAAGAAATACAAAAACGGCAGATGTATAACAAATTTCTTGCACTGTTGATTATATATTATTTAACTTCATATGCACACTATACTCATATGAACCGCAATATTTCTTAGAGGAGGTATTAGAAAATTGCTCAGGTATAAACCTGCATCTACATATTACTGACCATAATATGACAAGTATGCTGTAACGAAATCTAAGTAACACAGATTCCGAAAGAAGTTGCTCTTCTTCAAGAAACGTAATAACAATTATGTTGAATCAATTGAAAAATGCGTTATTATCACAATTCTGGCTGCCAGTTTACGTGGGAAAAAATGCTTCAAGAGCATATGAAATCTTCAGTAAGATTGTGCAAAGCTACAGAGCTTACGATCTAGTAATCAGAAAATCGGACATACATAAGGCTAAAGCCTCCAACACTCTCAATGTACCAACATTCCGAGGCGCTAACATCGACTCGGATCATCACCTTGTTGTAGCCAAGGTAAGAACCCGGATATCGAGAGAACAACGGAGCCGAGATAGGCCAAAACGGTTTGACGTTGGAAAGCTACAATCGCAACAGGTCGCAATCTCCGCTGACCGAGTTTTCCTGAAACTCTCTCAAAGTTCGACGCTGCCTGCACTGACAATAGAAGAAGAATGGAAACGTTGTCAAAAAGCCATCAAAGAAGCTGCCACTGATGTGCTGGGTTTCATGCCACCACCTAGAAGGAACCCATGGTTTGACGACGAGTGCAGGCTGGCACATGCAGCTAAACAGGAGGCCTACCAGGCAACGCTGCATCGGACAACGAGAGCTGTTCGTGAGCTGTACGAACAGAAAAGAAGGGAAGAGAACCGGCTTCTCAGAAGGAAAAAGAGAGAGCATGAGAAGCGCGCGGTCGAAGAGATGGAGAGATGTTATGGCAGGAATGAAGTCCGAAAGTTTTACCGAAAGGTGAAGCAGCTATCCGGTGGATATAGGGTTCGGACCGAAGCCTGCTGGGACCAAAATGGAAACCTCGTAGTAGAGTCACAATCGATGCTGAGAATCTGGAAAGATCATTTCTGCAGACTCTTAAACGGCGATGACGGCCCAAATCCCGCTGTTAGGCAGAATGTTCCACTTAATTTGGACGATGATAACCAAGAATTCCGTCCCCCCGACTTAGACGAGGTCAAGATAGCAATATCGAGACTGAAGTCGAATAAAGGTGCTGGAGCGGATGGACTGTCCGCAGAACTGTTTAAAGCAGCTGGGGATGACCTGGTTGGGCGCATGCACCAGCTCATCTGTAAGATATGGTCGGAGAAAAGCATGCCCGATGAGTGGAATCTCAGCGTCGTCTGTCCGGTCCACAAGAAAGGAGACCCCTTCGACTGCGCCAACTATCGAGGGATATTTCTCCTTAACATCGCATACAAGATCCTTTCTGCCATATTGTGTGAACGCCTGAAACCGTTTGTCAACAACCTGATTGGTCCTTATCAGTGTGGTTTCAGGCCAGGGAAGTCCACCATCGACCAAATCTTCACACTACGGCAGATCCTGGAAAAGACCCAAGAAATGCAAATCAACACTCACCACCTATTCTATTTCAAGGCCGCGTATGACAGTGTGCATAGAGACGAGCTATACAGTGCCATGTCTAGTTTTGGCATTCCTACCAAACTCGTTAGATTGTGTAGGATGACGATAGAGAACTCTCACTGCTCCGTCAAGGTCGGGAACGAACTCACCGAGACCTTCAATGTCAAAAAAGGTTTTAGACAAGAAGATCGTACGTAACTCACAGGTCAACACCAGAGGCACGATCTTCCAAAAGTCAGCTCAATTGCTAGCTTACGCCGACGATGATGCGTTTGCTGGCATTGAAGCGGAAGCGGCTAAAATGGGTCTGGTGGTAAATGAGGGCAAAACGAAGTACATGCTGTCATCAAGGAAGGACACACAACATCGGCGTCTTGGACAGAGCGTCACACTAGGCAGCAGAAACTTCAAGGTAGTCAAGGACTTCGCCTACCCCTGCTCCGCAGTAAACAGGGACAATAACACCAGTACCGAAATCAAACGCAGAATCACGCTTGCCAATCGCTGTTTCTTTCGGCTGAAGAGGCAGTTGAGAAATAAAGCCCTCTCTCGAAAGACTAAGCTTGCTTTATGTAACGCCTTAATTATCCCAGTCCTACTTTATGGCGCAGAAACTTGGACACTACTAAAAGTTGTCACTATTTGCCGCGGAGCCGAGGTCAAGAAAATTGAGTTGTGAGTTACGCACGGTCTTCTTAAGGATGATATTAAAGTAGTCACATGACAGTGCGTCGTCTAAGACCTTTTTGACATTGAAGGTCTCGGTGAGCTTGTTCCTGACCTTGATGGAACAGCGAGAGTTCTCAATCCTATACAATCTGACGAGTTTGGTAGGAATGCCTAAGAGAGACATGACGCTGTATACCTCATCTCTATGTACACTGTCATATGCAGCCTTAAATTCGACGAACAGGTGGTGAGTTTCAATTTGTGCTTCTTGGGTCTTTTTTTAGAATTTACTATAAAGTAAGGATCTTGTCTATCGTGGACTTCGCTGGCCTGAAACTGAACTATTAGGGTCACACAATACGTCAGAGATGATCTTGTAGGCAGTGTTGAGCAGACTGATCCCTCGATGGTTGGTGCAATCGAAGAGGTACTTGTTGTGGACCGGACAAACAACGCTGAGATTCTAGGCAAAGGGCATGCTCTCTTCCGACCATGTCTTACAAATGAGCTGTCACCCGTGCCTAACCTGGTCATTTCCAACTGCTTTAAATAGTTCTGTGGGCAGTCCGTCCGCTCCAGCAGCTTTGTTCTTCAGCTTCGATATTAATATCTTCACTGCATCCAAATTGAGTGGAACATTCTGCCTAACATTGGCATTAGCTTACAGAAATGATTTTTTTCAGGTTCTCGTCACAGACTGCGACTCTACTCTATAATTTAAGATATTAAATTATCAATTATGACTTGAAAAAGAATCCCACTTGTTCCCAGATTCCTTCGCCGTTCGCAGGCTTTCATGGAACACCGAATCTAGGATAAATGAAAAAAATCAAGTCTTGTCACGAACAACCAAGTTTTAATGAACAATTAACAGAGGTTAACAAATATATAAATAATATATGGAAGCATTTCACCCTAATATGCACAGTTGAGTGCAAAAGTGAGTTGGTTTTGTACTTTGACTTGCACTTTTTCTCATATATATTTTCTATATAAGTCTAAGAAGTGAAGCTTCACGAGAATGTACCTACGGGATTTCTCATCGACGACAGATGAGTTACCTAACGATACTCTGTTTATGTTTGTTGTTCAGTTCTTTTGCCATGACTCACTTTTGCACCAGTATTTCTGGACGTATTGTGGCATTTGCAAATTGGAAGCGAAAGTGTTCACACTACCAGTTCTTTTAAATTATCATTTTGGAAATATTTTTAGTTTCTAAAAAGTGAATCAGGTAAAGTTAAAAGAATTTAGTTGCAGTAAATTGCAACTTTTACAATATTTCTATCTACGGATTTTAGAAATATTATCGATCGACAAAGAAATGCGAAAAGTAATTGTTAAATTACCCCAAGAGGGAAATTCAACTCGTCATATAGTAGTAATAGAGTGCAAAGTTTCCCAGTCAGCTGTCGCGAGGCTAAGAATGAAATATAAATTTCACACAAAATGCGCACAACAAGGAAGGACGAAGAAGCTCACTGATTAGGATGAGCGAAGTTTGGTGAGGGTTATGCTCTCAGGAAAGACGATTACAGCTTCCGAAGCAGTAAAAGTGTTACAGGCAGATACAGGAAAGGGAATAAGTCGATGGACACTACGCAAGCACAATGTAATAGCTATCGAAAAGAAAATGAAGCCAGCCCTTTCAAAGAAAAACATAAAGGCAAGACAAAACTTCGTTAAAAAAGATGAGAATTGGTCCGAAGATGATTGAGGTAAGGTAATATGGTCTGACGAAACGAAGATAAACCGCTACTGTACGGACGGAAGATCATGGGCCTGGAAAAGACGAGGCGAATCATTGAAGGCACATCATGTAAAACAAACTGTGAAGCAAAGAGGTCGTTCGATAATGTTGTGGGACTGCATGAGTTCTTTTGGTGTCCAACACATGTACCAACACATGTACCTGGACATTCTAAAGTCAAATCTCATACAATCGGTGAACAACATGCCCTATCCTCCAACATGATAGGGACCCGAAGCACATGGCCAAGAAAGTCCAAGATTGGCTTAATACGCAGCCGTTTCATGTGTTTGATTGATCAGCTCAAAGCCCAGACCTTAACTCAATCGAAAATCTTTGAGCTTATCTCAAAACTGGTCTTGCCAAGGACTACGACTCGCTACCATCATCATTAGCTGTTTTATGGGAAAGAGCGCAAGAACAATGGAAAAAAAATTACACAAAATTATTGTTCTCGGTTATCCAACAACCTCCCAAAACGACTCAATCAAATTTAAAAAGCAAAAGGTCTGTGGACAGAGTATTGATGTCATACATGTTGGTGACATATCAACATGGAGCAAAAGTGAGTCATGGCAATTTTCATAAAATTGTTATTAAATGAATTATTGTTTTCGTTAAATTTATTAGATTAATTTTGTAACATTTAACTGAAAATAAATCATGAAGTTTTTTTTTTGAACAGACGTTTTTAATTTTTTACATTTTGGGAAAAAAATAAAGCGACTCACTTTTGCACCCAACTGTATGTACATATACTTAAAAAATTTATTTTCTCTCAAGTTGTATCTTATAATTCTGGACGGGAATAGTGGTTGGAAATAATTTACACAATAGATACATATTTTACGAAGCCAATGTATATTTCTTCTGATATAATGTTTGTTTTTCTTTATAATAATTTCCATGTATTTGATATTTTGAATCAATATTTTTCTATAAGTAAACTAAATTTTGTAAAATCTTATGCTACTCTGCACCATACCTTTTGTTACAATAACTTAAAATTGTGGTCGCCGTGGCGTAGCGGTAAGTGCGTCGACCGCCACGCAGAAAGGCTAGGTTCGATTCCCGGACGGGACACCTCTCATTTTTTCACGGCACCACATCTTTCAAGTTGCTGTAGAATTAATATTATTATTAACCAAAAATTGTAATGCATTAATACATATGAAGTAAGAAGCGGAAGACCGAACTATGTTACAATATATATTATCATGTTCTCAATTTACTAGCTGGCAACCAGAATTCTCACAGTAATAATAAACAATAGAAAATAAATTTGCGATTAATGACAGAAAGGTGCATCGTCTCGCATCAATCCTTTGTTGTGCTCTCAAAGGGAAACTGTGAACTTTGAGAATGTAACAGTCCCGGATTGAGAATGTAACTCCACACTGAGCCAGGAATGTCCCTTAACCACATGGTATACGTATGAGTCAGTTTTATCTGTTTCAGACAAGTTAGCACAACACACTAACCCCGACTCTACCCGCGTTTTCGGTTTGAATACACAGGCACAACGATACTCTCACAAGCGGACTGTCTTTAATGGCTGGTCATACATAAAAAAGTGCTCACTTAGTGCCGTGACTAAACTTAATTACTCTATTTTATATGAATTATTTTGAATTATAACTCAAACGACCATGTGCAATTGATAATTTTTTCAAAATACAACAATGCAACTTTGTATCCCCTGATGAAGCCAACAAGCCCTGCCGAAATTTTTAGATAAATACAGTTGAATAACCTCTAATCATTGAAATTCACCAAGGAGCCGACTATGAAGAATGTGGTGCTCATCATAGAATTTAACATAATTTTGTCAACCAAAGCTATAGTTCTTAAAATTAAACATAGATAAACATTTAGTGGGAACTAGTTCCATGTTAACAATATGGATATTTTTTCCATAGAATGATTTGACTCAGATAAACTTTCTAGTTAAAACTTTGTACACCCTTATAATAATCTTCGTTTTTATTTTTTATTTTAACTTAACTTTATTTCCAACCGATTCATAACAATATAATATAATAAGTATGCAAAACATATTTGATCGAAATAGTTAATTACAATCTATTGTCGATCATGGCAAGTGACGAATGTATTAGATATTATAGTATAATAAACAAAATGTAATACAAGTTTTAATTGATGGGGAAGTTAGATTAATATATACATAACTATGTTAGTGAAAAGAAATACAATGATTTAAATCAAAGGAAGTAATAAGCTCTCAATTGTCAGATAGTTAAAAGAAAATATATATTTTTTCAAACCAGATAAAAATACTTTTTCTATCCTCTCACACCTTAGATGATAAGGCAAACTGTTAAAAAGACGTGGTGCCGTAACAAAGTAGAAACGCGAAAAACGGGTAGAGTTAATAGTTGGTAGAGACATATAATAACAAGTGTTAATACGCAAATTATAATTATTATCTAGTCTCACGTCATAAAAACCTGCATTTTTGAAAAAATATTTTCAAAACTTTATAGAAGTATAAGTGCCTTAAAGAAAAGAAACCCAATTTTCTAAAAAATTCAAGGCTAGGAGTTCTACGGTTAGATCTAGACACAATTCTAATAGCATGTTTTTTCTTTATCAAAGGAGTATTTAGATTATTGACTTAAGTGCCCCCCCAACAAGAAATACCATATTGCAGTTTAGATTTCAATAAACCGTTATAGACTAATTTAAAAACATTTCTTCTTCTTCTTCTTGTGGCGCTACAGTCCGGGGTGGACCTGGGCCTCAACCAACATGCCTCTCCAGCCAGCACGATCTTTCGCCAGCTGCCGCCAGTTGCGCACTCCAAGTTGGTTGAGGTCCTTCTCCACTTGTGTGCGCCACCTTATCCTGGGCCGTCCTCTGTTGCGTTGTCCCAATGGCTCAGATTCGAAGACTTTTCGGGCCGGAGCAGTGGTGTCCATACGCTCTACATGGCCTAGCCATCTTAAGCGTTGTATCCGTAGACGCTTGACTAGGCTCATGCACCTGTACAGCCCATACAGTTCGTGGTTGAATCTTCTCCTCCAGATGCCATCAACGCAAACAGGACCAAAAATCGCACGCAGAACTTTTCTCTCGAAGATACCAAGGGCATCCTCATCCGCTTTAAGTAGTGTCCAAGTTTCCGCGCCATAAAGTAGGACTGGGATGATTAAGGTGTTATATAAAGCAAGATTAGTTTTTCGAGAGAGGGCTTTATTACTCAATTGCCTCTTGAGCCCAAAGAAACAGCGATTGGCAAGAGTGATTCTGCGTTTGATTTCGGTACTGGTGTTATTGTCCCTGTTTATCGCGGAGCCGAGGTAGACGAAGTCCTTGACTACCTCGAAGTTTTTGCTACCTAGTGTGACGCTCTGTCCGAGACGCCGATGTTGTGTGTCCTTCCTTGATGACAGCATGTACTTCGTTTTGCCCTCATTTACCACCAGACCCATTTTAGCCGCTTCCGCTTCAATGCCAGCAAACGCATCATTGACGGCTCGCTGTGTTCGACCAATCACGTCTATGTCGTCGGCGTAAGCTAGCAATTGAGCTGACTTTTGGAAGATCGTACCTCTGGTGTTGACCTGTGAGTTACGCACGATCTTCTCCAGGATGATGTTAAAAAAGTCACATGACAGTGCGTCGCCTTGTCTAAAACCTTTTTTGACATTGAAGGTCTCGGTGAGTTCGTTCCCGACCTTGACGGAGCAGCGAGAGTTCTCCATCGTCATCCTACACAATCTGACGAGTTTGGTAGGAATGTCAAAACTAGACATGGCACTGTATAGCTCGTCTCTATGCACACTGTCATACGCGGAATGGAAATCGACGAGTAGGTGGTGAGTGTCGATTTGCATTTCTTGGGTCTTTTCCAGGATCTGCCGTAGTGTGAAGATTTGGTCGATGGTGGACTTCCCTGGCCTGAAACCACATTGATAAGGACCAATCAGGTTGTTGACAAACGGTTTCAGGCGTTCACACAATACGGCAGAGAGGATCTTGTATGCGATGTTAAGGAGACTTATCCCTCGATAGTTGGCGCCGTCGAAGGGGTCTCCTTTCTTGTGGACCGGACAGACGACGCTGAGATTCCACTCATCGGGCATACTTTCCTCCGACCATATCTTACAGATGAGCTGGTGCATGCGCCCAACCAGGTCGTCCCCAGCCGCTTTGAACAGTTCTGCGGACAGTCCATCCGCTCCAGCAGCTTTATTTGACTTCAGTCTCGATATTGCTATCTTGACCTCGTCTAAGTCGGGGGGACGGAATTCTTGGTTATCATCGTCCAAATTAAGTGGAACATTCTGCCTAACAGCGGGATTTGGGCCGTCATCGCCGTTTAAGAGTCTGCAGAAATGATCTTTCCAGATTCTCAGAATCGATTGCGACTCTACTACTAGGTTTCCGTTTTGGTCCCGGCAGGCTTCGGTCCGAACCCTGTATCCACCGGATAGCTGTTTCACCATTCGGTAAAACTTTCGGACTTCATTCCTGCCATAACATCTCTCCATCTCTTCGACCGCGCGCTTCTCATGCTCTCTCTTTTTCCTTCTGAGAAGCCGATGCAGCGTTGCCTGGTAGGCCTCCTGTTTGGCTGCATGTGCCTGCCTGCACTAGTCGTCAAACCATGGGTTTCTTCTGGGTGGTGGCGTGAAACCCAGCACATCAGCGGCAGCTTCTTTGATGGCTTTTTGACAACGTTTCCATTCTTCTTCTATTGTCAGTGCAGGCAGCGTCGAATTTTGGGAGAGTTTCAGGGAGACTCGGTCGGCAAAGATCCCAGCGACCTGTTGCGATTGTAGCTTTCCAACGTCAAACCGTTTCGGCCTATCTCGACTCCGTTGTTCTCTCGATATCCGTGTTCTTACCTTGGCTACAACAAGGTAATGATACGAGTCGATGTTAGCGCCTCGGAATGTTCGGACATCGAGAATGTTGGAAGAGTGTCTGACGTCGATCGCAACGTGATCAATCTGGTTGACGGTTGATTGATCAGGGGATCGCCAGGTTCCTTTATGGATGTTGCGATGTGGGAGCCGCGTTCTGCTCACAGAGAGGTTCCGCCCCGCGGCGAAGTCCAGCAGCCTGAGTCCGTTTCCGGAAGTCGTGTCGTGCAGGCTGTGTTTCCCGATGACGCCAGCAAAGATGTCCTCTTTCCCCAGCTGAGCATTGAAATTTCCTAGAACGATCTTGGTGTCATAGCTGGGGCATCGATCGTATGTTCTTTCTAGGAGATCATAGAACTCATCCTTGCTGTTGTCATCCTTCTCTTCTGTCGGGGCGTGAGCGCATATCAGGCTGATGTTCCCGAATTTAGCCTTAATGCGGATTGTCATGAGGCGTTCGCTTACGGGATCGTAGCTTATGACTTTTTGCCTAAGTCTGCCTCGAACAACAAATCCGCATCCGAATAGGCGCTGCCTTCTCTCCCTGTAGCAGTCGCTGTAGTATATGTCGCAGTTCTTCATCTTCTTTCTGCCCGGCCCATCCCATCGCACTTCCTGGATGGCGGTGATATCTGCTTTGTAGCAGTCAAGGGCCTCCGCAAGTTGTTCGGCTGCACGTGGTCTGTTAACTGACCTCACATTCCACGTGCAGAACCGAAAATCGTTGTCCTTTGTTCGTTTGCCGGGGTCGTCAACGTTGGATCCGTCCATATCCGAGGCAAGTTGTTGTTGCTGAACTCGGTTTTTTTGTGTGGTGAGGGAGTTAGCCTCACGCACAACCTACAGACTGGTAGGCCAGTCGCTGCATACATTGGTTCACCACACAACGGGTGCTGTGATGGCTATCCAGGGGGCGCCACGGGGAGGCTGTATGTCAACTTGACCTATGCACGGACGAGGATAGTCTTGGCAGCTCGCCATGTTGAGCGCGATCAAGGACATTGCCTCGTGTGCATAGGCCCATGCCCCCCCCATTTTAACATTTAGATTACAGTAAAGGCTTAGATGGTAAATTTGCCTTACAATTTTATTTAAATATGATCTAACATCGGCAATATGATTTTTCCAACTAAGTTTGCGGTCCAGGGTGACTTCAAGATATTTAAAATTGTCTACACACTCAACATTAAAACAATCATCACAACAATCTATACTTTCATCGAATGTTATCTCAGGTGTTGGATAGAGACTTAAACGAATAACAGCTGGTTGATTGCTCAGTAGCTGATTTTCTTTTCAGTCGATACGATACAAAAACCAGCAATCCGAACATTATTATAAACATTTAAAATATTTATTCGTAGGATGCTTACCTAATGAACATAATTCAATCAATGTCTGATAGACGGCAAAACCCTTCTTCGCCTCGAAAGTCACAGTATAACAGTATCACGAGATACTGTAACAGAAAAATTAATTTCAAAAGATACTAGCAAGAAGACTTTTCCAAAAACCTTTCACAGATATGTTAATATTTTCCAAAATTAATGATATGACGAAGAAAATAGAGATAATGTTACGACTCCCCATATTTGAACATTGATATCACTTAATTTCGATACAGGATGCCTTTACTTATGACCATATTGTAGAACCATAATAAAGATCTTCATATTGTAAAGTAGTTCCTTACTGTTGCAATATACTTGCACTAACGGCTTCTGCAATTTCGAAAATTATTTTTTCTGGCCGTTCCTCGTCTTTCTCCACCACCCATAAACTCGTATTATCGGTAGAGCTAATACGAGTTTATGGGTGGTGGTGGTTACCGAAAGCCTTTTTTAACAGCTTCAGCTGTATACATTTTTTTACACTCTCAAATATTTTCAAATGAGAAATAAGCAAGCATGCGTATCTCAGACAGCAATTCAGAGATTGGTGTAACATCGGTCAGAGATTTAAATATGTCAATAGTGCCAATTTAAAAATAAAATCTTTTGTTCCTTTGAATTCATAAATAAATGTGAAGTTCCCAGCATTAGTAACATTGTAACTTTCGAGAGATCGCAACCACACAATTTACTTTTTCTTTTTTCTCTTTTTGTTATACGCATAAGAAAAAATCCTCATAACTTAGCTAATACAGACCTTTTGGTCTGTAGTTTATAAAAACACAACGACATAAACCTTCCTAACTGTCATTATTATCCCCATAAATTAATATAAGACTCCCTTCCTTAAATTAATCATTTCACTTCCTGAATCAGTTCGTGTAACAATGCTTTGAATAATTTGCGGAATTGAGACGATTATGGGCCTTGAATGAAAATTTCCACATCGAACGATTTTGTTAGTGCATTTCCTTTTCAGTTATCTCATCCTGAAATTCAACAGCCCTTGCAGCCACCCTTGAAACGAACACAAAAGTGAATTGACTTATTTAACGGCACCGTCCCAATTGTGAAAACACACCCGCTCTTAATATAACATCGAGCTGAGCATTTAACCATTCATTCATTTTACCAACCACAAATCAGACAATTTTATCCCATTAAGGACGCATTTAAATCACTTTACAATCAACTTGAAACAACCCGCTTTCTGCAGCTCGGATTTGAAGAGCTCAGTGTGGCCTCAATCACCCCTGCTTAAAATTATTGCAAAGTTGAAAGGGGAAGCTGTTCGTGTCTTTGTTGAGTTTTGTCGTCGACACTGGTATTAACGTACGTGTATCTGCAGGACACTAACAGATAGAAAATTTCACTTCTTTTTTCACATCACGTTTTTGTTGTAACTTAAATGTGAGTAAAAGGAAGAAATCGTTGTTTTGTGAAAATGATAGCTGAGCAACCCCACCGAAGGTTTGATATTTATGAACTTTGATTTTCCTTGTGCAGTATACATTCCCTGGAGCGTGAACTTGCTTGTCAATTAAAATTCAGGGGTTGTTTCTCACTTTTCCCTCTTCTATTACCACCCCTTTCCTTAATTTTTTAACAGGCATATCGTTTAAATTTATTACATCGTTGTCTACCACTACGAATTAAACGCCTGTTTCGCTTATTCCTAACTTAGTTGACCCGATAACGATGTCAACTGCAATTTAATTTTTAACGCCAAAAAAATGCTGGACCTATTGCGATAGGGTGGTGGCTAGCTGGAATAATTGAATGGAATAGCCTGATTATAATTTTATTTGGGAATTAAGTTAATATTTAGTAATTTGATGAATTTTGAGAGATTTAGAATGAAAATTTAACCAAATTTGGCTATTAAAGAAAATGAGGGCGGGAAAGTGCAATTATCTTAATTAGTATAATTCTTTAAAGTAAATATCTTATCACAACGTCGCAGTGTTAGAATAAATGATTGCGACAAATTTGATTTAAAAAGTGTATAACCCCTTCGACAATTTAATTATATTTAATTTTATCTGCAATTTTATCAAACTAAATGATGACATAATTCACAAAACACAAAAATATTTTGTGATTTAGGATATGCATATATTAAAAAACCGATTAAATGCGAGTTGCCTTTGTGTCAAAAGTATCACACGACTGATTTGATAGGCAGACATGTCTGTCTAATTCTCTTCTTTTGCTTCTTTTTTAGCATTTTACTTCGCCCTCTTCAGCATTCCCATAAAAGTTTTCACTATTTGAACTTTTCATTTACAGAAAAAACATTTAATGTAACTTTTGTTACGACATAATTAATAAAACCGAATATGGAACGACTAAGTTTTTTTCTAAAGGTGAAAGAAAACAGGCAATAATATCCATTCAAAACTTGTATTATAAAGAAACATAAGGTCACTGACTGTGATCAAATCATGTCAAAATCAAAACAAAAAATCTCTTGTGCTTTAAGAATATATCCTCTGCTTCAGGTTCTATATTTCCCCAATCATAAAATGTGAGGGAATCAAAGCGACAAGATCTCCATCTGGGATAGACTAGGCCTGGAATAGAGTAAGATTCCAATCTTCCTTGAACCAGTATGTTTCACTTAAGATGTCCGGAGCGATGCACGCATAACAGACCTCCAAACCACTAGATTCTCCGCCATCAACTCTTACTCATCAGGAGTTATTCCCAAACTTAACTAGGCGAGATTATGGACTTGATCAAACCATTTCGTCCGTACCACGTGGCCAAACTTATGAAATAAAACCCTCTCAGTCCGAAGATGAAGCCTACACATATAGTTCCCTTCGCAATGTCGGGTTTTTCAGCATATCTTGGTGATTTACTCCCGCAATGACACGGAGGCACGGAGCGATCTTATCGTTTCGGTCATTACCCAATTTTAATTGCCATAGGTGAACAAATACGGAGTTAAAAACTGATAACTTGGTTTTAACTCCAAACTCGGCCATCCATATACCTAATCTACCAAGCTGCTTCAAAATTGATCTGACCTGGCCACTCCTACAAGAAAGGTCAGTCTTGACTCTCCTATCACTAGTGTTAACTTCTCCCCTCGTTTCGATGGGACTCCATTAACATGTAGAACGCATTGGACAGGCGTTTTAGAAATTACTATAACTTCGGAATTATCTACGTTCACTTTCATTCCAGCATCAGAGTTGCATACTCTTACTCCACCATCATATTTGTGCGGCCAATGAACGATTGTACTACTGGAGTGTTGAACTCCGATATGACAAAGACTGCACTATTGGAGTGCATGATCTCGTTTTGCTGATGCGACAACAAAGCCAACGAACTGAGTACGCTGATTTATATTGATAAGTAGGTCATACGTTAATTGTATTTATATTATCGGAATTAATACAAATCAGTCTTAAGACCACCATAAACAAACAGACAAGTGTTTTATTAAACATAATTATACTAATAAAGAACCTAATCCAGAACCCATATCAAGTAACAGTAGTTGTGATCGTTTTATAAGTGGTAATTTGATGAAAAAAAAAATAACTGTAGTTGGAAGGGTAATTGAAGGAGCTACTAAGAACAAAGACAAGTTACGGAGACTTTAAAGGATTTGTTTAGTTAATAACTTAACTATCAAAAATCTACCCTTATATGCAATTCAATACCTCCAATTCATATATCATGCTTGTTTTAAATTAAGTTATTTTCCCACAAACTGGAAAAAAAGAAAGGTAATTTCTTTGCTCAAGTCTGGAAAAGACTTCCAAACAGTTACAAACCTATTAGCCTGCTCAACGGATGCAGTAAAATATAAGAAAAACTTATAAAACGCAATTTTTTAAACTTATAAATGCAATTTGCTTTTCGTGAATATCATAGTATTTCTCACCAAGAATTTGCAATAAAATGAAACAAAACTTAAGCAAAAAAAACGGCTGGTCTTGTATTACTAGATCTAAAAACAGCTTTCGTCACAGTCTGGTACAACGGTCTAAAATTATCCAAAACTTTCTAACCGACTGAACCTTTTTTGTTTCCATAGACGGGTCAGCCTCTTCTCCTAGAGCTGTACCTGCTGGTACTTCGCAAGGCTATGTTCTTCCACCAACGCTATTTAATATATTCACAGCTGATTTCCCTACTATGTATGTAGTTCTGTATGCAGATGACTCGGCCCTTTATACGTTCAATACAAATGCAACAGTTATTGCAAAATACTTACAAAATGGCCCTGACATAATAAATTAACATTTTAAGTACTGGAAGGTAAAAATCAATGCAGAAAAATGTCAACCTATCTTTTTACAAGAAAAAGATCACCTTGCCATTTTCCTCACAATACCTTAAAAATTAAGAACTTTGATATACAATCGGTTAATTCCATCAAGTACCTTGGTTATTACTTGGATCCGAAATTAACTTTTGGTATACATAACAAAAATACCCTTAGCAAGTTTAGTATCGCCATAAAAATGCTGATCTCCTGTATGAGGTAACAGTGCCAAAATACACATCAAAAAACTGCAAATAGCACAGAACAAAATTTTCAAAATGATGTGGAATTTACCCTGGGACTTTTCAACACTGAAGTTACACGAAATACATGGTGTTCTTCAAGTTTTTTTCTCGAAATATTTACTTGCCGAAAATACACTAGTTACTATTTATTTTTATTTTTTTATTATGTGTCTGTTTATTTATTTATTTCATCTTTATTTATTTATTTACCTAATTTTTTATATATTTATATATATATTTATTTATATTTTCTATTTATTAATTTATTTATATACATACATACATATATTTATCTATTTTTTTACTTCTTTACTTATTCGTTTAATTATTATCTAGCTTGTTTGTAGAGCATAACAGTTATATCATTAACACTTACAAATTAATTCTACTTAGTGCCAATATAAGTCTTTATTTTGAGAGAGAGAATTTTGTAACTAAAGGGTGGATTTTTAGCTATTATCGTTTTGGCAACACTAGTTTAAACTGTTAAACATTTTATTATTATTATTATTAAATTATTTGCTTCTTCCTTTCTTTGGTAAGTTCATTTTTGGCTCAATGGGTACGTAAATAAGCAGAATTGTCGATTTTGGAGTGAATATCAGCCAGAAGCATTGCAAGAGCCACCAATGCATCCAGAAAAAGTTCACAGGACCGCACTTCTTAAAAGATGATGTGAATCGTAACGTAACTGTGAATAGTGAGCGCTACCGTGAGATGATATCCAACTTTTTTTGCCCAAAATGCAAGAGCTTGACTTGCGTGACAAGTGGTTTCAACAAGACGATGCCACAGGCCACACAGAACACGAGTTATGTGTTAGCTCTTTGGAGTAACACGTTTTAACTTAAATCAGAGAATTAAACGCGAATGTTCTTGGGAACAGAAACGTCTTTTTTGAGCTAATTAAAAATCAAGACTAAATTACTTGGAATAAAATGTACAAAACAAACTTCAATGTACAGTTGGCCAAACGTGGGAATGAAAAAAAGGTGTCAAGCGGAAAATGTGAAATGGAAGATTAGTGGGAGACAAACAAGGTAAATTGAAAAATTACGGGGAATATTTAAAGAAAGATGATCTTCCGGAAGATTCGGGTTGCGTCTGGGATGTAACACCTCCCCTCTTGGGATGTTGGCTCCCCTGAGGCATTATTTTATTAATTCTTATTTAAAGCTCCTTATGTTTAATGACAAACTGCACAGAGAATTACAATTAGAAGAATTACAAATAGAAATGAAGTGCCAAAAACAATATATTCTTTTTTTATACTTAAGTTCAGTAATCTTGTCTATATTTTCTTTTTCGTTGGGAACAATATTATCAAAAAGCAGTTCTTTATTAATATATTTTATTTTTTGTTTAAATACTATTTTGTTGTTACTTATAATTCTATCTCCGATTTTTACAGAACAATTACTAAAATTTATTATATAATTTTCGTTAAGATTAAAATTTCTTAGGTCACAAGTACTAGTACATCTAACATTTTTTTTGGTTTTTTACAATGACAAGTCCATCTCTTAATTGTAGTATTTCGGATGCATTATTGAATATATTTATACAATTATTCTTAAGAATACAATTATTTAGTAACTTAACATTCTTTAGTTCAACATTTTGTTCGTAACGATAAGTTTTATTTTCGGATTTTTCTATCTCTTGGGGTTCGAACATTAATTCTCTGTTTTGCGTATTGCCAACGGGTATGAGTAAGAATTTTTGCAGTGATATTATATTCTTTGGAATTCTGTTAACAAATATTAAATTTTCTTCTTCGTCTGTAAGGGCTCCTAATTTAATATTGCTTAATTTATATTGGTCTACATTATATGCTAATCTTTCTTCATTTGTTAGAATATTACTGTGCAATATACCATGTTTAGCAGAAGATATATTGTTCTGTATGTGTTCGACATTATCTTGAAGAATTTTTAATTTTAACATAAAGTCGATATAAAGAGTTTGAAGAAATAGCTTCTCATTAAAACTGTCTGTATTATGAAGCCTATCAGGTAAGGTTTTCCTATCTTTATCGATCGCATTTTTGAGACTTGTTAATGAATCGTTAAAGCTTAAATTAATTTTTATTTGTTTATTTAAATTTTGAATAACATTAAGATTATTCTCCTCAATAACTTTAAGATGTTGCTCTATTTCTTGACGATCATCGTCGTTCATTATACAGAATAGCCGTTTATGTACGGTTCCTACGAGATTCACTAAACCTCTTTTTTGTCTATTTGGTATTAAAGTGTGAATTTGATTCCTTATAGTAAAGATCTGAAGTTCTAGGAGGGACCGTTTTTCTGCTAAATCGGACTGCTTAATGGCTTGCTCTAAGTTATCCAGGACGTTCAAGATTTCCTTTGGATTCACTATATGCAATATAGTGTCGTAAGTAACTGCATACTGAACTTTATAGAGATCCACTTCCATGTATCCCAAATTCGTCTCGATTTTTTTCACCGTCAACTGAGCTTTACTCGTTGTCCATATCGCCAGCAACAAAAGTATTCTCGTCAGCCAATTCGCCTGAAAATTTGTTTTTACGCTTTATGTTAGCAACATGTATATTTTGTCGTACTGCTTTATAATTCTTAATGTAACCTTCTTCCCTGATCTCAGTATATTTTTCCCTGTCTTTGTTATGTTTAATGAGCGACTTCTCCTCTCCTTTCTTCAAATGTAAAAATATGTTGGCTTTGTCGCATTTACCCTCATGTACATTTATAGCCTTTTCTTTTATATTCGAATGATAGATATTGTTAAACCATTTGATTGTTTTTTCTTTTGTACTCAATACCTCACATTCTATTTTTTCAGAAAAGGTATTATGAAAACGTTCGATATCGGCGTTACCTGTATGATTATTTGGCTTAACCAAATGCAGTTATATGCCCTCTTGTCTAAAGAATTCCTTAATATTTATACTCTTAAATTCGTTATCGTAAATTTTTGGAAATGACCTACTTGTGATTCGAGTTGCCGAATTTTCTTAATTATTGTTTGAGTATTTCTGTCCTCTAAGTAAAATGCAAGAGCGAATTTTGAAAACATATCTACGAATGTGAAAAAGTTAGCTTTAGAATTTGTGTAAACATCCAACTCAGGTGGGTGTTTCAGTAGCCTCAAATTGTTGTTTTGTGTTTCAGTAGACTCAAATTTTTGCCTAATCGGTTTCCTGTCATATTTGCTCTTATTAGAAACATCGCAGTTGTTTATAAATTTTTGAATTAATGACTTCAGGTTAGGGAAAAAATAAGTCTTTTTAAGCCTTCATAAAAAAATATTTATGGTATCTTTTTATTTCTTGGTCTTCGTTTTCTAGATCTTTTGCATGAAACGAACATCTTACGAATTTTATAGAGTTTACACCATCTTACACCAATTTATTATATTCACTATCATTTAATTCTGTATAAATTCCTATCTTTCCTGATTTAATATTTCTTCTCAATATGTCGCTTACGTTGTTTTCCAAATCACTAGACCTAATGAAAATCGTTTTGTTTTTATTTCTAACTTCGACTTCATTTGTTTTATTGTCCGTTAGTATGATTCGCATTCGAAAACGATTAACTACAGAGAATGAATAGTATCGCTTGCTTCGTCGTCAATATTATAACGTAATGATAGGTTACTGGTTTCTTCAGAATTCTCAGTATTTTCTTCATTAGTTTCCAAAACGTTTATTTCGTTGGTAGTGTTATAAATGCGACTAAGAAAGTCTGCAATTATATTCTCTTTGCCTATATCAATGTCGTATTCTCCTAATCTTAATAACCATCTTTGCAATCTTGGACTAATATCTTTTCCGTTTGTTTTTGCGTACAACCACTTTAAGGGCTGATGATCTGTTAAGTGTTCTACTAGCAAAGCAAATAGGATGATCACTTTGTTGGAGTACTGCACCAATCGCAAAATCACTAGCGTCAGTAGCAAGCTTAAATTTTCTCCTTAAATCGGGACATTTCAAAACAGGTGCTTCTGTTATAATTCGTTTGAGCTTATTTATTTAGTTTTACGCCTTTCTTCAAGTAATATGTCATTGGCTGGGCAACCTTAGTATAATCTTTAATAAATTTCCTATAAAAGCCGATCGTACCCAGAAAAAATTTTATCTGTTTTAGCGTTTCAGGTAATTTTAATTTGACGATATCTGCTATTTTCTTTTCGTCAACTTTGATTCCTTCGCTAGTTAATATGTGGCCTAGATATGGTGTCTCTCTAGCTAAAAAGTTGCACTTATTAAATTGTATTTCCGAAGTCTCTCGAGTATTTCTTTAATGCTATTTACGTGTCCGCTAAGACATGTACTAAATACCAAGATATCGTCGGTTTAAACAATACATATCTTGTTAATGTAATCTCTTAGGACAAAATTCATCAAACGTTGAAAAGTTGAAGGGACGTTTTCTAGTCGAAAGGGCATACGAACATATTCGAAGTGGCCTTGAGGAGTAGAAAAAGCTGCTTTCATTCGGTCTTCGTCCTTCACTAGGATTTGGTGAAACACTTTTGCCAAATCAAGTGTTGTAAAGTATTAAGCTCTGCCAAGCTTATCCAGGATGTTCTCAATGTTTGACATTGGAAACTTATCGCTAACAGTTATTTCGTTTAACTTTCTATAATCTATAACGATCCTTCTCTACTGTCCATAGCGGACTATTATATGGGGAAAAGTTGTCCCTTATTATACCTCGCTTCAGCACATCGTTGATTTGTCTGGTAATTAAGGTATCTGGTATTAAGGACATTAACACCATGTAGTGTTATAAGAGTAATAGGTTCTTTCAGATATACTCTTTAATTTAATAATTTCAAATTAAGTTTTTTCCCCGATTCGAATACCGACTGCGCCAGTTATGTGTTAGCTCTTTGGAGTAACACGTCTTAACTAAAATTAGAGAATTAAACGTGAATGTTCTTCGGAACAGAAACGTCTTTATTTAGCTAATTAAAAATCAGGACTAAATTACTTAGAATAAAATGCACAATGCAAAGGTACAATTCAAACTTCAATGTGCAGTCGGTGCAAAAACCAACACGCGCAGCAATGGACTTATTGAGAGGCGATATCGTTGAACATTTTATTTCACGTTCGGGACCGGTCAATTCGCCGCCTAGATCGTGCGATTTAACGCCTTTAGACTATTTTTTGTGGGGCTATGTTAAAGCTAATGTCTATACAGACAAGCCCGCTTCAATTGACGCACTGAAAGACAACAATGAAGCATTAATTCGTGAGATACCGGCTGAAATGTTAGAAAGAGTATACCAAAATTGGACTAAGCGGATGGATAATTTGAGGCGCAGTCAAGGTCAACATTTGCATGAAATAATCTTCAAACATTAAATTATATGGACCGTATTATCGATCTAAATAAAGATTTCATGTATTTTTCTGAATTTTGTGTTTTTATTTTTGAAAAACTTTCCTATAGCTTTTAAAAAACCCTTTATATTTAAATATAGGTAATATAGGTATAGTTTTCCTTCAAATACCTTTCAGACAAACGAATGCAATGAGCTCAAATATATAGTTTTCCACTAGTAAGATAAAATTATTAATCATATCTCTGTGCAAGCTGTGTGAAAAAAAACAATACGGATATTCATCTATGGAAAATAAATATCTATCTTAAAAATTTAATAAAAATCACTTTATTTTATTTTAAATTAATTAATATTTCATTTATTGGCTTATGAAAAAAAGACTTTGTCAGCAAAGTAACTCATTAGGCTCTGATGATAAAAAAAATTAACAAAAGAAGTACAAACGGTAAAATAAGTTAATAACTAAAATTAAGTAACTTGATATTATACGTATGAAATAAAAGTTTATCAACATTTTCTCCGTATAAATTAGCCCTCCTATCAGCACTCGCTTCGCTAGTTGGAGGAGCAGACAAATATTTTATTGCTACATTTTTCAGTAGGTATGATTACTTGGAGCCCAGAAATGAAAAATGTCAGCATTCCTTGTAAGCAGCGGCTCATTTAAATAAGATTTGAGATGTTCTTCGAAATGTGGAAATCCTCTGAATTGGTAGATTCATTTATTGGCGGCATATTGTCGTGCGAATCCCACAGATTTTCGAATACAGGATTAGGATCTGAAGAAGTTGAAGGAACAACAGGGTCTGACAGGTGTGTCAGATAATTTTGAAAGTTGTACAAATTTTAAAATATCAGTCTTGCAGATTATAACTTGATCATTGGTTAAATATTTGGTTAAATCGTGGATCGATAATCGCTGCAATAGATAATTCAGGAAATCCTTTAATGTAGGAAAAGCGTTTTTTGACAGACTATGATTGACGAACATATGGAACTTTTAAAATAATAATAATAATTGAGTGGCACTACAGCCCATAACGGACCAGGGCCTAGCTTCTACAACAACTACTCGTGTTGTGCATGCTATTGTTCTTCACGAGTAGAAGGGACCTACAGTTTTTTGCCGATTCCGAACGGCGAGATTTGAGAAGCTTTCCATAGACAATTAATACTCCTTGAGTGTTGTCAGCAACTCGAAAGAGGTGGTGCCGTGAAAAAATGCTAGGTTTCCCGTCCGGGAATCGAACCCAGACTTTTCTGCGCCGCAGTCGATGCACTTACCACTGCGCTACGGCGACCACTTTTAAAATACCCACTGCGAAAATATTTAAAAAAAACACACCGCTCCTTGCAACTTCACTTCTGCTGCTGTAAAAACACAATAAAATGTTGCTATATATCCTATAAAGGAAAACACAGAAAATTCAATATTCGGCTTCAGCAAAATCTTCAGTCCCATTTGGCCGAGGTGTAATGTTTTGCCGAAGGTGTCGTTTAAACCGAAGGTGGCTGGAGCCGAAACCGAAACCGAATGTTCGGTCGTGTAATGTTAGTTAAAATTAAGAAAAGACACGTGTAGAAGTACTTGTATTTTATTGCAATGGCTTCTTCGATGACATCTGTCATATGGTTACATATGCGTGCAAGTCAAGGGTTGCCAAGTTAATGCAAATTCATTTGGGCAACGTTTACATCGTTATACTACATCTCTCTTTTTCTAAAATTTGACCAAATTGTTTTATGATTGTACACGCGTCAACTTAATTATGTACGATATGGCCGACGCTTACATTGTAACATACTTCATTTATAAAATTTATGAATACACAAGCGCGGCTACGAAAGGCCAGGTGTTTCTAATAATAGTATAAAAGCACATTTACATGGATATGTTAGTATATGGGATTGGTGCAAAGGTTAATAGGCGGGAAGATTTCAGACACCGCTTGATAGAATTTCGTTTGTTTTACTATGCGACCGTATTTGGTTTTATAGTGATTTTGTGGTATTGAATTACTATTTGTTCCAATACTTGTGGATACATCGTTACTCGTTGGTTTAGGTGTGTTTACGGACTTTCTTAATTGTTCAGTATTCCTTCGTATTGTTTCATTATTTTCATTTCTGAGCAAATACGATCTAGGTGAATCTGCTTTAGCCTGAATCGTTCCTCTTTCCCATGTTCGCCCTTTCCGATAGATATCATAATTACCAATATTTAGGTCTACTTCTTTCCTGTTAGCATTTCTATCATAGTACAGTTTCTGCTTTATATTTGCTTCTTCCATTTTAGCGGTAACGTTAGCACTGACTGTTTTTCGACATAAGTATTTTTGATCTACTGGATGCTTTGTTCTAAATAATCTGCTTGATAAAAGTTGGGATGGTGCGTACCCAATACTCGGTATAACAGTATTGCGGTATTCTAACAGAGAGTGATAGAAATCTCTATTGCCTAATTCCGATTTTTTAAGCATTTGTTTTATAATCAGAACCCCTTTTTCTGCTAATCAATTGGATTTTGGATAGTATGGACTGCTGTAGGTGAACTTAAACTCCCAACCCTTAGCAAATTTACGACTTATAAGGAAATTAAATGGCTGATTGTCACAGATAACCTCTTCTGTAATCCCATTAGATGAAAATATCTCTTTAAAAACATCCACAACAGTTGCTGCAGATTTGCTATTAAGTTTTTTTTACGTCAATCCATCTGGAGTAATAATCAATAACAATCAAGTAAGAATCAAAATAAAAAATCCTAGATTAGCTTAGAGTACTCGTAAAGAGTCAGTAAGTTAGAATTAAGATCACCAGATTGTATGTGTAAGCTAGTATTAAGTATTTTTGTCTAGCATGTAAGTAAACTTGAATGAATTAATAAAAATGCATTTTAATCTAATCAAGTAAGAATCAGATTTGAACTGAAATATATCACATCCTACTTTCTGATGTGGATATTCGGGCTTAGGAAACGTTAACATCGGATGTTTATTGTTCGCACAACTGTATTTTTCACAAATGGAACAGCGGCTTATAAAGTCTTGAATATCTCTGCTCGTATGGGGCCAGTAAAAGAGTGTCTTTGCTCTTGCGATGGTTTTGGTTATACCAAAGTGGTTTTCGTGGAGTTTCTTCAAGGTTTCTTTCCTCAATGTAGAGAACTAATCCCTCTTCTACATATAAACCATTTTGGTAGAGATACTAAATCAAATCAGCGACTTGTGGCAGTACCTTTTCTTTTCTCATTGTATAACATCCCTGTTTGGACTTTACTTGAATTTTGTATTGTAACGACCTCTCTAATTCTGAGAATTTATTCGTTCCAAAAACTTCTTTGAATAAAGAGCATCTGTTCATTTTTGCGTTTAAATAAATTTTTATATTATATATACGAATCCAAATCCAAATTACGACACATGGGTAATGCTAATAGAAGCAGATATGTGAAAAAGCCCAACAGCCGGACTTGAATCCACACGATGAAAACCCAAAGCAAGGTCAGATTTAATCATTTCTATTGATACAAGTCTGCTACGGCTAGTGAAAGGATTGAACACAGCAAGAAGTATCTGGGAGAGACTGAAATCTGAGTTCGCATCCACTGAACCAGTCAAAAAGGCGACACTACTGAAACGAGTAGCAACGTACAAAATGCAGGAAGCCGACGATCTGCGTAAGAATTTAATGGAGTTCTTCGTTGCAGTTTCGCAATTGAGGTGTATGGGTGTTGATATACACGAAGCAATGCTGTCGATGTTGCTGCTGAATGTTTTGCCATCTAGTTTTGACCTTTTGCGATGTGCAATGGAGTCCCACGATAATCTACCAAAACCTGAAATCCTGAGAGAGAAGATTCTGGAAAATTCGACGCTCAGAATCAGCGTAGGGATGATGGTGACAATGAGGCAATGTATGGCGCAAAAGTTGATGCAAGGGGAACAGCTGTTTTCACAGCTACAGGCGGGACATCTGAAAGGTCAGTAACGGTTAATGATACTTTATTAGTTAAAGATTTGAGAACTAATCTATTATCTGTTGCGAGGATCACTGATCCTGAAAACACAATCACGTTCTACAAAGAAAAAGCAGTTGTCAGAGGAATTGATGGAGAAATCAAGGCAATTGCTAATCGATCTGGAAATCTCTATTACATTGAGGAAACTTATCCAGAAGCTAGGGTTGTCAACGAAAATGAATCCAGTTTGGAATTATGTTATCGTCGTTTAGGTCACCTCAATGAACGAGATGTGTTAGACATGTTCCGGAAAAGTTTGGCAACTGGGCTAAATATAAGTAACAATGGGAGTCTCAGATCATGTGAGGTTTGTCTTTGAGGAAAAATGACAGCGATGTCGTTTCCTAAAAAATCAAAAAAGGTCACGCAACTTTTAGATTTGGTGCACGCTGACGTCTGGATACCTGCCAGGACAGAATCATTAGGCCAATCAAGATTCTTTATCAAATTCATTGACGACAGCAGCCGATGGTGTGAAGTATTTTTCTTAAAGCAGAAGGGTGATACTTTGCGAGCATTTAAGGAGTATAAGGTCCGTGTCGAAACGCGAGAATACCGTTACCATGATTTTAATGAGTTTCTAAAAAAAACGGTATTAAAGGAAGGCTTACAGTTCCTTATACGCGTAAGAATAGAACACTTGTCGAAATGGCGAGATGTTTGCTTCTTCAAGCGGGTATCGAAAAGGAATTTTGGGCAGAAGCCATTGCTGCGTCAAACTATTTGCGGAATAGATTTCCAACGGTCAGCCTGAATGCTCATACACCTTTTGAAAGCTGGAAGAAATGCTTGCCGGACTTAAGGTGCTTGGAGCAAAAGCATTTGTGTTGGATAAGGCACCTGGAAAGGGAAAGTTTAAAGCACGTTCAAGTGAGGGTATCATGTATCATATCATGGTATTCCGAAGCATCCAAAGGCTATCGCGTTTGGGTTCCTTAAAAACATAAAGTAGTGATTGCAAGAGATGTTGAGTTCATCGAAAATGAGTTGATTGGAGATAAACATCATAAACAAGACTACTTTATTTCAAATCCAGTTGAGCAGACAATAGTGCCAGTAACAGAAGAACCCAAGGACACCGTGAGTAGAAATTGTATACATTGCCACAAGGTACCTGTTCGTCAATCAGAAAATGGTGAAAAAAGAAAAATAAACTACAACCTGATGGTTAATAATAATAATTGAGTGGCACTACAGCCCATAACGGACCAGGGCCTAGCTTCTACAACAACTACTTGTGTTGTGCATGCTATTGTTCTTCACGAGTAGAGGGACCTACAGTTTTTTGCCGATTCCGAACGGCGAGATTTGAGAAGCTTTCCATAGACAATTAATACTCTTTGAGTGCTGTCAGCAACTCGAAAGAGGTGGTGCCGTGAAAAAATGCTAGGTGTCCCGTCCGGGAATCGAACCCAGACTTCTCTGCGCCGCAGTCGATGCACTTACCACTGCGCTACGGCGGCCAACCTGATGGTTCCTTAAATCAAAAAAAAAGCTCGCGTTGTTGCCAGAGGTTTTTCACAACAAAAAGGGATTGATATTGAAGAAACATTCGCTCCTGTTGCCCGTCTTGAATCAATTAGACTCCTCATCGCACTATCTGCTCGTGAAAACCTACCTGTCTGCCAGGTGGATGTCGTTGCTGCGTACTTGAACGGTGATCTTGATGAAGCGATCTTCATGGAGCCTCCGCAATATTACCAACAAGCTCTACAAATGCTTGCAAAAGGAGACGAAAACCCTGAAATAAAAATTAAGGCGAAACAAATGTTGCAGAACTTCAAAGCTGGTAAGAATGTATGTCAACTTAAAAAGGCTTTGTATGGTTTACAACAGGCGGGATGTCAGTGGCATAAGAAGTTGGATAAAACACTTCGTGACCTTAGTCTGACACCGGCCACCAACGACAGATGTCTGTATTTTGGATCAACCAAGGATGAACTAACCGTTGTTGCAGTTTATGTGGACGACATCCTGTGCTTTTCCAGGAATCAAACCACCTTAACAAAAATCCGGTCTTGCCGCTGCCTTCGATGTAAAAGATCTTGGACTAGCACGGTATTGCTTGGGAGTTGAAATAATTCAACAAGATGGTGAGATAAGGTTAAAACCAGAAAAATACATCAAGGAATTGTTGAAAAAGTACATGATGGATGATTCAAAACCAGTAAGTACTTCAAGTGACACAAAGACGAAGTCACCTTGTGGTGAGCGGCGAAATGAAGAAAACGAGACTGAAAAGTCGTTTCGTCAACTCATCGGATCGCTCATGTATTTAGCGATTTCAACGAGACCAGACATCGCCTTCACGGTGAATCGGCTAGCGCAATTCAACGAAAGTTACCAGGAAGTTCATTGGTCAGCTGCTAAGCGTATTCTTCGTTACTTAAGGTGCACAGGAAACTATGGACTGGTGTATAAATATAATGAACTTCGTCTTCAAGGATTTTCGGATGCTGATCACGCTAACGACGAGATAGACAGGCTATCATATATAGGCTACGTTTTCACCCTAAGTGGAACACCTGTAATTTGACGATCACAAAAACAAAAATCGGTGGCCATCTCAACAACGGAAGCTGAGTATGTTGCACTGTCAGAGTCATCAAGAGAAGCAATATATCTTCAAGACCTGATGATGGAAATGGATTTGCCGGAGTTGGCCTCAATCACTGTTGGGACAGACAATAGAGGTGCAAAATATACGAGTATAGCAGAAAATGCAGTTTGTCATTCGCGGACGAAGCATATCGCCACACGTTTTCATTTTGTTCGTCAAATGTTAAGGGATAAAGAAATCGCAGTCATACCAACTGAACTAATGCCTGCTGATGTGTTTACGAAGCTGCTACCGAGACCAGCACACTATCGATGTTTGAAGGATATCGGGATGTCAGTTTGTTAAGAAGCGCTGTTTGAGGAAGGCGTGTAGAGATACTTAATCAAATCAGTGACTTGTGGCAATACCTTTTCTTTTCTTATTGTATAACATCCCTGTTTGTACTTTACTTGAATTTTGTATTGTAACGACCTCTCTACTTCTGAGAATTTATTCGTTCTAAAAACTTCTTTGAATAAAGAGCGTCTGTTCATTTTTGCGTTTAAATAAATATTTATATTTTAATCTCTGCTGTAACAATTTTTGATGTTCCAGTAAAATTTAAGGTCATCTGGTAGTTTGGTTTTTGAATTCGGCCACCCATTTTCATATAATTGTCTTGATTCTATTTAAATATTGTCCCTTTTTATTTCTAATTCATATTTACTTTTAGCTCTACCACTCATGCTTATGTCGTAGACTACCTCCTTTAACATACTTGTTAACTCTGTGCTTTCATCTAGTCCTGGACTTCGCGACAACAGATCGGCAACGTATAAGTCTTTACCGGGAATATAAACGATGTTCAAATTGTATTTGAGCAATTTAATTTTCATTCTTTGTATTCGGGCCGAACAATTGGAATTCAGAGGCCTGCTTAAGTCTACAGCAATGGTTTGTGATCTGTCTGAATTGTGACTTTGTTTTGAATTCATGGAATTTTGTTCATGCATAAACTATACTTAACAACTCCTTTTCAATTTGTGCGTAGCTAATCTCAGCTTTCGTCAGGCTTTTGGATGCAAACTTACAGGTTTCCCATCCTGTAGTAAACAACATCCCAGTCCATACTTCGACGCATCTGATTGAATGACAATAGGCTTGTCTAGATTGAATGAGTGCACGATGGTATTGTTTTAGATAACGTCTAATTTTCTCTAATGTCTTCATATGAATTGAATTCCACATAAAACATGTATTTTGGCGAAGCAAATCTCTTAATGGCTTTGCCAGATTAGGAATAAAGTTCCTCAGATAGTTAACTGTTCCTAAAATGTTTGCAGATCTTTCGTGTTTTTCGGCTCTGCAATCATCAATATATAGGGGGGCATGGGCATATGCACACGAGGCAATGTCCTTGATCGCGCTCAACATGGCGAGCTGCCAAGACTATCCTCGTCCGTGCATAGGTCAAGTTGACATACAGCCTCCAAGTGGCGCCCCCTGGATAGCCATCACAGCATCCGTTGTGTGGTGAACCAATGTATGCAGCGACTGGCCTACCAGTCTGTAGGTTGTGCGTGAGGCTAACTCCCTCACCACACAAAAATAACCGAGTTCAGCAACGACAACTTGCCTCGGATATGGACGGATCCAACGTTGACGACCCCGGAAAACGAACAAAGGACAACGATTTTCGGTTCTGCACGTGGAATGTGAGGTCCCTTAACAGACCACGTGCAGCCGAACAACTTGCGGAGGCCCTTGACTGCTACAAAGCAGATATCACCGCCATCCAGGAAGTGCGATGGGATGGGCCGGGCAGAAAGAAGATGAAGAACTGCGACATATACTACAGCGACTGCTACAGGGAGAGAAGGCAGCGCCTATTCGGATGCGGATTTGTTGTTCGAGGCAGACTTAGGCAAAAAGTCATAAGCTACGATCCTGTAAGCGAACGCCTCATGACAATCCGCATTAAGGCTAAATTCGGGAACATCAGCCTGATATGCGCTCACGCCCCGACAGAAGAAAAGGATGACAACAGCAAGGATGAGTTCTATGATCTCCTAGAAAGAACATACGATCGATGCCCCAGCTATGACACCAAGATCGTTCTAGGAGATTTCAATGCTCAGCTGGGGAAAGAGGACATCTTTGCTGGCGTCATCGGGAAACACAGCCGGCACGACACGACTTCCGGAAACGGACTCAGGCTGCTGGACTTCGCCGCGGGGCGGAACCTCTCTATGAGCAGTACGCGGTTCCCACATCGCAACATCCATAAAGGAACCTGGCGATCCCCTGATCAATCAACCGTCAACCAGATTGATCACGTTGAAATCGACGTCAGACACTCCTCCAACATTCTCGATGTCCGAACATTCCGAGGCGCTAACATCGACTCGGATCATCACCTTGTTGTAGCCAAGGTAAGATACCGGATATCAAGAGAACAACGGAGTCGAGATAGGCCGAAACGGTTTGACGTCGGAAAGCTACAATCGCAACAGGTCGCTGGGATCTTTGGCGACCGAGTCTCCCTAAAACTCTCCCAAAGTTCGACGCTGCCTGCACTAACAATAGAAGAAGAATGGAAACGGTGTCAAAAAGCCATCAAAGAAGCTGCCACTGATGTGCTGGGTTTCACGCCACCACCTAGGAGGAACCCATGGTTTGACGACGAGTGCAGGCAGGCACATGCAGCCAAACAGGAGGCCTACCAGGCAACGCTGCATCGGACAACGAGAGCTGTTCGTGAGCTCTACGAACAAAAAAGAAGGGAAGAGAACCGGCTTCTCAGAAGGAAAAAGAGAGAGCATGAGAAGCGCGCGGTCGAAGAGATGGAGAGATGTTATAGCAGGAATGAAGTCCGAAAGTTTTACCGAAAGGTGAAACAGCTATCCGGTGGATACAGGGTTCGGACCGAAGCCTGCCGGGACCAAAACGGAAACCTAGTAGTAGAGTCGCAATCGATTCTGAGAATCTGGAAAGATCATTTCTGCAGACTCTTAAACGGCGATGACGACCCAAATCCCCCTGTTAGGCAGAATGTTCGACTTAATTTGGACGATGATAGACAAGAATTCCGTCCCCCCGACTTAGACGAGGTCAAGATAGCAATATCGAGACTGAAGTCAAATAAAGCTGCTGGAGCGGATGGACTGTCCGCAGAACTGTTCAAAGCGGCTGGGGATGACGTGGTTGGGCGCATGCACCAGCTCATCTGTAAGATATGGTCGGAGGAAAGCATGCCCGATGAGTGGAATCTCAGTGTCGTCTGTCCGGTCCACAAGAAAGGAGACCCCTTCGACTGCGCCAACTATCGAGGGATAAGTCTCCTTAACATCGCATACAAGATCCTCTCTGCCGTATTGTGTGAACGCCTGAAACCGTTTGTCAACAACCTGATTGGTCCTTATCAGTGTGGTTTCAGGCCAGGGAAGTCCACCATCGACCAAATCTTCACACTACGGCAGATCCTGAAAAAGACCCAAGAAATGCAAATCGACACTCACCACCTATTCGTCGATTTCAAGGCCGCATATGACAGTGTGCATAGAGACGAGCTATACAATGCCATGTCTAGCTTTGACATTCCTACCAAACTCGTCAGATTGTGTAGGATGACGATGGAGAACTCTCGCTGCTCCGTCAAGGTCGGGAACGAACTCACCGAGACCTTCAATGTCAAAAAAGGTTTTAGACAAGGCGACGCACTGTCATGTGACTTCTTTAACATCATCCTTGAGAAGATCGTGCGTAACTCACAGGTCAACACCAGAGGTACGATCTTCCAAAAGTCAGCTCAATTGCTAGCTTACGCCGACGACATTGACGTGATTGGTCGAACACAGCGAGCTGTCAATGATGCGTTTGCTGGCATTGAAGTAGAAGCGGCTAAAATGGGTCTGGTGGTAAATGAAGGCAAAACGAAGTACATGCTGTCATCAAGGAAGGACACACAACATCGGCGTCTCGGACAGAGCGTCACACTAGGCAGCAGAAACTTCGAGGTAGTCAAGGACTTCGTCTACCTCGGCTCCGCAGTAAACAGGGACAATAACACCAGTACCGAAATCAAACGCAGAATCACTCTTGCCAATCGCTGTTTCTTTGGGCTCAAGAGGCAATTGAGTAATAAAGCCCTCTCTCGAAAGACTAAGCTTGCTTTATATAACACCTTAATCATCCCAGTCCTACTTTATGGCGCGGAAACTTGGACACTACTTAAAGCGGATGAGGATGCCCTTGGTCTCTTCGAGAGAAAAGTTCTGCGCGCGATTTTTGGTCCTGTTTGCGTTGATGGCATCTGGAGGAGAAGATTCAACCACGAACTGTATGGGCTGTACAGCGGCATGAGCCTAGTCAAGCGTCTACGGATACAACGCTTAAGATGGCTAGGCCATGTAGAGCGTATGGACACCACTGCTCCGGCCCGAAAAGTCTTCGAATCTGAGCCATTGGGACAACGCAACAGAGGACGGCCCAGGATAAGGTGGCGCACACAAGTGGAGAAGGACCTCAACCAACTTGGAGTGCGCAACTGGCGGCAGCTGGCGAAAGATCGCGCTGGCTGGAGAGGCATGTTGGTTGAGGCCCAGGTCCACCCCGGACTGTAGCGCCACAAGAAGAAGAATCATCAATATAGCACTTACTCGGTCTGGATCGGGCCTTACTCCAGAAGTCTAAAAACTATGACCTAAATATTGAACTTTCTGAGTTCTATATTGTAGTTTTCGGGGAATAATTTAATATTAAACTTTCTCGCCCTCTGTAATACTTATCTATGTATATAAATGTTCCTTTTAATTCCCCAAAATATTTTGTGATCAGTTTTTGAAATTTCTTAGGTACTCTTTTTATCCCAAAGGGTAATACATTAAATCGGTAGGAACCGAATGGGGTTGAGAAAACTGTAAGATTCTTAGATTTCTGTTAGCTAGGGAATCCTTCAACTAGGTCGAGGACAGTGAAATACCTCATACTTCTCATTTCCGTTCTGAAGTCCTCAAACTTCGGTATTATAAAATGTTCGTCCTTAATGCACTCATTTAGTTCTTTCGGATCTAGACAAATTCTCAATGACTTATCCTTTTTTTTTTACCACAACAATAGTGTGTGCCCAAAGCCAGTTAATACTTCTTTGTGTTTTAGGATGAAATCCGATGCCTACACTTGATCGATGGAGTCGATTCTCTTGATTAAACCTTACTCCATGCATGCTCTAGTACCCAATAAAGGTTACGATGTTACGTTCGCTATGATAAAATCAAGCAAATATGACATTCGCTTATAGCTCACATTCAATTTGATTCTGCCTAACACATCCAAGCTAAAACCTCCATATGCTTCCAATCTTACCTCACATTCGACCTGGGATCTAGTTCCAAAAATATATTTTTAGGTAAAATGTTCACCTATGAGCCATTACTGTTTTGAACAAGCAATTTTTCAGTCCATGTTGAAGAAGCTGCCTCAGCGTTGTTCAATGAATCAACATAAAGCACATCATCGCTTTCACAGTCCGAGCCATATTTAACCACTAAATCACTAACCTCTTTCGATTGTTGTTGACACACCGTAGCAAAATGATTGCAGTAACCGCATGGTCTTCTGTCGCTTTAACTTTGTTCCCTTAATTTGCGCTTGTTTCCAACTGAAGTTGCATTTTCTTTCATATATCTAGAATTAAAGTCTCCATTTTTAGATTCCTTTTCGCTACTTGCTCCAAATTGTATATTCATAAAGTTACTGTCCTGCATGCACCACCTCCTGTTGGCTGTCTCCCTGCATCACTTTTATTTGCGCTCCAGTTATTTCTGACACCCGACAAATTTCGATTGCTTTACCCAAGTCACTATGCTTGAGTAATTGCGCCTGCACTGTCACATCTCCAATACCAAGAACTATGCGCTCTCTCAGCATCGAATCCTTCTCAGTTCCAAAATTACAATTATCAACTAGTGCCGCTATGTCCTTTAAGAAATGCCCAAATGGTTCCCCTTCTTTCTGATTCCTTGTATAGAACAGAAAGCGTTCGTATACTATATTAGTTGTTTTTGGGTTGCAATACTATTCGAATTTATGAAGTACTGAATCATAATTCTTGGCCTGTACGTATTGTACAGGTCAATTGCCTCGCTTCCAGCGCAACTTAGTAGTCTTGCTATTCGAATTGATTCCTCCTCTTTGTCTGTTTTTGTAGCGGTTGCATAAATCAAGAAGTGTGTTTTAAACTCTTTCCAATTGTCTCGCAAATTTCCGTCTAGACACAATGATGGTGGATTATGAAAATCCATATTTCGGCTGCGCCATGTAATGTTAGTTAAAATTAAGAAAAGACACGTGTAGACGTACTTGTACTTTTATTGCAATGGCTTCTTCGATGACATTGGACATATGGTTACAAATACGTGCAAGTCAAAATCAGTCGATTACAGAAATCCGTACAGGAAAGACGTACATCGACTTAAGTGAGTGGTTGCCTAGACAACCAAATAAACAAACAAAAAAATATTTGAAAAAGAAAATCGAAAATAATCAAAATTCAAGCAAATTGAAAAAAAACAATCAATTTAAATAATAAAAACAATTTTGAAATGGATGAAGAGCTGCTTTCGAGTGACAACTCGGAAAGCAGCAAAGACATAAGCAAGAAGAGAAGAAAGAAAATGAAGCCGCAGGAGCAGTTTAAGAAACGGCTGCGTAATATGGAGTCTCTTAAAAAAACGGAGAACAACGACGTTGTGACGTACAGCGGAAGTGGGAATACTTTTGCAAAACTCGCTTCGTCAAATGAAATTGCTGCAGCTGAAAAAGAACTGGAGGAGAAAATTAAGCAAAAAAATGAGCTGGAGGTGTTTATTAAAGCCCTCCAGCAAAAGCTCGAAACAAAACGGGCTGACAATCAGCAACAACAAAAACAGCAGCAAGAAAAACAGCAGTTACAGACACAGCAGCAGCAGAAAAAACAACAGCAAGAACAACAGCAGCAGCAACAACAGCTGAAGCAGCAACAACAACAACAACAACAGCAGCACCAGAAACACCAGCAGCAGAAGCAGCAGCAACCGGAGAAACAGCAGCAGCAACAGAAAACTAATAGGAAACAAAGGGTGCCGATAAACATCAGCGGCATGGAAACCGCAGACACCATTCAGGTATGTGAGTTGTCTGTGGGGGACGACTTTTTCATAAAAAATAAAGGTAATGAGAAGCAAGCTGTCCACTGCTTAACAGAGGGCAGCTTTAAAAAAGTTAAAACTTCGTTGACGACAGCTGGGGTGGAGTTTACCACTTTCACCCTAAAAAGCGAGAAGTCCTTCTCAAGGGCTTAGCTGCTGCATCTGAACCGGAGAGTGTCATGAAGGCTCTTCAAAAATTGAAGGTAGAGGGCTTGGAGTTTGTGGCGGTTCGTCGCTTCTCCACTGTCCGATCCAGATCGCCGCCTGTGCGCATGCTTCCCCTCTTCCTAGTCCAGGTCTCTCCGGGGAGCAAAATTGAATGTCTGAGGAGCATTAAGCTCCTCAACAAACAGGAGGTCTCCTGGGAGAGGCTCATTAGGACGAAACATCTCTGCGCAAGATGCCAGACCTTTGGCCACGCCGCGGCGAACTGCAACAAGCAGCCTCGTTGCGTCAAATGCGCAGAGAGGCATCTGTCTGCGCAATGTCCCCTTGGAGAGGGGGGAGTTGAGGACAGGGCGCGCTTAAAGTGCGTGCACTGTGGTGCAGGTGGACATCCCTCAAGCTACAGGGGCTGTCCAAAGGTCAAGCAACTCCATAGAGAGTTGTTTAAGAAAGACCTAAAAAAAAACAACAAAAGTGGCGGATTCAAGGCCAGTGCCGAGAATTCCAACCTTAACTGTTACGCCGATGGTTTCCTACGCCAATATGGTGTCAGGTAGGCGATCGACACAACAGACATTGCCGGCAGTAACGTCGGCACCAGTAGGGGCCCCAAATATGGGAATTCCCGAATTGTTCAATCTTGTGTCGACAACGATAGCCAAGATTGAGCGATTTGAAGATCGTTTGGTGCGAATGGAGCGAGTCCTTTCGTCAAGACCCGGTGGGTCGAGTGCGTATCCATAAAAATGGATACGCCAGCTGCTGGAGACCTCTCGATCCTGGCGGTGAATGTAAATTCACTCGTGCATAGAGACGGGCTATACAGTGCCATGTCTAGTTTTGGCATTCCTACCAAACTCGTCAGATTGTGTAGGATGACGATGGAGAATTCTCGCTGCGCCGTCACGGTCGGGAATGAACTCACCGAGACCTTTATTGTCAAAAAAGGTCTTAGACAAGGCGACGCACTGTCATGTGACTTTTTTAACATCATCCTTGAGAAGATCGAGCGTAACTCACAAGTCAATATCAGAGGCATGATCTTCCAAAAGTCAGTCTATTGCTACCTTACCCTGAAGACATTGACGTGATTGGACGAAAACAGCGAGCCTTTCGATCCTCAGTCGAAGTAGTCAAGAAAGTGAATAGTATATCGAAACATCATTGCGCCGAATTAAAGTTAAGTTAATGTAAATGTTAGGATAGTTAGATTAGTTGTAGTTTAAGATATACTTAGTTTTTTTTTAAATAATTAATTAAATAACTAATTGTTTTTTAACAATTTTCTTAGTTTTAGTAACTTTTATAAGTACATTGTTTAAGTACATTTTTTAATAATAAAATAAAAGAAAATACGCTGAAAGGCACGAAAATAAAATATTAAGATTATCTTAGAGAGCCCGCATAGGGCCAGTAAGGTAGTTTTTATAATCACATCGAAATTTATAGCTAGTTTAAGTATTTTTATATCTAGATATAAGAAATCAGAAAAAAGGAACAATAAAAAATACATTTAAAAACGTTAAAAAACCTTCAATGTCAAAAAAGGTTTTAGACAAGGCGACGCACTGTCGTGTGACTTCCTTAACACCATCCTTGAAAAGATAGATGAATGCTTACTTTTTAAACCGAACTGGTGATTAGGAATAAGTCGTCTTTCTTCCACAACCGGGCTTAAACGTCTGAGTTATGTTCGTTCGAATATTTTAGACATTATCGGAAGTAGTAAAATCGGTCTATAAGACTTCTTGTCTGTTGAGGGTTTCGGCACCATTATTATTTCCCCCACTTTCCACTAAATAGAGACATGTTCTAATCTAAAGGCGGCGGTAGTTAGGTAGAGAAACATAAGAAACGCTTTCTGAGGTAATTCTTTCAGGCCTTCTCCTGTGATTAAATCATAACCAGGAGCTTTTTGGCTTTTAGGTTTTCCAATTCTTCCTTAAGTTCATTATTTGTGTTTGAACCGTAGTAGTTTAAAGGAAACGTTTGTCCGTAGCGTGATTTAAACGTTGCTTCCAAGTGATCTGCGAAGAGATCCGCTTTCTCTTTATCTTCTTTTGCCCACTCCTATTGATTTTTCCGAATTGGGGCCGCATGTGGTTGAGGTTTTCTTAAGCCTTTGGCTGCTTTCTAGTGTGAGTAAGGGGTATCCTTTTTCACAGACAAGCCTGCCAAGTAGGTATTTAGGTTATTATTTATTATTAGACAGTTGGTTGTGGCGAGTTTTACGCTGCGGCGCACGGGTCTGCTGCCATTTCTTACGAGCCTAACGTTTCTCTCTTACTAATTCTCGTATTTCCGGTGGATATCGCAATACCTGTTTTATCGTCGTTTTTCCAACGAGAGGTGTATTGCTCCACGCAGCGCACTGTATTACTTCTATAAATTGATCGAGCTCTATGTCTAAATCGTATGCTGTTCTCAGCGGTACTCTAAGTTTGATATTATCTTTTAGATAATTTCTAAATGCTTACCAATTCTTACGTTTATTTGTTAACATAAGTGTAACTTCCTTTTTTACAAGGTTATCGTTTACACATAGTACAATGGGAGAATGATCTGAATTAAGATCAATGCTTTCTTTAATTCGTAAGTAGTTTCGAGAAACACCTTTTATGACAAAGAAATCAACAACGTCAGGTAGTTCTGTAACATCCGACGGTCAGTTAGTTTCATACCAGCTCTAAATAAATTTCTGTGTTTTTGAGAGACTAATCTTGATCCCCAAAAGGGGTGCTTCGCATTAAAATCTCCACCAATTACGAAATTTGGGCCTAGAGTGTGGAAAATTTGTTCGAGCTCGCTTTGATCAATTATAATACACGGAGGGCAGTAAATGGACGCGACGTTAAATGAGTAATGTTTATTTTTTACACGAATCGTATTTAATTGTATAGGATCAGATTCTATACTTATTCCTATCTCCATCTGTCAGTTGTTTCCTTCTGGATAATAGATTATCAGCGTCTACTATTTTTAGGCCTTTATGTTTTAAGTCCTCACTAATATCTTCTTTTGGACAATACACATGGCCTCCTCTAGCTATGACATAAAAAGGTCCGTCGGACTTATTTTCATACGTGTACCACTCGGTTTTTTGCGCATTCAGTTTTTGTAATAGTAATCTATAGCTGTCAGAGTCCACGCATTGTTGCTGAGCACTGTTACTTTATACTCAGATTGGATTGTTGATATTAGAATAGAGTGTAACTTATTGTACACTAGTATTCTGAGAAAGTTAATTGGCGGGGGTGCCCGTTCTTTTGGTAACTTAGTTTCGTTGTTACTAGTGAAAGGTATATTTTCTGTCTTCTTCATTACCTCCGGCGAGGAACCGGCCTTTCGTTTTTTGCCCGGTCGCCGGTCCAGTTGGTTTCACGAACGAGTTCTTCCTCATCCGTATAATACTCAAGTTTTTTGGTTCATTCGATCTGGGCTTTGTTTTTTGATTTCCAGTTTTCTCTGCTCTTAATTGACTACGTTCATTTCTTAGTTCTTTACGGAGATCTTCCATATCAACGAGTCTAGTCCTCAATTCCGCATTTTCCTTTTCGAGACTTTCGAATCTCGCTAGAGCCTATTCTTCGTGTGTAGACGAATGTAAATTCGTTGATGTTTTTGTAACTTGCGTTTTAGACGCAGCAGTTTTCATTGGCGTTGATGCGCGCTTGTTCATAATGTTAGAACCTGCTAGTGGTGATCTATTTACCCTTGACCATTATTTAAAATGGTTCAAATGCAATAATTGGCTCTCTCCAGAATCCGTAGAGCCCGACTGTGAAGAGTGTGGATTTTCCAGTGCTACTGGCATTCCACCTGGGGTACTTATTTCTTTGTTTTTACTCATTGCATTTTTTTATATTACTCACATGCTAGACAAAAACGCTTTAAGCTAGCTTACCAGTATAATCTAATGATCTTATTTCTAACTTACTGACTCTGCACGAGTACTCTAAGCTAACCTATGTTTTTTATTTGAAGCCTTTTATTTTGTATATGTAACACAGTAGTCGAAATTTCGTTACCATTTTTCAAAACAAATTTCCTACCTGTGACCATGTCATGGGTCATATATAGCAATGTGTTATTGATGCCAAGCCTGACCAACTTGAGAAAGAAACCTTCTAACTATACGGTGTCGAACGCCTTTTCCATGTCAATCAGACAGGCACCTGTAGACTGTGTCTTGTTTCTATTCAATTGTATGTCGGAAACTAATTTAGACGCGTTATGAATGGTGTCGTGCCCCGCCCTGAAGCCAAATTCATTTTCCGGTATTATTTGTTTTACCTCAACCCATTCTTTTAGAGCTCTTATGGCTGTCTTCTAGAATACCTTGCTTATGCACGGAAGAAGATTTATGGACCGGAGATTTGTCGGGATGAAAGTGTTTTTGTCCCGGTTCGGAATTGGCTGTACCACAGCTGTTTTCCAATGCTTCGGGTTATATGCATTACTCAATTTGTTGTTAAATAGAGTTGTGTATACATCCACCGCCTCAGAGGGTAGATGGTGCAGAACAATGTTTGGTATTCCCTCTAACTTCTTATTCTTTAGTGAGTTAAAGATACCCTGGATTTCATCTCTCGAATCAAGTATGGAGTTGTTTCCATCGTCGGCGACGGCATTATTTGCCAGTAGATCGTCACTGATTCTGGTAAAACCAGGATTCTCGGAATTCTTTTCCTTAATTATGGAACAATTAACAATTATGGAAGATGACAGCTAAGATGCAATTAACAATAATTAAAAATTATGTAAAATTTTAAACAAGGAAAAAAAATGATAAAAAACTTTTTCATAAATTATAAATATTTAATTAACCAAAAAAATAATCGAAAATCACCATTGTAAAGCACTCGAACTCAGTCTAAGCTTATTGAAAGATTATTCAAAATTATGAAGCTAAATCTTCTATAGAAAAGCCTTTAAGGCTTCGCGGAAAAATGAAATTGTAACCTCTTAATAATGAAACAGTGTGACTAATTTAATGATTCCATGTCTTGATGCCAATAATTTTTGAAACACAGCTTCTCAACCGGTTTTAGGTTATTGATGTATCTTCGCCAGATTTTTATAATGCGGATAAGACGTTTCAGTGTTGAAAAATGTTTGGTATCGATAAGTGTGCAATAAAAACTCGTATGTGCGAAATTTATTAGTATGTTTGTAATTTTATTTGTTCACTCAGTTACATTCCTTCCTTTCCCATTAGTTTCTAAGCCCGTTTGTATTGCAAAACCATGTATACGTCTCCAAATTATCTAATTGCATAGACATTGTAATTCGAAGCATTAGCGACTATAGATGGCCGCAGCATAAGCCTTCTCTGAAGCGTCATTAAAACCATGCAGCTGGACTAAAGTTGATTTCTCGAATCCAATCCAACGTGAAATCTCAAGCTGATTCAGGCAAATCAGGGTGATAAGAAGGTTGGTCCAGTCTTCTTTGATGTTCTCTGGAAGAGAAGAATCCCACTATACTTCGCTGCACCACAGTTGTTGAAGGATGATCTTCGCCACAACAAACTCACAAACAGTAACCTGCTTAAACACTTTCGTGTATCTCAGTGACCATTGCGCACTCAGTGCCGAAATCAATATCCCCAACGATATTGCGGAATTAGGAGAATTTGTTCAAACGTTCAAACAATTATCGTAGAGCACGCTGGACACGCTTCTCCAGACAAATAACGAGAGCGATCTCTTCGAATGGGCTCCACATACCGTCAAACAGGAACTTGTAAAACGAAGATATTGACATGTATCTAATCCAATTGGATGAGACAATAAAGCGAACGATGGACAGTACTATACTTCGGTATACACGCACAAACAACGAAAAGGTGTACCGCAATGCAACAATAGACGCACTTCCCCAACAGAGAAGTAGACTCCTGTCAAGACTGAAAACGTTGTACGGGCAGCTAACTGACAGACGAGATGAGGAAATTAGGACACTAAAATTGCTTATCAAGAACGTTAAAACATTAATTGTCCAGAACTACAGGGTTTCTGTTAATATGTATTGGAAAGAAAAGATTCGGGAGGTAAGATCTAATAATCCAAGCATATTCCCGCAAATAAATAAATTCTTTCGAAGAAAAAATAGCGATCTTCCGTGTCTTAAAGCTCCCCAGGACGACAGACAATGAAAAAATACTGATTGCAGCAGGCATTGATCCAGACAACGTTGTACTCGACGGTAACTGTTTTTGAGGTCAAAGACCCGCAAGAGAAAAAAAAGGTACTTGGCGTGGTTTTCCAGGAAGTGTATAAGGTGAACGAGAGTGGTTACCCCAACCACGACTTGGAATATCGCGTACTTATTGATAACACTTTTCTTCGTGAAGATTTGCAACAATGGTGATCTGAGAACACTGGCTTTGTCGTGTTCAATGATGATAACATGGCAGACAATGCCGTCACCGACGAAGGGTTTCATCCCCCATTCATTTCGAAGACAGATCTCCAAGCGGTCTTCGAATCACTTAAGAAAAAGAAGTCAGTCGGGATCGACGGGATCTCAAACATTGTGCTAAGCCACCTCCCTCGAGACGTGGTTACTATGAACGCAATCCTGTTCAACAATGCTCTGAATAATGCATATTATCGGGAGAGGTTGCGACGACTGGAAGTTGAAAATCAACTTCTGAAGTCCGAAACCATTCTGTTCAGGACGCCGTTGTATAAGGCTTTGGCGGATACGAAAAAGAATTGGTGAAAGTTTTCATTTGTTGGACGAGACGGGCAACCACTGGCGTAAAGGACAGTAGTCAGATACCTGGGGATCTGGCTAGATCAATATCTATATTTTAATAAACATGTAGATTCTGCTCTGGCCAGAGCCCGCAGGCGCCTTTGGTCTTTCCAAGAGACTGTTTTACAACAGCCAACTCGATGGGAAGGTGAAGGTGATCTGCTACATGGCCCTCATCTGGCCAATGCTCACCTATGGCTGTCCCGTATGGTTCAACGTGATTGCAAGCTTGATGGAAAAGATACGGGTGCTTGAGAGGGCTTGTCTTAGGGCTTGCCTTCGCCTTTACAGAACACCTGTGTCCCAGTACATAAGATTCTATTCTAATGCGGTTTTATACAACAGGCCGAACCTGATACGAGTGAAGTTGATTCGAGAACATATTGCGAGAGCGACGAACTCGACCAACAACCTGATCTATGGGGCTTACTACCCCAATCCCCAATATCACGAAAGGGTACTACACAATGGCTTCGTCCCCCCAGAAGCTTTTCTCTTCTTCTTCTTCTTCGGATGGCGCTACAGTCCGGGGTGGACTTGGGCCTCAACCAACATGCCTCTCCAGCTAGCACGATCTCTTGCCAGCTGCTTCCAGTTGCGCACTCCAAGTTGGTTGAGGTCCTTTTCCACTTGTGTGCGCCATCTCAATCTAGGACGTCCTCTGTTGCGTTGTCCCTGTGGTTCGGATTCGAAGACTCTTCGGGCCGGAGCAGTGTTGTCCATCCGCTCTACATGGCCTAGCCACCTTAAGCGTTGTATCCGTAGACGCTTGACTAGGTTCATGCCGCCGTACAGCCCATACAGTTCGTGGTTGAATCTTCTCCTCCAGATGCCATCAACGCAAACAGGACCAAAAATCGCACGCAGAACTTTTCTCTCGAACAGACCAAGGGCTTCCTCATCCGCTTTTAGTAACGTCCAGGTTTCTGCGCCGTAAAGCAGGACAGGGATGATCAAGGTGTTGTACAAAGTTACTTTGGTCGTTCGGGAGAGGGCTTTATTACTCAATTGCCTCTTAAGCCCAAAGAAACAGCGATTGGCAAGAGTGATTCTGCGCTTGATTTCGGTACTGATGTTATTGTCCCTATTCACCGCGGAGCCGAGATAGACGAAGTCCTTAACTACCTCGAAGTGTCTGCTGCCCATAGTGACGCTCTGTCCGAGACGTCGATGTTCTGCGTCCTTCTTCGATGACAGCATATACTTAGTTTTGCCCTCGTTTACCACCAGTCCCACTTTAGCCGCTTCCGCTTCGATGCTAGCAAACGCCTCATTGACGGCTCGCTGAGTTCGGCCGATCACGTCAATGTCATCCGCATAAGCTAGCAATTGAACGGACTTGTGGAAGATCGTGCCTCTGGTGTTGACGTGTGAGTTACGCACGATCCCCTCAAGAATGATGTTAAAGAAGTCGCATGACAGCGCGTCGCCTTGTCTAAATCCTTTTTTGACATCGAAGGTCTCGGTGAGTTCGCTACCGACCTTGACGGAGCAGCGAGAGTTCTCCATCGTCATCCTACACAATCTGACGAGTTTGGTAGGGATGCCAAAACTAGACATGGCACTGTATAGCTCGTCTCTATGCACGCTGTCATACGCGGCCTTGAAATCGACAAATAGATGGTGGGTGTCGATTTGTACTTCTTGGGACTTCTCCAGGATTTGCCGCAGTGTGAAGATCTGGTCGATTGTGGACTTCCCTGGCCTGAAACCACACTGATAAGGACCTATCAGGTTGTTGACGAACGGTTTCAGGCGCTCACACAATACGGCAGAGAGAATCTTATATGCGATATTAAGGAGACTGATCCCTCGATAGTTGGCGCAGTCGAAGGGGTCTCCTTTCTTGTGGACCGGACATACGATGCTGAGATTCCACTCGTCGGGCATGCTTTCCTCCGACCATATCTCACAGATGAGCTGGTGCATGCACCCAACCAGCTCATCCCCAGCCGCTTTGAACAGCTCTGCGGATAGTCCATCCGCGCCAGCAGCTTTGTTCGACTTCAGTCTCGATATTGCTATCTTGACCTCGTCGAGGTCGGGGGGACGGAATTCTTGTCCATCGTCGTCCAAATTGAGTGGAACATTCTGCCTAACAGCGGGATTTGTGTCGTCATCGCCGTTTAGGAGTCTGCAGAAATGATCCTTCCAGATTCTCAGCACCGACTGCGACTCTACCACCAGTTGTCCATTTTGGTCCCGGCAGGCTTCAGTCCGAGGTTTGTAACCGCCAGATAACTGTTTTACCTTGCGGTAAAAATTTCGGACGTCATTCCTGCCATAGCACCTCTCCATTTCCTCGACCGCGCGCTTCTCGTGCTCTTTCTTTTTTCTTCTGAGAAGCCGGTTCTCTTCCCTTCTTCTCTGTTTGTAGAGCTCACAAACAGCTCTCGTCGTTCGATGCAGCGTTGCCTTGTAAGCTTCCTGTTTGGCTGCATGCGCCTGCCTGCACTCGTCGTCAAACCATGGGTTCCTCTTAGGTGGTGGCATGAAACCCAGCACATCAGTGGCGGCCTCTTTGATGGCTTCTTGACAACGTTTCCATTTGTCTTCTATTGTTTGTGCAGGCAGCGTCGAACTTTGAGACAGTTTCAGGGAGAATCGATCGGTAAAGGCTCTAGCGATCGGCTGCGATTGTAGCTTTCCGACGTCAAACCGTTTTGGCCTGTCTCGACTCCGTTGCTCCCTCGATATCCGGGTTCTTACCTTGGCTACAACAAGGAAATGATCCGAGTCGATGTTTGCACCTCGGAAGGTTCGGACATCGAGAATACTGGAGGAGTGTCTGACGTCGATCGCAACATGATCAATCTGGTTGACGGTTGATTGATCAGGTGATCGCCAGGTCCCTTTATGAATGTTGAGGTGTGGGAACCGCGTGCTGGCCACAGAGAGATTTCGCCCCGAGGCGAAGTCAACTAGCCTGAGTCCGTTTCCGGAGGTGTTGGCGTGCAGGCTGTGTCTTCCGATGACTTTAGCAAAGACTTCTTCTCTTCCCAGCTGAGCGTTGAAATCTCCTAGAACGATCTTGGTGTCGTAGCTGGGACAGCGATCGTATGTCCTTTCTAGGAGGTGATAGAAGTCTTCTTTACTGCTGTCATCTTTTTCCTCTGTCGGGGCGTGGGCGCATATGAGGCTTATGTTCCCGAATTTAGCCTTGATGCGGATTGTTATGAGGCGTTCGCTTACGTGTTGGAAGCTTAAGACTTTTTGCCTAAGTCTGCCTCGAACAACAAAACCGCATCCAAATAAGCGTTTCCCTCTCTCCCTGTAGCAGTCGCCGTGGTATATGTCGCAGTTTCTCACTCTTCTCTTGCCCGGCCCATCCCACCGCATTTCCTGGATTGCGGTAATGTCTGCTTTATAGCAGTCCAGGGCCTCCGCAAGTTCATCGGCTGCACGTGGTCTGTTTAGGGACCTCACATTCCACGTGCAGATCCGTAAATCATTGTCCTTTGTTCGTTTGCGGGGGTCGTCAACATTGTATCCATCCGTATCCGAGGCGTTCGGTCGTTTCGTAACTGTAGATTTTGCAATGTGGTCGGGCAGTTACCCCGACGCACACCCCCAACCTGGAGGACCGGGCCCTTTTTTATACCTCTTGGGCGGAGGTCGCACTTATAGGTTTAGCAAGTTGAGTTCGGATGAACAACAACCAGTACCCGGTGGCTACCAACGTGGAGGTACTATAAGCACAGTTGATGTGTGGGAAACAGTTACAACAGCTGGGCATCGCCAGGTTGATACCAATCAGTGCCTACCCTGTTCCCACAACACCCAGCCACCAGAAGCTTTTCTCTATTTGGACCAAAACGGACTGATACAGGACATAAATGCGGTACCGCTCATCTTCCACATCGCCAGATCAACTGTGGATGGCCGACTCAACCACGACCGTTCCGTCGCACAACGAGCTAAAGAGGCTGGTTTAAAGTTAGTTGTAAGCTGTAAATATAGACCAATAAAAAAAATAAATAAATTGCTATACACATACATGCACCACCGTGCACCTATGTGTATACATTGTTAACTAGTTTTAAACATTTTTGTCTAGTATCTAAGCATTACATGAAGTCAGAAATAAAAAAAAAATAAAATAAATAAAATAAAAAAAATTATCTTCGCCATCACAACAGTCGGTGATATTCATCAAAAGGGATGAAATAGTCGCGATATGTCGGCGAGCACTGTTCGTTTTGTATGTCCGGTGATGTCGAATTACACCAGGCCCTAAAATAGGCAATTATTATTCGAATTCCTTAAATATAAAAAATATGTTATAAATCTAACAAAACTAAACTCAAAAGTAATTCAGAAGAAAAAAAATATAATACAACTAAGAGGGAATAAAAGAAAGAAAAAAGTTATAGGGCTGGGGTTCTAACCCTGGCCGAAGGCTACAGGACGACACAAAACACAAATAACCTAACCTTAAACCCGCTGACTCATGTATATTGCGGTCCCACGGTGTTGTGTGGTGACGGCCCTGTGGAGTAAAAATGCTAATACGTATGTGTGTAGTCTCAGCCCTCTGTTCGCGGACACTCCAACACTATTTCTCGACTGCCAGGATTTAATACTTATTTATGAAAAAATACACAATTATATAAAAAAAAACTCACTGATAAATTTATAAATATAAAAAAATATGATAACAAAATAATTGATGAAAATAACACAAACATGTTGAAATGTGCACTGGAACGGCGAAGCCCTCGATCACCCAACACACTGTTTTCGTAGTTTGCTTTATTTTTCTTTCTCGGCACACGATCCCGGTTGTTGTTTGCTATACGTAGTTGTTGTTTTTTTGTCTGTATCTATTTGCTGCAGCGAGGTTGTGGGTTGTTGGGTGAAAGTATGTAGGTAGGTATAATTAATTATTTTTTTTGTTGTTATTTTTTTCGTTATTTATTTTATCTTAATTTTTTTTTCTTTATATTGCTTGCTTTTTAACCCTGCACTTATACATTTTTTGTTCCTTCTTTTCTTTCTGCTGCACGTAAACTTATAATTTTTCTTTTATCTCAGCTGGTTTAGATTTCCACCGATTTTTCACCAATTTGTGTTTCATTCACGCCTCTCACCAAAACTTCCAACAACTCGAACCGATCTCCAGCTCATCGAAGCTGCCCCCGTGGCGCCCAACAGGGGGCCAATGTGTGCAATGATATGAGAGTGAGGGGGACAAGAACCACCCCGTCTGACGAGCTGAGCCGAGCAACCGCAATAGTGCCACCGTCCTCCTCCTCTTCATCGAAGCTGCCCCTGTGACTAACCCACCTGCAACAAAATGGCTCCCAACGGCTCAAAACTTATAGTGGCTCTCCACGATAACTTTGAGACATCCATCAGGCCCAACGGCAATCCTGCCTTCAAGGGCATGAGTTTCTTTTATTGAAACTCATCGCCTTGGATTCAGAAGAACCAGTCCGTCCCATTAGAATCACTCTTAACACATGCTAGATACACGTATTAGATGCAAACATTGCGTGTTTCATTGGATGCTAGGTGCTGATGATTTGTTGCCGATGGTCTCGGCCACTTAGATCGTAATCGCAGACGAGGCCGGATTGAGGGTAAGCCCAATCAAAATACAATTATTACAATATTGTAAAGATCAAAATAAATTTGGGAAATAATTATTATTCTATTTAATTGATTGTTTTCGATTTTGTGCAAACATATTCGGGTTAAATAGTCATTGCTTATTGTTATTAAACATTGATTTCGTTCAACCATATTTGTTGGTCCTTCGGATTAAGTTAATAAAACTGAAAAAGTGAGCCTATAAACTATAGCGAAAAACAATTTGGAATTCTGTGCGTGAATGGTGTAATCATATTGCTCATTTTCTACAGTTTATATCTAAAAGAAATAAATATTGTCAGAAAGCATACACATATACATATTTCACCAATAATTTCTGTGATAATTGTTTTTTAAAATTAAGTAATATGAATGTTATCAAGCTTAAGATCGGTAACGTGAAAGGTCGGATAACGCGAACAGCTACTTTTGTAGAGACGATTGATTCTACAACTACCGTAGAACTATTAAAAAATAAACTTGAAAAATCATAAAGTGCATGGTCAGAGTTTTCCGTGTTACACAATGAACTTTTAACTAATGTGGAAGATGTTGAACAGAGCGTAGAATTCGAAAAAGAGTTTGGCGACTATGAGTCCAAGTATTTTGAAACTCATTCGAGACTTAGTGGTGCTATTAATGAACGTAGAACCGAATCAGAAACCCAAGCGAATACTTCGGCTGAGGAACGACTTGCGTCTCAGCAATCGTCATTCCTGGAGGCATTAAATAGTACATCAAATTATTTACCTAGTGATATGCCCAAGATCTCTATTCCTACCTTTTCGGGAAATTATAAAGACTGGCCATGCTTCCGCTATCTTTTCATCGGTTAGATCGATTGTAAGCCTCATTTAACACCCTCGCGAAAATTCCACTTTTTAAAATCGTATCTTCGCGATGAAGCCGCAAACGTAATAAAACATATTGCGATAAGCGACTCGAATTACCTCGAAGCGTGGGATCGGTTGGAGAAAAGGTATGATCGTGTTAATTTAATTGCCCAGACCTTTATTCAAACATTTGTTTCGCTTCCGTCATTAAGTGATACAAATGTAATAACTTTGCGAAAAATAACTGACGGCGCTGATGAACTTTTGCGGGGACTGAAGGCATTAAATAAAATTAATCGTAATCCGTGGCTTATTTATCTGTTAATCAACAAACTTGACCATGATACTCGACAGGTTTGCGCAGTGCATGTCATTGAATTCTTAGAGGCAAGATGTGATGCTTTAGAATCGTGCAATTTGTTGCGTCGTTCCGCTCAATCGCGCGCGAAACATTCCATTCCATGCAAAAAGGTTCATGTGTGTAAAATTTTTTGAACAAGATTATCATGGATTTACAAGCAGGACTAATTTCATTGCTAAGCATGGCTGAACTGAAACTGCGAAAACGCGACATTCTTTAATTAAAGTATTGAGTGTGTATTGGAATCCGGTGACTGATATGTATTAATTTCGTTTGACAAAGTCCCTCCCTTCAATACCGTTATCCAGACGGTCTTTATTATCGAAAGTGTTTCGTATCTTCATCCACACTCTTGTTTAAGATTCAGTTTCAGCAGCTGTGGTCATCGAAATTAATTTAGATGATCCGCTACCTACACAATTGGCAGAGAGATGGGCGTACAGACAAGAACTACAATTCTTTGAAGGGATTGAAGTTACCAGGAACTGTTTTTCAACGATGGATGACGTAGAGCTCCACGGATTCTGTGATGCATCTTCACTCGCATATGCAGCTGTCGTGTATTCTAAGTGTAAAGTTTCTGACGGAATATACAAAACAACTATCGTTGCCGCCAAAACCAAGGTTGCACCATTGAAGCCAGTGTCCATTCCTCGTTTGGAACTGCGCGGTGCCTTGCTTCTAACACGGCTACTAAGACTAGTCAAGGCTGCGTTTTTAAACAAGGTGTCCAAGGTAATAATCTGGTCCGATTTGGAAATAGTACTACACTAGCTGACAGCTTTACCGCGTCGCTGGACAACCTTTGTCGCCAATCGAACGGCAGCCATAATTGTCGTACGTCCGAGACATTCGTGGTATCATGTTTCCTCAGAAGATAATCCAGCTGATTGCGCGTCGTGGGGTATAATTCCATCACTTCTACCTCAACATAGCTTGTGGTGGACCGGATGTCGTTGGATGAAGAACATTGGCCAGATTCTCGTTTTGTGTCACCGCGTGATGATGAGAAACTTGAAAACAGACAGTCTTCCCGGCAAGTGTTTCTAACCTCAAACGATTCGGGGATAGTTCGTGTGCTAAAACAAACAAAATCATCGTGGTAAAAAATACAGAGAATTCTCGCGTTTTGTCTGCGTTTCATAAACAATTGTCCTGTTTCGAACGCTAATCGTCGAAATAAAAAACAACTGCCGAACAAATCAAAATTGCTAAAATATTCGGCGTTTTTCGATGAAAGTGGCCTTGTTCAAGTGGGAGGAAGAATCAAAAACGCATCTTTGTCCTACAACATCCAATAATATTACCTTAATCTAATAAAATTTCTTCGCTTTCAATCACAGATATCCACAACAGGTATTTGCATCCTGAAGTCTCTGCAACATTTGAGATCGCCCGACAACAATTTTGAATTTTGGGTAGTCGAAATGTCACTCTACAGCGGAATTTAACCAGTTCACAGTTAATAGGAGACTTGCCAGCTCAACGTTCACAGCCAAGTCGTCCGTTCTGTCATACGGGTTGCGACTATGCAGGACCATTAACAATTAAGTTGTGGCGTGCATAAGTTGTCGAAGGCATACATTGCCTTGGTTATGTGTATGACAACGAAGGCGATTCATCTGGAATTGGTTAGTGACCTGACAACGGTGGCATTCCTGGCTGCCATATGTAGATTTATATCTCGTCGTGGCCTCTGTTCCAACATATATAAAACTGAGTCGGCTACTTATGGAGGTGATGGGCGAGGAAGAGTTGCTGCAGTGAAGACCAAAGGAGGCACATTTGTGCGCCCAATTACAAAATTGGCAAAACTTCCTATGTCCCAAAATATATTCCAGGGCGGGCGGAATGTTAAGAAACGTATTCATTGTTATAAATAATTGTTAAAATTCTATGTTGATTTGTTATATGATTCCATTTTTGTTCGAAATTTCTTGTGACTAATTGTAATAATTTTTGACTCACTGAACCATCGGCATTGCGCCACTTGTGTGCAACTGCGGTTTTATCACATCATATTTTGCACTGTCAAATGCTTGGTCGGCACGTGAAATCGAACGATGCACCCACACGCACGCCTAGATACACGTAAGAGATGCAAACATTGCGTGTTTCGATGGATGCTGGGTGCTGAGATTTGTTGCGATGGTTTCGGCCACTTGGATCGTGACGCAGACGAAGCCGGATCGAGAGTTAATCCAATAAAAATCAAATTATTACAATATTGTACAGATCGAAATAAATTTGTGAAAAAATTATTATTCTATTTAATTGGTTTCGTGATTGTGAATATGCAACATATTGGGGTTAAATAATTATTGCTTAGTGTCATTAAACATTAATTTTGTTCAAACATAGCAACTCGAAAGAGGTGGTGCCATGAAAAAAAATGGGAGATGTCTCGTCCGGGAATCGAGCCTGGCCTTTCTGCGTGGTGGTCGATGCATTTACCACTACGCCACGGCGACAACATTATTGAACTAAAGCATATACAAATAAAAAATCTAAACATGAACAGGCAAAACGACCACAGGCCAGAAGAAACCGGCACCGGAGCAGTTCCCTTGACAACAGGCGCGGTACCATGAATGGCACGGGATCCGGGAGAGTTGGCAACGACAACCACCGACGCAACGCTACACGAGACTGGCGGTGAGGAAAGGACGATTCTAACTGACGGACCACGAAAGAGACCCATCGGAAGATGTGTAGATATCACCGAGCACCGAAGGGAGGACTCTCACTCTCCCACTGACAGACAAAATAAACGGAGAATGCTTTCTACGGAGGCAGCCAGAATGAGATACTGTCTGTAATAAACAGCAACGTGGCCCAGATGGCGTCCATGATGAAAACGTGTCGCGACAAGTTTAGACTGCTTGCTGCTAGGTTGAACAGGTTAGAAACGTCCCCATCCCATCGCAGAGAGCCACCTCCTGCACGCGGACGCGACTGACCGTGGACGGAGACGTGACACTCGATCGCGACATTGCAGATCAGGCGGCAAGAGGAAGATGCAGGAATAACCTGGCAATATTCAGCAGCTCCCCAAAAGAAGAAAGTTGACGTGCATTAGTGGAGAATCAAGTACGATGGCACGAACAGGACAATGTCGGTGGACAGCTTCATTTTTAGAATAGAGATGTTAATGGAGAAAAACGGACTGTCCACCAAAAACCTATTTGCAAAATTCCATCATTTACGGGCCCTGCGGAACAGTGGCAGGTCATGGAAGAGACGCAGATCAAGATCAAGATCGGATCGGAAAGTTGAGAAGTTTGAGTGTTCGTGTTGAACCGGAAAACAAAATTATAAATATTAGTGCAAAACAAAAAGAAAAACAAGGATAATTTAAAGTGGCGCAGTGGCATGTAAAACAATAAAAAATAAAAAAAAGTGCCAGTAAAAGAAAAACAAACCACCATTGGAAATCCTGATTGACTGGGACTCTGAATGCTCAGTATATACATACCTATGTATATATCTATATACACAGTGATTTGTTCAGCGCTGTTCAACGCGCGAATGAAAACTAGAGTGACGCTCGCGAAACGGGCAAAGTGCGTGACTACGTATAAAAAAATAAGATAAAGTAAATAAATAATGAAAAAAACAATTAATTATACCTTCTACCGAACAACCCACTGCCTCACCGCCGCAAATGCATACACACGAAAACAACAAATACGTACGACAACCAACAACCGGGATCGTGTGCTGAAAAGACAAAGCAAACTACGAATCAGTGTGCCGGAAAATCGATCGCTTCCTCGGATTCCAGTGGCCATTCAAAATTTGCTTTATTATTTTTTTTTTCTCAATCTTTTTATAAATTTATAAGTGAATTTTTTTAATGCATTTTTATTGCTTATTCTTTCATTAATAAGTATTAAGTCCTGGCAGTCGAGAAATAGTGTTGTGAGTGTCCGCGAGAAGAGGGCTGAGACCCCACATATTCGTAATAAAATTTTTTTTTTTTTTCCCTTACCTTTTGTTTATGTACTTTTCTCTTATTTGTATCGATCGTTACCTTGTTGTCTTTATATGTGGGATAAATCTAGGAGTACATTTATTGCGCTTATCGTCCTGTTCGTAGAATTCAGGGGGATTTTCTCTCTTTTTATTTCCATTTTGAATAATTCTTTCTTTGTATTTTAGACTATTTTTATGGACCAAATCACATAAAAAGGAATAGTCCTTAATATGTTGTGTAAAATAATCTTGTTCTGTATTGTATGTACTTGTGTGTGTAATTTAATGTGTCCTGTTAATATTTCAAAAGGAGTCACTTTAGTCGAAGAATGGATAGAAGAATAATATGTTATGACAGCTTTATTGACGATTTCGTTAATAGATTTTCTTATGTCTTTAGATTTAATTATCCGTATTAACTCGGTAAGGGTCGAGTGAAATCGGTCTACAGGAGAATTCCCTGTCGAACTTTTCATATAGATTGTGTGGAAATTTATGTTGTAAATTGATAAGAAGTCTTTAAAAAGAGTTGATAGGAATTCGCTACAATTATATGATACTATTTTCTCTGAAAGCCCGTGAGGAGAAAAGAAATGTTTTAGATCTTGAATAATACTAATACTATTTCTTGATGGTAATAGGTACACGCTAGTAAATTTACTGAATTTATCTAAAATTGTTAAGAAGTACTCCTTGTGAATGAAGTAAATATCTACATATGTGTATGATCTGCAAAGGCCTTGATGGAGTTTCTGTGAGTTCAAACTTTATAGGTTTTCAATGTCTATCATATTTATATTTTGCACATGTATCGCAATTACTTATGATTCTGCTAATAGCAGATTTCATATTAGGGAAAAGGTATTTTCGTTTTAAATGCTCTAAGGTTTCACTTATACATACCTCTGTGGTTTGAGGAGCTATGATATTCCCGGATTATATTTTCTTGTTCGTCAACTTCTGTTACATATTCTAACAGTGGTGCATCTAATTAGTTTTATTTTGCTGTTACTGAAATATCAAGAGAAAATATTTTGGACTATTCTAAACGTATCATCATCTGTGAGAAGCGCGGTTAGCTTTTTGGCGTTATTGTGATTTCGAAATATGTGTACTATTGTATTCTCACTTCATATATCTCTATACGCAACTTTAAGTATTTTCTTTCTACGAAATAAGATTTCGAAGTTGGTATGAATCTTTGCTCGTTTTGAGTTTTCGATAAGAATTAATTGGTTTGCAAACTCATTAATAGGTGTTGTATAGTGTATAGTGTCAATGCTATTATTTTCGTCAACATTATTATTCATAGACATGGAATCGAATTCTTTCCCATGAGTTTCAATGCGTGATAAAGCATCTTCATTCAGATTAAGTTTACCTTTTTTACATACTACAGTGTAGTCGATTTCTTCTGGTCTTAGCCGCCAACGAACCAGTTTCGAAATTGGTTCTTTCAAAGAATAAAGCCAAGTTAAGGGCTTGTGGTCGGTAATAATTTGGAATTTTTTTTGGAAATCGAACCTAAACTTTCTGCACGGCGGTCAACGCACTTCCACTTTGCCACGGTGACCACATCATCCATGTATACTAAACAAATTTTCCCTTGCAGATCTCTCAGGACGTTGTCCGTAACACGTTGAAAAGTTGAAGGGGCGTTTTTGAGTCCAAAGGGCATTCGAAGGAACTCAAAATGTCCGTTAATAACTGAAAACGCTGTTGTTGGGAATGTCGCTTTCGTGAACTTGTATTTGATGGAAACCAGACGCGGGATTAAGAGTACTAAAATACAAGGATCTTCCGAGTATGTCCAAAATCTCCGTGATGTTGGGTATTGGATACTTATCATCTTCAGAACGAAATTTCATTTTCCCATATTCAATGACTAACCGCCATTTTTCTTTTCCATTGGCGTCTTTCTTTTTGTAAACTATACAAATTGGGGAAGACCAAGGCGAAAAACTGGGATGAATAATATCTTGGTTGAGTAATTTTGAAATCTGATTTTTAATTTCTTCTTTGTGGACATGTGGATAACGATACAATGTTGTATAAATCGGAATGTCGTGACTTGTTTTCATTTTATGCTTGATCTCATTGGAAAACGTCAGGTCACCATCTTCTTTAAAGAAAATGTCTTAATACACCTGACAAAAGTCTTTATTGCCTTCTCTTCTTCTGAATTAAGATGATTAATGAGAATAAATTTTAAATCAAGTTGACGTATTTTTTCAGGACTTCATATTGAGAAATTGTGTATTTTATATACTTTTTTTGCACGAATTACTTCTGCTTTAATTGGTTGTTCAACATCGGGATTTATAAAGGACTTATTGCTACCGGTATCTATTAGAAATTTAAGTTTATTTTTCCCTATACTATTTACTAGAATGTATGGCAAAGAATTAGTATTGATGTTATTCAAATCTAGGTAACCTATTGGATTTCCGAGGCTAGTGAAATAAAATTTGAATCATTTATTTCACCTTCCATTGATTGTTTTTCATTAGGAATTTTGTTTGATCTCTTTGACCGATGATTGACCTAGTTACCATTGCAATCGTTTGAGGATTCAATATTATACAAATGGTTTGTTCTATAGTTTTGACAGATATAACGATTTCTTAAAGAACTGTCTGAAATTCTGTTTGTATTGCCACTGTAAGTGTCCATTGGCTCTGGTGGTGGAAGTCTCCTACGAACAGAGTTTGAGTTTGAACTTGTCTATTTGGTACTATTAAAATACGTCTTGAATTATTTTGTGTGAGCGTTGGCTGAGAAAAAAAATGTCGTTCGGGTCGATTTTGATATGATCCTAATCTTGAAATCTCTGGAAAGACTTGGCTTTTTTGCTGTTATTACAATCGAGTTGATTTCATGAACCCTTACGTAATGCATCATTCCGGATAGGATATCGATTATGTTCGAATATAAATTCTGAACGGTAACAGGGTACCTGCCTAAGTTGATGTAAATCTCGAATTAAACTAGCTTCATTCTGCTTATCGGAATAGCGCACCATTAAATTTTGTTTTATATCCGTCCAATTTAACTGTATACCGTATATATTCAGCACTTCATTCGCGGGGCGACAATTTTACTCCGAATTGCTCGTAGAATTATTTTTGGGTAACTTTGTGTACTCGATAAGGGCATACACTCGAGAATTTCTTCAACATTGTCCAAGAACTTGTACAACGACTTTGGATTCCCATCAAAACTGGGTAAATCTTTTATCGCGTCGGGTATTCTCATCGAATTAAAAACTTCCTTTGATATTGCTTGAATATTCGTAGTCATGTCGTTTGTTTTTTCTTGCACAATGTCTAGATTAATAATTTCTCACGAATTTCGATCGACAGTATTACATATAAGTACGTGAAATACCTTCAAACCCGTTTGAAAATTCAATGTAAGAACGCACTTTATCTATTTTATTCTTTAAATCTTTTCTTTGAACATGTGGCATGGAATAATACGAACTAGGACTTACCCTTTCATTTTCTTGAGTCTGGATTTTCTTGAAATTTCCTTTGGTTGGGGCTGCGTTGATTTCTTCCGATGACTGCGCCGGTTACAAGTAGGGTAACGCTTTTTGAATTAAACTTCTTTTTATTTTCTTCCTTTTTATTGATTATTTTATTCAAATCCTTTAACTTCTTACAATTTTGTTTTTTTTTATTTTGTCGACTGACAAAATAAAATAAATACGACTTGTCCTGTAGCCTTCGGCAGGGTTAGAACCCCAGCCCTATAACTTTTTGTTTTTTTTTCCTCCTTAGTTTTAGTAGATTTTTTTCTCGTTTGAATTTTTTTTTTTTTTTTGTTCTTAGTTACATTATATGTGGTCGCCGTGGCGTAGTGGTAAGTGCGTTGACCGCCACGCAGAAAGTCTTGCCTCGATTCCCGGACGGGACACCTAGCTTTTTTTCACGGCACCACCACTTTCGAGTTGCTGCTCAAAGAGTTTCAATTGTCTATGAAAAGCTTCTTAAAATCTCGCCGTTTGGAGCCCTCAAAAAGCTGTAGGTCCCTTCTACGCAGAACACAAGTAGTTGTTGAAGAACCTTTGCCCTGGTCCCTTGTGGGCTGTAGTTCCACGTAATTATTATTATTATTAGTTATATAATATATTTTGTTTATATTCAAGGAATTTGTGAAATAATTGTATACTTCTAGTGGCTGTTGCTATTTTGGTAACACTTTTACTAACTTTAAATAAATGAACTGTTCAGTTGGTTAAATTTGAAGCGAGTAGTTTAATTATTTATAATGGAATAGTTCCTCCTTGCCAAAAGTGTGTGTGGGATAAAGGGAAGGCCGTCCTTCTTGTTAAGCAGATGGGGTGGAGCGTTGAGCCGTGGCTAACGTCTCGGCCAAGGGGCTATCTCTCGCAGATTCGCCAAGAGAGATATCAAAGTTTATACTCTGACATGAGGGGTGGGATGGCGACTTCTGTCAACAACATCAGGCATTCGAGGGTTCGTAACGAACCTTTATTACGAAACGACGCTGGAATTGCTTTGTTTTGTAGTAGCTTGAAGCTAGGTAGTCTTAAGTTAGTATAGGTACAGACTAGTCTCTGTAAGTGAGCTTAGGGAGATTGGACGTGTTTTAAAATCGCTCTCTAATATATTTGCCAAGTTTCGAAGTTTACTTTTTTATTAAAATAATAATCAAACAACCCAAAGACAGTGACTTTATTTTCTTGATTTTAGTGCTTTCATAAGGCATAAAGTGTACAAAATTGATTTATTTCGGTGTCGGTGATCTGTATTCAAATCCTTTATATGATGCATAGTTGCGGGCATTGCGGTAATAATCTTCCTATTGAAGGTGATTTTGCTGTGTGTTCGGCTTTCAAGCGAAAGCTTAATTTCGAATGCACCACGGTAACCGAGAAATCGTGGAGAACCATGGACACAAGAAGGGATGCTTGGAAGTACCAGTCATGTAGAAACAGTACTGATGTCCAATCTACCGCTGGAGGCAACAATACGGCTGTACCGCAAACATCACGAGAACAGGCTTCTAAAAGAATGCGGGAACTCAGCAGTCCCGGTGCCACAACTAGCACCTCTTCAACGGACGGAACGGAATCCATCTGTCCTAGCCTGTCCTAGCGGAACTCCGTTTGCTTCGAGGGGAAATGAAGGAAATTGCGGCGAGCTGTAGTTTCCTAGCGGCAATATACGACGACCTCAATGCACACATGAAAGAGAACAACGATATTTTAAACATTTTAACAAAAGAACTTAATGATAAAGGAAAAAAACAAACAAAAAGTTATAACAATTCAATCCTTCAGACACAGGCAACAAATAATCAAAAACAATATAGAAATTAAAAACATCCCTCCTACTCCACAAGAAAACCTCGTTGAGGTTGTGAAAGGAATCGGTAAAACGATTAACTACGATATTAACGATAACGATATAACCAAACCGAAAACAAAAACCCCGAAAAATCAACAATTATTGCAACATTTGCGCCCAATATAAAAAAACTACAATTTATGAAACAAACACGCTCCACACGTCCCATCAAAATAAAAACTGTCATGCAAAAGAGTAATAACACGCAAGCATGAGCACAGCCGTACCAGACGCTACGGTTTATGTCAACAATCAGCTGACAAGCCACAATAAGCACCTAATGTGGATGGCAAAGGAGAAAGCGAGACAGGAGATTTGTTTGGGAGAGTGCAGGACGAGTACTCGCCAGACATAACGAGAGTTCTCAGCCAATTTCCATAAGCTCGAGTAACGGCGTGAGTAAAAATGACCGCGTAATAGAATTGTGTAAATAAAAAGATACACAATTTTTTTTTCTCAAAATGGATCCAAATGAAGTAATAGTCGATATAAATTGTAGGGTAGTGAATGATTTTAACAGCATTAACTTCGATGAATTTAAAGAATGCCAAAACTGATGTTTATGCTTTAATATTAGATCTCTGAGAAAGAATTGGAATGATTTCTGCCTAAACGTTAGCCACATCATCAATAAGATCAATATTATAGTATTAGTTGAAACAAATATTGAAGAAGAGGAAATAGGACACTACAGTGTAGATGGTTTCCAAGCGGAGTTTCTGAATCGAAATAAACGTAGTAGAGGTGGAATCCTGATATAAATACGTAATGAATTGCAATATGAACGATTAACGTCAGAAAGCATATCATACGAAAATATTAAACTTAAAATAAAAAATTATAAGTATATATATGTCATGGTCACCAGGCCACAGCCGAAAAACCTTTATTGAAGAATTCGGAAACGACGTTGGACAACTGGGAAAAAGGACGAGATTGTGATAACGGGTGATATAAACTTCAATGTGAATGATTTGAGTTTGTATGGTGTTAAGGAACACTTTGAGATGCTAGCGTCATTAGGATTGATAAATGTGATCACGGAGTTTACCAGGGTAGACCCGAACACTGGATCAAAATCAATGGTTGACCACATATTAACTAACACTGTTCATGATCATATCAATTATGTTGTTATTGAAATTTGTATTACCGATCATTATCCACTCATATACTTCCCACCAATGCATAAATCTGCTGTTACAGAAAACACAGTTAGCTTATCCTATGTATCTAACGTAAAGGTAAACCAAAGATAGCAGAAACTAATTGGGATGATGTCTTAAATAACAATGATGCTGTCTCACTTTATCAAGCACTTTGTGATAAAATAAATTAAATACATGAAAAATCGACAGCGATCAAACAAATAAAAGGCAAACGAAAAAGCAATCCTTGGATGTCGTCTGATTTATTCGCCAAATGCAAAAAAGGGATGAAATTTACAGAAGTTGGAAAAACAATAGGCTTGATAAAACATATGAACTGGAATATAAGACCTTCAGAAACACATTAAACAAAGAAATAACGGCCCAAAAATCCTTCTTCTACAGATCAAAATTTGAACAAATTAGATCTGACCCCCGTAAAACTTGGAGTTTGATTAATGAGATATTGGGGAGAAAAAAACCCTGGAGTTGATGAAACGATATCTAAACATTTCTCTGGGAAAATGTGTGAAAGTAATCTTGCTAGTGCATTCGCAACCAATTTCAGTAATCAGATAAGAAAAACTATCCACAAATGTGAGGTTGTTACTTCGACACACAGAAATTCGACTCTAGCCGGTCAATTTATAAAGGAGGTGTGAAAAGCGAGATATGTAACTACAGGCCAATTTCTATATTGCCGGTAGTAGAAAAGTACCTTGAAGAGGTCATAGTAAAGAGGCAACAAGATTTTATTGCTAAGAATTCTCTCATACATACAAGCCAGTACGACTTCACGATCACGGCTTAATGATCAACGCATCGAAAACAAAAATGATGCACATACGAAGTCCGCAGTTCAAAGCCACACACAAACAAATCCTTTTCGGAAACGTCTCCTGCATTAACTCAATAAGCTATCCTAACGAGGTGGTGGAGACCTACAAATATCTTGGCGTCACCATTGACAGTCATTTTCTGTGCTATGCTCATATTGATAAGTTGCGCGTGAGCCTTAAAAAAACTCTGTACGCACTTACTCATTTAAAGTACCATGAAACAACTTCCGTATTAAGTCAAGTATACTATGCTTAAGTAGAGTCGAAACTGAGGTATGGTATACTTGCATGGGGCAATGCATCTGCCGCTCATAGGAATAAACTTCTGAAGTTACAAAATTCTGCCCTAAAAATAATAGATAGAAGTCACCAGCGTAACTATCCGGAACAAGGAAGTTCTCTCAGCAGATGACATCTTTAAGATGACGGTCATATTCGAATACTCTATGACAACCGGTTTATCTCACCACTTCAACACGATATCAACACAAGAAGACGGGCACAGGGCATGTTTGAAGAACCCCGATTTCAAAACAACTACGGTAGAAGACAGCTGAAGTGCAGTGTACCGGAAATATTAAATAAACTTCCACAAGAGTTAAAAAACATTTCAAACATTAAAACAAGAAAAAAACATATTAAGCTTTATTTCTTAAACAATCACCCCTATTCCGGGAGTCATCTCATTTTAGTGACTATTGTCATTTTGAAAGTCATCTCATTTTTTCATCGGTATTCCGAAACTTAAATTACTTGTGGAATATGTTCCACAACAAAAGCCGCCTGTCAAATGCAAAATGTCATATCCTTACACTTTGTTTATATTTTGAATTCTTCAATAAAATAACTTTTAAATAATCTTTAAGTGTTTTATTTGAAAACATGGACAGCATAGCTCTGTTTGTAGATGTAGATGTAGATGATGAGTTTCTTTAAAGCCGAAAACTCTTCCAGGTGGGTCCACTGTCTCATGCATTGATAGAAGTTTGGCCACCGTTTCGTCCAGCTCCGTTAAAATGTTTGTTTAAATGGTGCTCCTCCGGTTGCCTCAGATTCCCTTTTGTTGTGCGTCAATTTTTTTTTAAATCGAACCAAACCTATGTAGTATTTCAAAACAAATAATTTAAATGTTCGTATGTACATATTCATATGTATAGTCAATTGCACATACCTTGTGACATTCTTTCTCATTACGCACAGGTGGTCCTAAACTGTTTAATATTGCCGCAACCTCCTTTAAGCCAATTCTTATGTCCTCACTTTGAGTAACGCCTCTTTTGAAATTTGTGGTAAGAGTCACGTTCTCTTCCACGAGTCCCACCAAGCGAATGATTTGCGAAGGTGTTGATACCTTTAACCTTTGGAAACTATAAATAATAAGCAAATATATATCAAGAAACACAAAAATAAGAAAAAAAAAAAACAAAAGAAACTTACTCTTTAGACATTTTTAGTTTTATGTCATGTACTAATTTCAAATCGACTGTTTTTGTCACTTTTCCTGTCGTTTAGTGACTCCGGGAATACCAAAAAATGAGACATGTCGAGTGGTAAATGCGTTCCACAGGAGCTGACAGGAGCAAAGTGACTAGTGTCATTTTATGAATTTTTAAATGACTATGGGAATACCGATTTCTCACACTCATAAAGTGACATGTCACTAAACGACTGCCGGAATAGGGGTGAATATCTCTAACAGCTAATCTTAAACCAATTTCATAAGTCTTTGTATTTTATAGTAACCTCTTTTTTTCAATTTTTAAAGTAATGAATTGTATAATTTAATGAACTAAGTTTACTTACCTCTAAGGCTTCGCAGAAATTATTTACAATTGTCAAAATTTTTTTCAAAAATAAAATGAACTAACCTAATCTTAAACTAAGTAGGCTTAGTTTTAAGAATAATAGATTAGTTTAGGTTTAAGATCCGGCCTTGTTAAGTGGCAAGGGCATAGGCCTAGAACACCCTTCTTTTCTATTCCCCTCCCTTTTCCTCTCCTACGTCAGATGTCCTTCCGCTGTCAGGTTAGGGTATTAGGCTTTCTTATTCTTCACAACCTTTTCTTCCTCTTCCCTTCTATCTTCCTCTAGTTAGTTTAGGCACATTTTTTTTTGTGCAATGGGTAATTTGCCTGTAAGGGGGACAAGAACCACCCCGGGCGACGAGTTGAGCTGAACAACCGCAAGTGTGCCGCCATCCTCCTCCTGGACTGTGGTTCTGGACTGCTTGCAAGTCTGATATGTTTTCCAGTAAACTGAAACGACCTTAAATGAAGCTAAGGAAGGTTTTCCAGTCTGGAAGCGCCTTGGATGTCCCTAAGTGTTTTTCCCAATCTCGCTGTGTCCGAGAAGATAATTTATGAAACACCGTATACACGAGAATGCAGTCCCATGTATCGACTACAATTCCAAGGTTGGATAACACGTGAACACACTCTGTACTTTTATCGAGCAGAGACTTTAACGACGCGCCTGATTCGTGGCTGAGTTTACTTTGTTCCATAAAAATTCGGAGCTGTATGTCGACAAATGTTCTTTAGTTTTGATATCGTTCTTTCATAATCTCCCACACGGAAGTGTTATTTTTCCGTCTATGGGAAGATGCTGATTCAGACGCGCTGCACATCTGATAGGTCACCGTTGCTGTCTATGAACTCAGACCACTCTTCGAATTTGCCCGAAACGGTTTAATGTTAATTCGCAGAAGATGTGTATCAGATACTTCCGATCTTGACTGATTTAGACGAGACATGTCCAGATTTTGGCTGCTGGACTCACGTGAAGTATGTCCGTTTGATTTTGGAATATGTCTCATCTAATAGACATTTTCCTTTTTCAGGATCCGCAGCACTGTTGAAAAACATGCGGTCACATACCCGTTTGATTTTCGCGATCTTTTTCGTATACTTCAAGGTCTTTGTACAGTTCCTTAAGAATTAAGTCCTGTGTTACATGATTAAGTGAAATAATCGATCCAATAATAAACTTGAATTAATTAAATCGGATGAATCTATTGAAACTCTGAGTAACGTGAACGAAACGTCAATGTAATTGGGGACTGACAAGGCAGGTTAAAGTAGTAAATATCTATTTGTGGATTTTTTTAATTATATAAAGGAATTCGATATATTTTTATTGTTTGAAACTCATGTAATAATATATAAAATACTTAGACTTAAGAATATTTTTGCGAATTATGAGTTCGAATGTGTTCCTGCAGTAAAATCAAGCCTGTTTGGTAAAGCTAGTAGTGGAGAAATATTTGGATATCGGAAGAAGATTGAAGGAGTATCTATTGAATTTAAAAAAATAGATGAAGCATGCGTACTAAAACTTAAGGTGGATATCAAACAGCTTTATATAGTTCCAACGTATTTAAACTGTAATCACTGGCTACGTAATTTTGACAAATTAAAGGATTCACTTAACAACATAGCGTCAACAGAATTATTGCTGATTTGAGATTTTAATGCCAGAATAGGTTTGTCTCTTTGTATAACTTTGTGAATCCATCTAGTTCGTCTTCTATGCTTATGAAACGTAACTCTAAGGATACTGTTCGAGATGCAAAAGGAGTGAAAATTATGGAACTAGCAGATGCTTGAGACTGCAAAGTTCTAAATGGAAGCAGTGAGGAAGACACCCAGGGGGAATATACTTTTTTACGGGGTTCCGCATGTCCAGTCATAAACCACGGACTCATAACGGGACACTGGTACACATAATAATAATAATAATTTAGTGGCACTACAGCTCACAATGGACCAGGGCCTAGCTTCTACAACAACTACTTGTGTTGTGCGTGCTACTGTTCTTCACGAGTAGAAGGGACCTACAGTTTCTTGCCGACTCCGAACGGTGAGATTTGAGAAGCTTTTCATAGATTCAATTGATACTCTGAGTGTTGTCAGCAAATTGAAACAGGTGGTGCCGTGAAAAAAATACTAGGTGTCCCGCCCGGGAATCGAACCCAGACTTTCTGCGCGGCGTTCGGCGCACTTGCACTACGCCACGGCGACCCACACACAACACTGGTACAAATACTTTGGGAAATTTCGAGTGGGATTGAAAACATTTTCAGACCACATGCTCTTAGAAGTCTCGTTTAGGCTAGGTAGTAATGTGATTGTACCAAACACCACACTCGAACTACTACCTAAGCTACTATGGAAGGATAAACAAGAACTCACAAAATTAAGAGAGGATGCTATACTGCCATGTATGGAGAACTTAACAATGGTAGTCAGAAAAGCCGCCCCACAATCCACATCCTAACTCAAGCAAAAAAATTAGCAAGCAAAAGTGGTTTGACAAGGAATGTAAGCAGGCTTGGGATATTTCTTTTGCCCTTCTTAGGCTATTAAGAGAAACCGGCAGTAACTCTTTTAAACTTCTGTATTCAGAGGCAAAAAGACACTTTAAATACATGTAGAAAAGCTTTTGATAATCAAAATATAACCCTACTAAACATCAACAGACAAGGTGGAGGTCTGGAGGAGGTGTGAAAAATGGATGTTTCAGGGTGAGTTTATCGAAATTGTCTGGGAATACAAGTACCTAGGCGTCTTGATCACGCCTAATCTGAATATGAATAAACATCTGGGACATAAACTAGCTGAAGGGAAAAGAGCAGTTTGTTCCATTTGGGGCAGTTGTACCAACGATAAAAACATCAGTCACTGCTCGAAACAGAAAATATTCCGCGATACCGCAGTTACCATCCTTTTTTATGAGGCGCAAGTATGGGGATATTCTTCATTTGAAGCAGTCGAAAAATTTCTTCGCTACTTCACCAAACGAATTCTCAAACTATAAAGTGCTCCGCCCAATTACATGTTGCATCTGGAAACTGGAATTGCTCCATTATTTTTGGAAACACTCAAACTGCACTTCGAATATGTTGTCAGAGTCATGGGGATGATTCAAGAAAGGCTGCCTAAGTTAGTGTGTTCCGAAATGCTGCTCAATGGAGGGAAATGTGTTTAAGAATGGGAAAATCTACGAGCACAATGTGATTTTCATCTTTTAGTAACATCTAACGAACAGTAACCACATCTAAAACATAAATTCTACGTGCTGTTGGGGAAAACAGTACAAACAATCTTCAAGCAATTTGTGGATGAAGCCCGTTCGTCGCAATATAGGGCATACTACAGCAAATCGAACCACAATCTTCGGGACCAATCATATGTCATGGCTCACTGCTCAACGGATATGATAAGAAACATCTTTAAAATAAGAGGCGAGCTGATAAATTTAAACTTTATACCGCACCGCCCAGATCTACCACTTCTCTGCAACCTATGTAACCTGCAAGAACGAGAGGACAGAGCGAGGCTGGGACCTACTGCACAAATTCACTATGAACGCACTTCGTTATGGAAAGGCCAATTCACATACACTAAGAATTACCTTTTGTAAATGCCGTGCCCGTCTTTTAGAAACATGTTTATTACAATCTACATAAATCACCCGAAATTATGTGCCGTCCAAAAATTGTTTCGTCTTCGGCCCAAGGAGAAACAAGCAATATTGTTTCGGAATTTGCGCTTACAGCTGACAATTTCGATCCCGCGTGGAAGGTTTTGACTGACCAATATGAAAACAAAAGAATTTTAATTAATAATCAATCAAAATCCTATTTAATTTACCAGCAATGGAGGTTGAATCTGAAACAGGCATAAAAAAGCTTCAAGGAAATATCAACGATTACCTCTCTGCATATAAACTCGAAAGCTATAATTGGGATCCGATATTCGTTTTTTCTCTGTTCAAGTCGTTTACCGGAAAGGACTTTGGGTCTATGGGAGCAATATACTCAAAAACCACGTGGTCTTCTCGAGTGGTTTGAAATGGATTTCTTTTTAACCAATCATCACCAAATCCTTAAATCAGTTTCAGATATGAAAGATTTAGGTGAAAAGGATCCGAAGCCTAGACCAACGCACGCCTCTTAAACGAAACAACAAAATTTTTCACGTTACGATAACCGTTTACAATGGTCTTTTATGCAAACTTCCCCACCCCGTACGTGTTCTTAATTTCTAAAACTTTCAATTCCTGAAAGAAGCGCAAAGATTTAATCTCTTAAACTCTGCAGGAATTGTCTATCGTCTACACACCTTTTGAATGCATGTCGAAGTACCTTCGCCTGTAAAGTCTGTAGACAAAAGCACCACACTTTGCTACACAAATTCTTTCTCTCCAATCATCAATCATTCCAATCGAACGACATTCTAAACCCTTTTTCTAAGCTTCAATAATACCAATTCAAACTCAAATAAACAGTCCACTCAACAATCAAGTGCACATGACAAACAAGTTCTACTTGCAACTACACCCAACTCTTTTTTTACACGGTAGATACGTTCCTCAGAAATCCGTGTAAAAAAAAAACGTGTAAAAAAAGGCGTTTTCAATAGTAAAATGGGGGATACGTTTCATGTCATCTGAAAACCGTGTAAGTTGAAATAAAAAACTATATTTACTTCGAAAAACCGTGTAAAAAAAATTTTATGCGCATGTGGCATTTTATTGTACATACATTAAAACTTAAAATATATAATTCATACAGATGAAAAATTGGTAAAGCAAGCAAAAAAAACAAAAGAAATATGTTAATCCAGAATTAAGAACAAAAAAACATAGCTACATAATTATTCGTCGCTACTTGATAACAAGCGCAATTGTTTGCGACGAACTGGACTAAAATCGGTATCATCACTGGAGATTTCCATCAAATTATCCAATGGTGACTTTCGTCCGGTAATAGAGTTTTGAACTGTCGGAATACTTTCCGAAAGGTCTTGCGCCGTCGATTTTTTTATTAAAAAATCTTTTATAGAAAGTTGAACTTTTGGTTTTTTAAATTCTTTATACAACTCTTTATACCCAGCAATACAATTATTAATATCTCGTTCGAATTTCAGGGCACGTTCCATATTAGGATAATTTTTTAAGAAATGATTCACCATACTTTTACCAAATGATAGACCGTCATCTATTAAACTAGCAGTTAGTTGGCATATTTCGGTCTCTTCGTCGTTATCGCTAACATGGTTCTTAATTTTTCCGTCATCTGTTATTAACTGAATCAGACAATCATCATCTAGAGGTTTATCTATCATTAATTCGTCGACATCTTCAATTTGTAGGTCCTCGTATCCTTCTCCTCCGATTTCGTGTGCCAAGGCTATAATTTCAGAAGTCTCCATCGATGCTTGCGGCACTGAGGTACCACTCTTGACGCATTCTGGCCAAAGTGCTTTCCAGCAGGAATTTAATGTTGATACCCTTAATTTTTCTTTGTCCATTGAAGTGCCAAGTGCCAAACAAGACAAGACAGTGATTTTCAAACCGTAATAGATTAAAAATATTTACAAAAAAAATATTTTTTTTCAACCGTGTAAATTCAAATCCGTGTAAGAAGAAACCGTGTAAAAAAAGAGTTGGGTTTACTTTCCTTGATGTTCATCATCTCGGAAATACCTATACGGTGCGTTCCCTTTTCGATCCAGCATCAGAAGAAAGCTTTATTTTTGAGCAACTCAACAGAGATTGCGTTTACCAATCAAACCAATCCAGGCAAATGTTTCAGGTCTCAGTTAAGTTATTAATGCGCGATCATCTAATGTATGTCCACTCAAATTGGGTCCTAGAAATAACGGTGCGTTTACAGCAGCTTACAGGTAACCTACCTGTAAGCTCATATTCAATCAATCCTACCGGATTTATCGTGCCATTTCGATTTCCAGTTAGCTGATCCATTCTTTTTCGAAAGTTTCAAGATTGATTGTACTATCGGAGTTACATAAGTTTTAACCTCCTTCTCCTTGACGATGTTAAGCATAATATTTTGGTGTAATTACTGTCTGAAAATACTGACCTTTGTCCGCAATAGATGAGTTTTGCGAAAAACTTTAACGCGAAAAGCGAGTACGTGGCACGCAGACCTGCGTTCAAAGAACCCTTACAAGAACTCGGGCCTTCAAGAGATATCGCGCTAAGACAACTTATTCGAACCGAGAAATCTCTAGTAAAAAATCCAAAATAGAGTCTTGAAAGAATATATACAGCTTGGACATATGAAAATTGTTTTCTCCCCGGAACCCAAAGCAGTAAATCACAGTTGTTATTATCTATCTCATCACGCTGTTATGAAAGCTGAAAGTGTTAGTACGAAGGTTCGAATTGTGTTTAATGATTCTACCCCTCCTGCCAACGGCTTAAGTTAAAACGACATAAATGGGATCTAGGGAATTTTCTAAAATTCGAAAGCACAACCCTTACCAAAACCTTAGAAACGAAATGGAATGCTAAGCTAGATAATTTCTATTTCTCTTAAATTCAAAATGAAGAAGAACAGTCAACCAAACGTAGCGTCTTATCAATCGTGTCGCCATTGTTTGATCCAGCATGACGGTCAGCGCCAATCATTATTACTACTAAAATTATTCTTCAGCAAATCTGGAAAGATGGCTCGTATTGGGACTCACCACTTTTGACGAATACGAGTCAACAATGGACAACCTACTTTACCGACTTACCTGCATTTCAAAACATTATTATTCCTAGTTGGGTCCGTGGCTACAGTCTTTGGAACTGCATACAAATTCATGGATTTTGCGACGTGTCCGGAAAAGCGTCCGCAGCCACTTTATACATGCATATCCAAGCCAAAGGTAATTGGAGAAGTAAAGAAGCACCGGTGAAGATCGTCACTTTGCCTAGGTTAGAATTATGCGGCGCCATTCTTTTATCAAATCCGATGAAAAGTAACTCGCCACAATTACATATTTGTGAGTTTATACCCTGGACTTATAGTTTTATTATACTTTTTCCTAGATATTTTTAGTACTTCACTTATTTATTGTACGATATACTATTATTAAATCCAAATGTTTGAATCTTAATTGTAGCGTTGTACTGTGTTTGTAAGAGGTGGCTACGTCAACGACTAGTGAGCCTACCATTTTTGTGAAATAAGAAATAAACTTAATGCTGTCAAACAGCATTAATAGCCTGGTCGACCCCGTGGGTCTACTATGCAAAACTTGACCCAGTTCATTTTCGTGTCCCTTAAGGCACTGGATAGCGGCGTTCTATATAGAATACGAATAGTTTCATACTGCTGGTAGTTAATTACCAACTTCCTTTTTTTGCAGTGAACAAGATCAGCGAACCAACCGCAACACATTTTATATAGGGCGTCCCAACAAGAACTCAATATTTAAATTTTAAATAAAACGCAGATATTTAAAAAAAATCGTGAATTCTTTATTATATCGTAAAGTAGACAGGATGAGGTTATGTGTGGAATAACACATCCGCCAGATCGCGATCTTTTCATGAAATTTTGACCGTTTTGCATAAATGCTGCGGTATTTCATTAATGCAGCGTCCAATTTCCTCTTTTAAGGCTCCAGTCGTCGTCGGCTTATTCGCATAAACCATAGACTTCAAAAAATCCCAAAGGAAAAAGTGCAATGGTGTTAAATCGCACGATTTAGGCGGCCAATTCTCGTTTCCAAAACGCGAAATAATACGACTGTGAAACGACTGATGCAGCAATTGAATTGTTCCTCTGGCTGTATGAGATGTGGCGCGGTCTTGTTGAAACCACATCCCCAATTTTTGCGACAATTTTATCTATTGGCGAAGCCATCAAGATAAAGATGGTAGTGGGTCTCATCACTAAAGATGATTTTATCGGCAAAATGAGCATTTTCATGTTGTCTCTCCAATACCAAATTAACGAACTCCCTTCGCTGTGCATGGTCAGCTGGCTTCAGTACCTAAGTCAATTGAACTTTGTATGCATGAAGATTCGTCAAAATTCGCTGCATAATAGATTTGGAAACACCAATCTGTTAACTGTGTCTTGTTTCTATTCAACTGTTTGTATCAGATAAATTTGGACGCGCGAATGAATGATCAGGCTAAATTTCTGGTATTACTTCAGCAAGGCTCTGATCTCCAAGTCGTGGTTCAGCTTCTCATTCACTCACATATGGTCTGCAGTTCCTCTGTCCCAATACCGAAAACGTTGATTTGAAATTAGCCTGCCTTAAATTTCTGCTGCTGCTCTTTTGCCTGTTGTTTCTGCTGCCTGTTGATGTTGTTTCTGCTGAGCCTTGTTTATACGTTGTTATTGCGATCGTGGTGGTTCTGCAGTTGCTGACTGCCCTTAAGGTGGCAGACGGCGTGTTCTTTTTGTTGCTGCTGTTGCAATTTTAGCTTCTTTTTAGCTTCCTGCGGCCCTTGCACTTTCGGTTTTGTTAAAGCCAGCAGTTTTTAAAACTCTTCCGCCTCACAGTTAGCATCCGATGTGGCGAGCACCATGTAGATGTTGCTCTCTCCACACGATTTCGTTATTTGTTGCCCTTTAATTCGTATTGGATGGCTTCAAAGTCGATGGCTATGGCTGCAGAAGCCGACTTTGTTTTTGCTCTTACTTCTACTGCCTTCTTTTGGTGGGTGTTTTTGAACACTTTCTCGTCTGACGTCATTGTTGTCATTACCGAGGCTTTATTAGATTAGGCTGCGACTGTAGCCTCTCCTTCTTCTTTGTGTCGGTAGTCCAGTATGAGAGGCTTGAAACACTATGGGCACCGGTGTTTGGAAATCACAAGATATTCTGAGCTCAGGTCACTCTCCATACTGTTTTAACTCACACTGACTGTCAATAAAAATAATTTTAGTAAAAATTATTTCACTTGGACGAATGTTATTTCTTCGCTACTCAAACTTAACTGAATTTGACTAAACCGAAACACGTATTAACTGCGCTAAGGTCTTTGAACGATTCCCATTAACAATACTGTTTCTTCTTCGCTCCATTATTTGTGGCTCATGATCATGAAATCTCATCATAAAATTCAGTTGGATACCGGTGCTTCATGCGGCATTGTAAGTAAGAAAAGTGTTAAGTCTTTTAAATCCAGATTTTCTTTACAGAAAACAGATCGACGGGAAGCTACCTCCTGTTTTAATTAATCTTTTCATACTGTGTTTGAATTTTTAATACTTATTTCTAAACAATGTATAACATTAATAATTTCTGATGTATTCACTACATGTAATACTACGTCGAACCTATTTACGATATCTACTTCATTCACTCCTATTTCTGCATAACGGACTTCCTTTTATGTACAAATATTAGCGACACTGTTTTTTTTTTTAATTTTGGCTTTTTTTCTAAAACTTTGCTGTTTGTGGCGACGACATTTGTATTTTTTTAAATGTATATCCAGTAGTTATTGTTTCTACATACTCTTCTCCGAATTTTGTTTCTTTTTTCTACTGCTGGTACTTTCGTTTTATCTATTCTTTGATGAAATCTACCTTATACTCATTTACTTCGAAAGGCGTGCATTTTAAAACTGAATGGTATGTATTATTTTGTATAGTATTACTGTGTTTAACATCTATGTTTTATTGGGCTGTTCTTCTTCGAAATTTAGAGCTCTATTTTTTCGGTAAGACTATTGTTTAACCGGTGTGATTATTTGGTTTTGTAATAAGGAATTCTATATTCTCTCTCTCTTTTTACAAAACGCTAATATATTATTCGATTTAAATTCGTTATCAGAAATTAATTTCCTTACTACGCCCTTATTTGCAATATATTGCTTTACTTTTTCCAGTATGGTTAGACTACTTCTGTCTTTAAAAAAGAATGTTGTAGGAACTTTTGAAAACTTATCTATATCAACTATGAAGAAGTGTTTACTGTAACATATCATAAATATCTACTAGCTGATGTATTTTTACTCTATATTGAGTAAACTTTTCTCTTTTTCCCCTCGTATGTTAGTATTGTTCCAGAATGTCCTGCCCATGTCGTCTATGCCTTTAGCCAGGTAACTTTATTTCACAAATTTGAAAGTTTCCCGATAGGAAATATTTCAAAATTTGTTTTTTTTAGAGTTAATTATATTCACTAAAAAAAACTTAACTTAACCCTTTCTCAAATGTCTTCTTAATAAGTCACTGACTCTCTTCTTTTCCATTTTTGTCAATGTATATTTGAACATTCTTGAATATTTTTTCGAACTCTTGCTTTTAGATTCTTAGAATGTAATTTGCGTTTGTCTGTTAACGAAGGTGCTTAATATGGAAAGGCGATCTTATAATTTTTTTCTGATTTTGAACAGTCTGTGCATCCATTGATTCGATATATTTTTGTTCAACTTCTAAATTATAATTATTTTCAAGTTTTTCGTTTAACACTTCGTTCAGAATTTCGTTATTTGTGTGTTTATGTTTGCAACACTAATATCTGAGTCTTCTTTCTCCTCATTTTGTTGATCCTCAATAATTGCATTGATTTCCCTACTCTCGATCGATTTAAGAAATCTGCAATTACATTGTCCTTTTTCTATTTTAATGTTATATTCCCCTAATTGTTGAAGCCATCTCTGAAGTCGGGAATAAATATCATTTCTAGTATATTTGGAATGAAGAAATGGAATGAATTTATTATAATATTATTATTATGGGCTGATGATATGCTTTTAATTCGAACTATTTTGCGACCAAATATGATCTAAAATGTTTAATCTCCAAACTTTTGCCAGCTACTTTTTGTTAATTGTTGAGTAATTTTTCTCATGATTTCTTAAGCTTCTGGAAGCATATAAAATGGGGCGACCTTCCCGAGTCAAAACTGCCCCAATTGCAACATTTTTAAATTGTTTGCGAAAAATCAGGATACGTACGGATTGGATAGTTGGTTATTAGTTGTTTTAATTCGTCAAAAGCAGCGATAAAGTCTGGATCTAAATTGTATTTATACGGACATTTTGTTTTAGGAATGGGCAATTGTTGCATAATTCTTTATAAATTTACCATAGTATATAAGTTTTGGGAAGCTCAAAGTTAATTTAATTCGACTTTTGCAAGAAAATCCAATGCATATGCAGATAACGTAGATGTACACAAATAAATAATTGAAAAACTCTGGGCAATAGGCATGGGGGCTTTCACATATGGAAACGAAACAGGCATCTATTTTGCTAAATGGTATTGATGGTGACACAGACCCAAAAACAATAAAAAAAGTTTTGAATCAGGTTGTGCCTATTGTAAAGTTGCGTAGCAAGAGTTAAAAGTTAAGTTAAAAGAAAGGTCTTAAATTAAACAGTTTGTCGCTCATATAATTCCAATATAATTCGGTGTTATCGCTGCCAAGGATTTGGTCACACGGGTGATTGTTGTTCTTATAACAGTCGACGTGTTCTGTGCAGTGAGTCTCATGACTCCGATGTGTGCATAAAAGCTGTCTAAAACTCAAAAAATCAAATCAGCAAAGACGATGAATCTTTCGAGTTCGTGCTTGCAAGTGCCCAAAAACAAAACCCAAAGATTGGCGCAATCACTTCAGATTTAGAAAAGGCTGAAAGTTCGGATTTTGAAATGATTGATGGTCTTATCTACCACAGGTGCAAAGAAAAAGTTCGGTTTTATGTTCCATCGCATTCGTACCCATCACGAAGCCATGTGTCATTTAGTTGCTGATAAAAGCTTCGAATACTTATGAAGAACCTATTGGTTTCCAGGTCTGGAAAATAAAATCAAGGCTAATATAAGCAGGTGTTTGAAATGCATTTATTTTTCTCCTAATTCTGGTAAAGTGGAGGGGAATCTGCACCCTATTCCAAAAGGGAACTTGAAATTCGATGTATTACATGTAAATCAAGAAATAAACATATTTTCGCAGTTATTGACAGTTTCACTAAATTTGTTAAGCTTTACCCGGTCAAAACAACACAAGCAATAGAGCTATAGAGTGTCTGGAATCGTTTTTTGAAAACTATTCGAGACCGAATAAGATAACATCTCATCGCGGGAAGAGTTTTACATCGAGAAAGTTTTCTAGCTTTTTGCAATGTTATACAAGTAATGTTATACAAGTAAGTAAGCCATGTTGAGCCTATTAATCGAATGCTTATTCCAATGTTGGCCAAAGAATGCGAAGCTGATACGTCAAGTGGTTGGGACAATCGACTAGCTAAGATCGAATTCGCACTCAACAACACAGTGAACAGAAGTACAAGTCCTTCACCGAGTGTTCTCTTGTTTGGTAGAAATCAGAAAGATAAGTTGTGTGATCGTGTTAGAGAATTTCTTGAAAACAGTCTAGAGAAGAAAGCTAGTAATAATATTCATAAGAACCAGGCAGTTAATAAGGTTTACTATGACAGAGGATCTTGATTTGTTGGACTAAATTTAACCTCAGATGTCGGAACAGTTTTTGAAGAACTCTCACTTTTAAATATCTTTTTGAATTGGTTTACAAATTCGGAATATTTTGTATGATTACTTGAATTATATACACTTGAATTTTGTATGTGTATACTCAATTCGAACTTAGCTTTGTAATCAGAGCGATAATTCGATCAAGATGGCCGAACTGTAGGCAATTAAATTAAATGAGGCATGACTTTTGCATGTCACTGTAATATAACGTACTCAAACTAATTTTTTATTGAGTATCGGTCCATCTGATCGGACGATTAAACCGAAAAATCTCCACATTCAAACAAAGAAAGATTGTCTTATGAAATATGTAACACAAAATATTATACATTAGTAAATCGTACACAGAACAGAAAGGACGTGTTTCACTCAAAGTGCTTCATCAGTTTCCCTACACCTCCAATTTGGCACCGTATGCTGGAAGCTGTCTTTAAAGCTATTACCAATGTCAAAATAATTTTTGATGACATTCTTATCTATGCTGGCAATTTTAACGAATTATTGTCAATGCTAGATACTACTCTCACACGGGCAACAACCTAGCCGAAGCTTAGGTTCTTGGCACATCTTCGGTCTAATTTTTGAGGCATGCCCTGGGAGCGCATGAATTGGACAGTCATATTGAGGCTGTTCGCGATACCCCAGAACCCAAAACGAAGAAAGAAATACAACTGATACTGGGTAAAGCAACATATTGCAATGTATTTATTGTAAACATTTCCACCCTCAACGCGAGAGGCTTCAAGCAAAGGACTTTGCATGAAACCGAAGTAAAGAAAGCGTATCTGAAAATCAAATCAATTATGATGCCACCATCGGTCTTGATGTGTTATGATTAGACGTTGCCTCTGCTATTGATCACAGACGCAAGTAAAACAGGATTTTCTCACACTGGCTGAGTCCAATTGCTTATGATAGACTGAAACAGAACAAGGATACGTTAAATGGACAAGGAAGCACTGGCTATTGTGTGGGTTGTCCAAAGGTTTTTTCTGTATATATGCGCTCGTCATTGGCCCCTTTCCCGATCCTTTGTTTCACTCGGAGTTCTAATTAGGCAGAATTTCTTGCCAACTTACATTTTGATGTCACATTGGTTTCTGCTTTCGCAACTACCACATGTCAAGCAGATACCCCTTTCATGATCTTCCACAAGGGGTAGAGAAGATTATGAAGCATTTGATAATTTTATGTTACAACAGATTAACATTGACAGCCAACAAAATAGCCACAGTTACGCAAAAGGATTCAGTGCTAGATATAACATAAGTTACTTCAATCTGGTCAATGTCCTCCCCGAGTTTCGTATTGTCTTGTGTACTAAGACAGAGCTGTAATTCAAAACTCATGCAGAAGTAAAATTTTAAGAAATCTCCACATAACCCATTTAGGTACTGTTAAGATGAATAAAAAAGAATATACCGAAAGACACTTAAATAAAATCTTTAGATTAACCTAGAGCGCCCGTATAGGGCTAGTGAAGTCGTTTATCATAATATCGAAATTTGTAGCTAGCTTAAGTATTTTTATTTCTATATTTAAGAAATTGGAAAAAACGGAACAAAAAAAATTAAAAACAAAAACAAAACAACATGAAGGGCTTTTGCTTTCGTTTGTTTATTGGCTAGTCAAGGATATCGAAGAAGAATCTGCAATAGCTGTGGGTCGCATGCGCATATGCCACCTAAGTTTCGAAAACATTATTGGGAGTATCCCAAAGCACATGGAAACGTTTTCACATAGACTACGCTGAACCTTTTGCGGGAAAGATGTTGCTTATTGTCTCAGATGCGTATAGCAAATGGCTCGAACTGAAGGTCGCCTCTTCAATGACGACAGCACCACCCTGCTCGCTGAACTTTATACGGTATTTCAGTGATTGTTGTCTCTGATAACGGATACAACTTCACATAACAAGAACTGAAAACATATCTTTAAGGCAAAGGCGTAGCGAATGCCATGAGTTTAGTCCCTAAAAGATGCCTTGAAAGCTATGGAAACAAGTACCGGCCCGTCATAAGCAAATCCGAATCAAAATAGAAAAGCTCCTCATACTACTTCCAGCCAGCTTCTTGTCAGGCCTGATAATATCTATTTTAAGATGACCAAAAAAACATCAACCATCATTTCAAGCAACATTCCGTTTATTTGAATCTGAATACCGGGTTTTGTTATTCCTAAATGGGACATACATAAATATATATTATTTGATTTTGGAAAACGATCAAAGAGCGTCGCAACTATGACACAAAACACGGTCAAACATCAGCTTCAATGAAGATTCCAAGTCGATCAAATACCGCCTATGGTTCTAACAGCGCATCAGGAGAGGTAGTGAATCCAGTCCCTCGCAACAATTGCCCTTCCGTGTTATTACTGACAGTTGAGTAAAATGGAAAAAATATTATTCATCCCGACGATGTGACTCAAATTACGTCAATGAGTATACTTCGAAGATTCAACCGATTAAAGAAACCCCTTGTTCTCTTCTCACCGTAATCCTGCGCAACATGCCGAGAGGGGAGAAGAGCCTATATAGACTTATTATGCATATACCTTTAACTGGATGCCAGGCACTTATTTTCTCTTTCCAGTTGTCAATCCTGTGAGTTGCTTTTCCCATAAAGTTTAGTGACTTTTTTCAAGAAAATAACCACGTTTTCTTAAATTTCAAATAACAAACGTGTCTAATAGCCACTTAAGGTTGACAAACCCCATTGAACTGTCGACCATTTTCAAAAACATCCTTTGGAAATCTGCTCCAAAGATTTTCGGTACGGTTCAGGTCAGAACTGCATGCTGGCCAGTCCAAGAGTGGAAAAAATCTTTAGTGGACTTTGCCGAATGGATTACAGCGTTGTCCTACTGAAAAGTCCACTCATCTCCATATATATTGTCGCCAAAGTCAACTAGAACATCATTCAGCAACTCGAAGAATTTGGTTGCATTGATTTTAGTTGAAATGGAGTACTGAAATCTTCCGACCGTACGCGATAGCCGCCCAAACCATGAGAGTCCCCCCACCAAAGTGTCCAGCCATGCGTTGTTGCTTTCCTTTCCGCTTATCACGCCAGTATCATTGACATCCGTCTGGGCTGTCAAGATAAACCTTTTTCTTGTCTAAAAAAACATAACTTTGGGCCATTCGTTGGTTGAAAATTTACACTTTTCATTTCACTATTGCCCTTGTGGCGTGGTATCGGCTCTCAAAATTTACTGTATTCGGCGGGTGGTACATAGTAGATCGAGAGTTCGTCGAATGACTCCGTCACTGAGAGAACTATTTTTTGTTATTCACTTTATTTTTCTTATCACCCTTTAGTCTTGGTTTCCTTCCCGTTCTTTTATTTTTTTTTTTTTTTTGTAGTTTTAAACAGTTACGGCGGTTTTGCTTTTATTGATAAGCTAAGCAGTCTCCCGTGTTGTCTTCCCAGATTGATGTTGTGAAAAAAATTGTATACTTTCACTAACAGTTAGTTTTTAAAATTGTTGTAACAGAATTTGAAATATAATATAATACAATATATTATAATTAATAAAAACGACTTTTTTACTAGAGCACCTGTAAGCCACTCACCTGCTAAAAACGAAATTATCTTCTTTCGTAACTTTATTAATGAAATTTCTTTAAAACACACGTTTGGTACAATTAATATTTGGCAAGGAACTTATCTTAAAAATTCAAAATACCGTTCTTAGGCAGGTATATGTATAAAGGAATTAGAGAATGACAGTCATTTCTTCTCCCTATTTTTGCTTATGAATACGTATTTGTTCGCGTTGTGTGTATGGATGACATATAGAATAAGCCAGCTAAATGTTTGTATCTAAGCATTGTTTACTACGCGAAATGCATCAAATTCCAAAGTCTGATGAAAATATTTTCTTAAATTTAAAGCTGTAAAGAGTGTGATAGACTGCTGAAAATTATAATGGTGTCATTTATGAAACAGAAACCCTAAAAAACTAAAAATCTCGCACGTCTTTTGAAGTTGTCGTGGTTAAGGAGCGGTTTTGGTGGCCAGGAGAACAAAAGAAACTTGAAAGCTTATCCTTAAGTAGGGAAAAACAGATATATTTTCATTCGTCCACTTCTGGATAAACAGGAACCCACCATTCTTTTTAGATGCCGTTGGATCACGTATCTAGCCAGTATCGTATTTCATTGCAAATGTTGCCATCATGAAGAGACCACAATCAAGAGAAAAATTACATCAAAGTCTCGTGAACTTAATTGGATACGACGTTAATGCCTATTATGTAAGTATAATATGTTTACCACGAGATCAGTCCATACTGAAATCGTTCAGTCACTTACAATATACGCCTGTAATTTGTATACGAAATGTTATGGTCCTCCCAAAGCGGATACGAAATTTATTATTTTGAATTAATTATTTGAGAAGAAATTGGTTGGCTACAGAGGTGTTATTAATCCCAAAAATTTTGTAGCCGAAAGGAAGAATAACCGAAGTCAACAAATCCAAGGACGGGTAGGTTCGAGGCTCGTAAGTACAGACTACAAACAAACTGTACCTTCAAACTTGTAAGCGTTGACATACGCAGCAGAAAAACACACCTTTAGGTGAACGGGCCCCTGATCGCCAGTGTCAACTTTCTTACTTATTGCTACATGTAAATCGGACATTTCACTATTTTAATGGCCAATTCTCACATCACGCGCGTAAGAGTATAATACGCAAAACTGTTTTAACAACCCACCAGAGAGCATTCATTATTTTAACTTTGGTAAGTAATTGATGAATGAATGAATTAATTAGTTATATTTTAATAAAATAATTTTGAAACAACACCCAAAAGTTGTTTACACAAGGATTTGTAAAAATAAATATTAAATGCGTGTGCACAAGAACACAACCGGACCTACCGATCAATATTAATTACATACTGACTTTCCTTAAATTTTCACGTTTACTAGCCCCCATATTGAAATCAAATTTCCTTTCCACACGAAACTGCTTACTTTGAAATTGAGTTCACTTGATTTTCGGGTCAGTTTAAATTGTCGATGTCAGCCCCATCTTTAGTAAGGATGCAAAGTCTTATTTCATTCGAAAGAAAAGAAAACAAATATTTATTAAGGAAATAAGTGAATTATACTTGTAATTTTTAAATACCAAAACCAATCGTTAATTCAAAGGCATTGCAAAAATAAAGCTAAACAAATTTTTAAAACAAATTGTTACACATAGTAGTAGTAGTCTTTACAAATATTACGACTCAAACTCAATACAAGCGAAAATACGAAAATTAATTTAATGAATAACGTACACTATCCGACATTTTGTGCACAAATTCGGCGAAATCGTTTTAAAACAAATACCGCCAGCTGGTACCAGTTTAGAATTTGTATTATGATGGGATCGGTCGAGTAATTTCATTTTAAATTATCAGTAAGTATGATGATGAAAGAAGCATTTTAATAAGTAGCTAACATTAGGAGAACTTCAAAAATCTCCTCTCATGTCGTCTACTTAATAAAAGACTTATTGTAAATGCAGTATGTAAAAACTTATTAATCCATAAGAATTAGTTAGTAATATTCTTTCTTTAGTAATAAATAACACTTAAGCGGCATATTATAGTTTCTTTGCCTTCTTATGTGCTACTTTAGAGAAAGAAAAAGTAAAAATACGATCTTCTCAACCAAGGACTGCACACAGTAATGATCTATCGTTTTTGACAATTTCCCTTATATACATTCCTAAAGGAATCAATCAACAATTTCTGCTGATAAGCATTTCGTAAACATATCTCCATAATATAACCATTGTGTAAAATCGAACCACAGGGTGTTGACAAAGTGATAACTAAATAATAACATAGAGCTCTGAGTCATTTACGTACGTTGATATAAAAGATGCTAAGAGTAGGACAACAGTCAGGAATGTGTTTCAGATAATGAGATGCATATGTATGTGCATATGATTTCGACTGAAAACACCGGTGATCAAAATGATTCACGATTTTGGGCAAATCGATTAAATGACGAATAGAAACAGTTCATATTATGCGAATTTTTCTCTGAATCACGAATTTATAACTTATTTCTCTAACTTAAAATAATACTAACTTGCTTATTTGGTGTTTATCACTTACTTCAATATTCAAAATAAATAACATTGAAAGTAAGTTAAGAAATAAGGAAATATTGATTTTGATTTGTTTTTAACCCTTTGATGCCCAGAGTTGCGATGTGGCAACATTACTTTCAGCAACCTGTCCCTGACAGCCGCCTTGAAGTCATCGATCTGCAGTGCCGAAACCTACATTTTTGTTATGGAAAGGAGGATATTCAAATTTATAATTTTGAAAGTTATTATCAAAAGTTTTGTAATTGTCTTCTAAATTTTTAAGAACATCTAAGAACTCATTTTCATAAAAGTTGTAAAATAATAAGAACTCAACTCATTCTGTAAAAAAAGAAAAAAAAAAACAAGGAAAATGTCGAACCCAAACAATTTGATTAAACCCTCGCGGTTAGATATGGTTACTGAAAATACTTACTTCTTCTTCTGTCACCTCTTTCCCCCATCCCCCTACACAACTTAACGATACACTTATACAAACTATTACGAGACTAGTGGCAGAAACTTTACAAATTCAAGGGAGACAAATTTTTAACTCCATAATGAATCCCGCTTCAGATATCAACAACGATGTTGATGAACCCATTAATGTGACAAACGACAGGAATTTATCCGATATGGATAAGATACCTGACGTTGTCAAGAGTTTACGTGAATTTTCTCGGCAGGCCCAAGAGTTCAATTCATGGAAGAAAAGTGTCGAAAGGATACTTAAAATCTATGAACACCTCAGAGGCACCCCAAAATACTACGGTATTCTATCAGTCAGTATAACACCCCATTAAATTGGGAAAAAATATCGAAATGTCTGACATTACATTATGCAGACAAAAGGGACCTGGGAACCCTTGAATACCAGATGACCACTCTGGTTCAAGGCAATAGCACAATTCCAGAGTTTTATCAAGCGGTGTATCACCACTTATCTCTACTTTTAAACAAACTAGGCTCACTAGATATGAGCAAAGAGTCCCTAGACAACATGACGCAATGTTACAGAGACAAAGCTCTCGATACATTCGTCAAAGGCTTGAAGGGAGATCTGCTCAGACTCCTTAGCATAAGAGAGCCTGCAGACCTCCCACAAGCTTTGCACCTCTGCCTGAAGTTACAAAACGTTGACTTCAGAACACAGTATGCAAACAATTCTCAGACCTCCGCGCGAAAAACCTTACAAATTCATATTTAGAACCTTGTCTGGATGAAGCAGAAGAACTAGATGACATCTATTTTTTAGAATGAGCCGCTCTTCACTTCCATATTTCGAGCACGTAACGAAGAGCGGACAAATATACAAATTTTTAATTGATACAGGCTCGAACAAGAACTACATTCAACCTCGTCCCGTTCGGAATCCTCTTCTAAATGAAAAACCATTTTACGCTAATTCAGTTGGAGGAAATATCAAAGTTACAAATAATTGCTTTATTTGATCCCAAAATAGAAAAAATTTTTATACTTCCAAGTCTGATTTCATTCGACGGTATAATAGGGAATGACGCGCTAAAAAAATTAGATGCTGTCATCCATACCAAAGAAAACTATATGATAATTCACCCCAATATAACAATTCCATTAAAGCAACATCATACAGAAACGGTGAACAACCTCAATATTAGAACCGACCATTTGCCTACAGAGGATTCCACTCAACTTATTAACTTAATACATAAGTATCCTAAGCCGATCCGAATGAAAAATGAACTTATGTAACTTCAGTAAAAGCCGAAATTAGGACGACGACCAGCCAACCAGTCTACTCCAAATCATATCCGTATCCGAGAGCTCTTAAGGAAGAAATCGAGAAACAAATCAACGAACTTGTAAGAGACCATATTATTAGACCATCCAAATCACCATACAATTCACCGGTTTGGATTGTTCCTAAAAAAATGGACGCCTCCGGGAAAAGAAATATCGTATGGTAATCGATTTCCGAAAACTGAATCTAGTTACTATTCCAGATAGGTACCCCATTCCAGAGATTAACGAAGTTCTCGCTAACCTCGGTAACAACAGTTGGTTTTCTATATTAGATCTAAAGAGCGGATTCCATCAAATCTAGCTCAGAGAATCAGACATTGAAAAAACGGCGTTCTCTGTCAATAACGGGAAGTTTGAATTCACCCGTCTTCCCTTCGGTTTAAAGAACGCCCCAGCTATATTCCAAAGAACTCTCGACGACATCTTGAGAGAGCACATTGGAAAACATTGTCATGTTTGAAACCTTAGAACGCGCAATCATGAAAATTCAATTAGACAAGTGCGAGTTTTTTTCAGAAAGAAGTCGAGTTCTTAGGATTTGTTGTAGGAACTGATGGTATTAAAACAAATTCAAAGAAAGTTCAAGCCATAGTAAACTTGTCCGTCCCAAAAACCCTAAAAGACTTACGATCATTTTTAGGTATGTCAAGCTATTATCGCCGATTTATTCAAGACTACGCGAAAATAGCGAAACCCCTGACATCCCTTTTAAGAGGGGAAGAGGGACGAGTGTCCAAACATACTCGTATTTCAAAAAATACAGCTGTTCATCTTGACACTGAAGCCATCAAATCTTTCGAAAACATCAAACAATCACTTATCTCTAAAGAAGTGATCCTTTCACATCCAAACTATGGAAAAGATTTTGAACTCACGATCGACGCTTCAGATTATGCAATAGGTGCTGTGTTGTCTCAAGACAACAAACCTATAACGTTCCTTTCAAGAACTTTAACAAAGACCAAAGAGAGTTATGCCACTAACGAGAAAGAGATGCTCGCCATTATCTGGGCTCTCAACTCGCTTAGGAATTTCCTTTACGGATCAAAGAAGGTCAGCATCTTTACGGACCATCAGCCATTGACATACGCGCTCAGTAACAAAAACACAAACCACAACGTAACGAAACGAATCCAGCCATCAATTTATAATAACATTCCCAACTTATCATAGGCATATTTTTATTCAACCCAGTTATAGCAATACCGACATCATAAACATATTTAAAAAATTTTTGAATCCCAGCACTATAAACGGCTTACTCACTGAAGAGAATATAATGGGTCGTATACAGGAAATCTATCCACTGCACTTTGCAAATTTCAAAATAAGGTACACTCAAACAATGGTAGAAGACATTACGGATCAAACTGAACAAGAGGAGAAAATATTAAAAACCCACAGAAGAGCACACAGAAATCCAGAGGCAAATCGAAAACAACTTCTAGAAAACTTTTATTTTCCAAAAATAGCAGCAAAAATAAAGAAATTGGTAAAGAATTGCGAAACGTGCAAACAAAACAAGTATGAGAGACACCCTAACAAACCTATCCTCGAAAAAAAACCCTATCCCAAATTATCCTGGCCATATGGTACACCTTGATATATTTTGCACAGAAAAAATCCTAGTTTTAACTTCAATATGTAAACTCACTTAATTTCCAAAAACTAAAATAATCCGCTCAAGAGCAATCGTTGACATCAGAAAACCGCTTCGAGAAATGTTATTCTCATTTGGCGTCCCTGAAAACGTTGTTATCGATAACGAGAAAGCTCTTAATTCTGCAAGCATCACTTCCATGATGGAAGACGAATTGGGAATTCGTGTTTATAAAACACCCCCATATAAAAGTGAAGTGAACGGCCAGATTGAGCGATTTCATTCTACTCTTTCTGAGATTATGCGTTGCCTCAAAGCTGAACAAACACCTCGTGCTTTTAAGGAACTGCTCGAAAGAGCAACTAACGAATATAATTTTGCCATTCATTCCACAACAGGGAAAAAACCACTTGAACTCTTCCTTGGCCGATGTCCCAGTATAACTCATGAGGCATACGAAAAGAATCGACAAGAAAATATAAAAAGGGTTACAGAAAAGTAACAAAAGGACATCGAGTATCACAACAGGAAACGGAAACCGACTAAAATTTATAGTCCGGGTGACGGACTATATAGTATGTTAAACATAACAAGAGACTCGGTTCAAAACTCACGTACCGATACCGAAAGGAAATAGTTAAAGAAAACCAAAATATAGTAGTTATAACAGAATCAGGGAAAACAATTCACAAAAGCAACATTAGAAACTGACACTTACTCGTACATCTTCATTTCAGATATATGCTTTTTGTCGTAAAAGGTGAATTACAAATTTTGGATTTCTCTAACTCTCAATTTGTCTCTTTATACACCGGATAAACAAAGATACAAAAGGTCAACTTTAAAATAATCCGTGACATCGACCTTAACCAATACGAACAATTTTTGACAAACATTAATTCAACGCTTGACCAAAACACTACCAAGAACAATCCCATGTATCCCTACCTATCCCACGAGTACCAGCAAATAGAAACACTAATCTACAACCTAAAGCCAAAAAAATTAAAAGATCACTAAATTTTATAGGATCAGCGTGGAAATGGATCGCAGGTAATCCAGACCACAACGATCTCGTTACAATTAAAAGGAAGATAAACAATATATTAGTTAATTCCAATGATCCAGTTGTAATAAATAAAGTGCAAAATTAAAGAATAAATAATATAACTAAAATTACAAACGAAATCAAAACTATGTTAAGAGAAAACAAAAATGTCAATAAAGAAATTTTGTCTGAAATCCAAAATAAGTTTAAAATTGTAAAAGAAGAACTACAGAACGTAAATCTAGCTATACATCTCGCCAAATTAGGAATTGTAAATACCCTTATCCTATCAAAAGAAGAAATAAGTCTAGCTATAAATTCATTAAATGAAGAAAATGTACCATTCACGACCATAGAAGAAGCTTTAAATTTTGCTGAAATTAAAATTATAACTAATTCAATATCTATTTTATACATCATTAATATTCCAATAACAGATTCGCATATTTATGAAAAAATTTTAATTAAACCAATAAAAAGGAACAGCATAACAATAGAAACTATTTATAAAGAAATTATAAAAAACAATAATGAAATTTATGGTTTAGTCAATAATTGTAAATCAACTAATTTTGTTACTATCTGTAAACAAAAAGACATTGTAAATTTTGCTAACTCCACTTGCATTCCAAATTTATTTAAAAGTAAAATAGCCACATGTAATTTAATAAATAATGAACATATTCCTACAGTAGAAGAATTAACTCCCGGCATAATATTACTTAACAATTTCAACGGAACCTTAAAAGCTAACTCCACTTTGGATCGGAACCTTACTGACACCTTCCTTATTAAGTACGACAAAGGAAACGTCACCATCAACGACAGAACATTTAAAGCACGAGAAGCATCCAGACATACAATCCTCCCAGCGATATTGCAACCAATCCCCAAAGAAGATAAATTTCACAAAACCTGACCCTAGAGATGATGAGCGAATTACATATTAATAACACAAAAAGAATTGAGTCATTAAAATCAAAGACTGATTCGCAAACGCTCGTCGAATACGTGATAATCGTGTTTATGGCAATCGTCCTAACATCCATAGCAGCCTACAAAACTTGCGGCAAAAGAAGGCATACGAAAGTATTAGTCCAGCAAGCAGAGATGAAGAACATCGAAATTCCTTCACATATTGGAAACACTCTAGCAATTGATGCAGCCATCTCCAGACCGAAGTTCAACGACATACCGTACTTTTGAGCGATTGAAGACCATCGCACTTAAGAGGGGAAGAGTTATTTTCAAACACGCTGCAAAATAACACCTCACACGCGCAGCCAAAATATCGCTGCACCTTGCACTAATATTTGGTGCTACGCTCAATATGCTGAACCAGCGTCTGGCCCATCGACATTCGATCGCTGTCCCACGGTGACAAGTGCAGAGTTAGCAAATAAGACCAATAAATAGATGTAAGAAAAACATTGTACGTTTAGTTCTAGATTGAAGGTAATAAAGAGAAGGCAACGAGCCTTAAAACATTTTTTTAATAAATCAAGACTTGCTTTTCTTTAACTTATACATATACTTTCTTTTTGCTTATCTTATTTAGAACACAAAATGACAAATCAAAAATGTATCACTGATAAAGACAGCCTATATTTTGGAACACGATTGGGATAATTCGGATGATGATATGCTGGAAAAAGATGACAAAGATATTTTGGAAGAAAAATTTAAATTTTTGGATCTACCCCAACCTGTATCAAATGCGTTCGAAGGGCTTGCTTTAGGGGATGCTGAAAAGGAAGGCAATAAACAATCAGATACCTCAACAGGTACATTGCCACAAAAGTCTAATGCTTCGACTTTGAAAATTGTCTGGCGAAGAAAAAAGATTTTTCTGGCGTAAATTCTGAATGGAAATATGAAGTTGCTCCTGCTGAAAGCGTGAAACGTCCTTCAGAATACTTCTTAAATTTTTTGGATGATGTGATCATAAGGAAAAAAGTAGAAGAAACCAATAAATACGCCTTACAGCAGCACGGAGAAGTGATTAAAGTTTAAGTGGAGGAAATTTAAATTTATTGGTATACTTTTACATATGGGTGTAATTCGAATGCCCGATTATAGGTGTTTTTGGAGCGATGATTTGCGGTATAACGCGATCGCAAATGTGATGAGCAGAAACCGTTTTGAAAAAACTAAGCAATACTTCCACATAAATGACAATCTACAAGCCCAACCAAAAGATAATTCCGAATACGACAAATTGCATAAAATTCGCAAAATATTTGCAATCTATAGAATCTTCCCCTCCTGCAAAAAAAACCATCACCATCACCGTCGACTTCATCACATGCTTCAACACCAACAACGTCAAAAGTAAGGCGGCAAAATCCACCAGTTGATACTCGATGCGACAACTATGGTAACTTTCCAGTTTATTCGGAACAAAAAGGGAGATGTCGTCTATGTAAATTGGGGTACAGCCGTTTGCGGTGTACTAAATGCAATGTTTTTCTTTGCGTCAATCAACAAAAAAACTGCTTTATGTCTTATCACACAGGATTGATTTATAATATTCATATTTATTGTTTTCAATAAAAAAAAATAATATGTTTACATGTATACCCTAAACTGTCCATTGTTGCCATATGGAAACATGTCCTTGCGCCTATACCTACCATCCTAAGTCCAGTTTTATTTACTTTTTCTACATAGTAACCACCTACTTTTTCAATGTTAAGAGAATTTTTTTTAATCAACTCATACTTAATTTAGTCATAAGAGGGTTAAAATTAGATAAGCACCTAGAAATATGCTATACATTTGTCTATATTGCATTCTCGACGTTTAATTGGTACTTTTCCTGGAAACCCATATCATATTATTTTAAAATAACCCCAAAAGTACTCCACACAACTGTGTAAATATGTTGCCAAATAGCCAATTCGTACTAAATACAAAAAAAGAAAAATTCGGTCGGTCGAACTGGTAGAACAGATTATTCTATTTTAGTTTTGCCAGTCTGAGTAGGAAAATAATTTTTTTTGCCAACTAAGTAGGAAAATAATTTTTCAAAACACATCTGTGAAACTCCCTGTTTTCTGGTGCTTCAATGAAACGGAAAGAATGGTGCTAAGGGGTTCTACCTCCACCTGTGTGGCAATCATAAATTTTGTATGGTGATATAATAAACCAAATATCGGTTATTAATATTAATTGGAATTGGAACCATCTTTCCGGAATTGAAAAAGTGTAATATTTAAGCTGAAAATGTATTTTACTTTCGGTATTGCAAGGTACCTTCATACATAACGAACCGAACGTCTGTGTTGTGTTTTGATGACGTTTCGTCCCCCTCCTACTGTAATTATATAACCTAACCTCGTCCCCCTCCTTCCGTAATTATATAACCTAGTTATAATAATATAGTAACATAAGCATTACCAAGCCTTTTATGACAATTTTTTATGGTATTTTAAATTCTAAATAGCAATATGAGTATTGCGTCTTGAGTATCGAAATAAAAAACAGTCTTTATTGATTTTGCAGAAACACGTGCCAAAAATAATACGTCGTAGATCAAATAGACATTCTAGCTTTCCCATGTTATGTGCCCAGCAAATTATTCCTATTCGTTATTTGTATTCTTTCAATGTATAACAATTAATCTTTATGAGAATTGGCAATCCTAATATAACAAGATAAGAAGGATGTTACAGTCAATGAAAACAGATGAAACAGAAAGCATTCGAAGCATTCGAAAAGTTGAAGTATATTGTCACTTCTTCTTCTTCTTTTAGTGACGCTACAGTCTGGGGTGGACCTGGGCCTCAACCAATATGCCTCTCCAGCCAACACGATCTTTCGGCAGCTACCGCCAGTTGCGCACTCCAAGTTGGTTGGGGTCCTTCTCCACTTGTTTGCGCCACCTTAGCCTGGGCCGTCCTCTGTTGCGTTGTCCCAATGGCTCAGATTCGAAGACTTTTCAGGCCGGAGCAGTGATGTCCAGACGCTGAACATGGCCTATCCATCTTAAGTGTTGTATCCGTAGACGCTTGACTAGGCTCATGTCGCTGTACAGCCCATAGAGTTCGTCGTTGAATCTTCTTCTCCAGATGCCATCAAAGCAAAGAGGGCCAAAAATCACACGCAAAACTTTTCTCTCGAAAAGATTGAGTGCTTCCTCATCCACTCTTAGTGACGTCCAGGTTTCCGCACCATAGAGAAGGACTGGAGTGATCAAGGTGTTATATAAACAAGCTTACTCATTCGAGAGGACCTTATAACTCAATTGCCTCTTGAGCCCAAAGAAACAACTATTGACAAGAGTGATTCTACTTTTGATTGCGGTACTGGTGTTATTGTCCCTGTTTACCGTGGAGCTGAGGTAGACGAAGTCCTTGAATACCTCGAATTTTCTGCTACCTGGTGTGACGCTCTGTCCGAGACGTCGATGTTGTGCGCTCTTCTTTGATAACAGCATGTACCCTGTTTTGCCCTCATTAACCACCAGACCCAATTTAGCCGCTTCTGTTTCAATGTCAGCAAACGTATCATTGACGGCATTGATCGCTGTGTACGTCCAATCACGTCAATATCGTCGGCGTCAGCTAGCAATAGCAATAGAACTGACTTTTAGAACATCGTGCACCTGGTGTTGACCTGTGAGTTACGCACGATCTTCACAAGGACAATGTTTAACAAGTTACATGACACCGGGTCGGCTTGTCTAAGACCTTTTTTGACATTGAGGGTCTCGATGATTTCGTTCCCGACCTTGACGGAGCAGCTAGAGTTCTTCATCGTCATCCTGCACAAACTGACGAGTTTGGTAGGAATGCCAAAACTATGTCTCTATGCACACTGTCTATGTGTCTCTATGCACACTGTCATATGCGGTCTTGAAATCGAAGAAGAGGTGGTGAATGTCGATTTGCACTTCTTGGGTCTTTTCCAGGATCTGCCGTAGTGTGAAGATTTGATCTCTGGTGGACTTCCCTGGCCTGAAACCACACTGATAAGGATCTATCAGGTTGTTGACGAACGGTTTCAGGCGCTCACACAGTACGGCAGAGAGAATCTTATATGCGATATTAAGGAGACTGATCCCTCGATAGTTGGCGCAGTCGAAGGGGTCTCCTTTCTTGTGGACCGGACATACGATGCTGAGATTCCACTCGTCGGGCATGCTTTCCTCCGACCATATCTTACAGATGAGCTGGTGCATCTGCCCAACCAGGTCCCCAGTTGCTTTAAACAATTCTGTGGACGGTCCATCCGCTCCAGTAGCTTTGTTAGACTTCAGTCTCGATATTGCTATCTTGACCTCGTCTAAGTCGGGGGGACGGTCCAAATTGAGTGGAACATTCTGCCTAACAGCGGGATTTGGGCCGTCATCGCCGTTAAAAAGTCTACAGAAATTATCTTTCCAGATTCCCAGTATCGATTGCGACTCTACCACTAGGTCTCTGTTTTGGTCCCGGCAGGATTCGGTCCGAACGCTATATCCACCGGATAGCCGTTTCACCCTTCGGTAAAACTTTCGAACTTCATTCGTGCCATAACACCTCGCCATCTCTTCGACCGCGCGAGTTACACAATTGCAAGTCAGCAAACTTGCTGACGGCACATTTGTGTTGCTTCGCAACCAATGACAAAGGCCATCGGAAACGGAATGCGTTGACCCTCTTAAATTTATAACATTAAGCAATGTATTTAAATAAAGATAATAGTCAGTCTTGATCCGGACGACATCAGAAACGCAGTGTTTTCATTTCTTAAATATTTACTAATAATATTAATATAATAAAATTCTCATGCTCTCTCTTTTCCTTCTGAGAAGCCGGTTCTCTTGACTTCTTTTCTGTTCGTTGAGCTCACGAACATCTGCCGTTGTTCGATCCAGCTTTGCCGCGTAGGCCTCCTGTTTAGCTACATGTGCCTGCCTACACTCGTCGTCAAGCAATAAGTTCCTTCTGGGTGGTGGCGTGAAAACCTGCACATCAGCGGCAGCTTCTTTGATTGCTTCTTGACAACGTTTCCATTCTTCTTCTATTGTCAGTGAAGGCAGCGTCGAACTTTGGGAGAATTTCAGGGAGACTCGGTCAGCGAAGATTGCAGCGATCTGTTGCGATTGTAACTTTCCGACCTCAAACCATTTTGGCCTATCTCGACTCCGTTGTTCTCTCGATATCCGGGTTCTTACCTTGGCTACAACAATGTGATAATTCGAGTCAATGTTGGCGCCTCGGAATGTTCGGACATCGAGAATTTTGGAGGAGTGTCTGACGTTGATCGCAACGTGATCAATCTGGTGGACGGTTGATTGATCAGGGGATCACCAGGTTCCTTTATGGATGTTGAGGTGTGGGACTCGCGTACTACTCACAGAGAGGTTCCGCCCCCCGGCGAAGTCCAACAGCCTGAGTCCGTTTTCGGAGGTGGTGTCGTGAAGGCTATGTTTCCCGACTTTTTGCCTAAGTCTGCATCAAACAACAAATCCGCATCCTAATAAGTGCTGCCTTCTCTTCCTGTAGCAGTCGCTGTAGGAAATGTCGCAGTTCTTCATATTCTTTCTGCCCGGCCCATCCCACCGCATTTCCTGAATGTAGCAGTCAAGGGCCTCCGCAAGTTGTTCGGCTGCACGTAGTCTGTTAAGGGACCACACATTCCACGTACAGAACCGAAAATCGTTATCCTTTATGCGTCATTAGATCCGTCCATATACGAGGCATATTGTTGTCTCTGAACTGCGTTTGTTTTTGTGTGGTGAGGGAGTTAGCCTCACTCACAACCTACAGACTGGTAGGCCAGGCCTATTATTTAACATTATTTGCGCGCAAACAACGACGTTTATGCTCCCCAAAATATATTGTCACTAATTCTCCAATATAACAATAATTAAAACGATTTGAAATAACGACAGATAAAATCAACCATTTAATTGAGCGGTTATGCTTAAGATGGACACCAAGTTGCATATTCATGGAGAAACCTTCATAAACATTTAACGAACTATTATTTAACAAGAACTATAGGCTTTACTTTAAGCAGCAAATATTTCGGACCGTACGTTGTTCAAGGAGAATTTGATCTGGAAAGTGATTGTCGACCTCTAAGATAGATTATGTCGTATTCTGGCAAAGACACTAGAATAATTTGAGGAATACAATTTCAAATCAGAATACATTAAAGGCCGAGCTTCTACAACAACTACTCGTGTTGTGCGTGCTACTGTTCTCTCAAGAGTTGAAGGGACCTACAGTTTTTTGCCGACTGCGAACGACGAGATTTGATAAGCTTTTCATAGACAGTTGATACTCTTTGAGTGTTGTCAGCAACTCGAAAGAGGTGGTGCCGTGAAAAAATGCGAGGTGTTCCGTCCGGGAATCGAACGAATTATTTTATAGCAGAATCAAAAATAATGAAATAAGCAATCTCTTAAAATGTGATTCAATGAATCGTGCTTACATTTGAAGAAGTGGCTCATAACGATTTAATAGAAGTGCAGACAGTTCACAAAAGGAAGACCTTCAGGAATATATTTTAATTTTGGACACTGCTGTAAATAAATTCTATATTAAAGTTATCATCATCATACCATACCCGAAAGCATACCCAGCACGTTTGGAAAAGCAAATATATATATCGTATAAAAATATTGAAGAAAATAACATCCGAAATATTATTCCGAAATGGTTATTAATATATTCTTGTCCCAACGACCATAACTACAACAAATCTAGAATTCAAACTTTCTGCAAAAAAGGTACAAAATACCATGCAACAAAACCAATAAGTCATACTGGCAAAAGAGACATAGAGAGTTTAAAAATATAATTACAGAAAAAATAAAAACTATAAACATAGATGAAAAAATCGGGTTACCGTAAAATAAGCAGCTATAATGTTTCACAATAAAATATTCCACAGTTCTATTAAATGCACAAACAGAAGTTTAAAGCATTTAAGTAGATCATAATATATAATACAGTAGGTTATAAAAGGTAACTGAATGCGAAAACAGACACAAAAGACAAAAGTAATAGAAGACGGATTAATTAAAAACTACAAAAAAGTGACAAAGGAAAAGACACTTAAAATTTAGGAAATCAAATCTCAACAACATCCATACATCGTACTTTAATCGACCAATCATTGAAACGGCTTACTTTAGTTTTGTAAGTTGTATGTTTTTTGTTGTGTTGTATTGTATTGTATTTTACCCCTTGTATGTATATGAAATAGAAACCAAATGTTAATGCTCTCAATCAAGTGATACAATTGTAAATGCAAACCAAACTATCTGTGATCCTTTTTAAACATGTACATACCCTTACCTCATCCCTCCACATTCATCTTACTGCGGTCAATGTCGCCTGAGCAATGCATTAGTTTACTAACACAACAAATTGTTGTGCTGACACAAGAACGATGTCACTACCAGACTCTATGAACTCTTTGTGCTAATGTGTCATTGATCGCACAACCGATGTGTATGAACTCGTTTCGCTGATTTGACAACGAAATAGGTCATAAGTTAATTGTAACATGTTGGGGGCTAATCAGGACCTCAAACAACATGACTCTTTAGCTAGAACGATCTCTCGCCAGTTGCGCACTCAAAGGTCGTTGAGGTCCTTCACCACTTGTGTGCGACATCTTAACCTAGGCCGTCTTCTACGCTCCCTACGCTCTAAATGGCAAAGCTATTCTAAGCGTTGTATCCGAAGAATTCGTCAATAAATCTTCTCCTCCTGATGTCGTTAATGCAAACAGGACCAAATATCCCACCCATCACTTTTCTATCGAAAAAACTAAGAGCTTCCTCATCCGCTTTTAGTAAAGGAGCCAGCCTCGCGCTGTATGGCAGGACTGGGATGATTAAGCTTTTTTTAAATATATGTTAGGAAATTTTTATGCATACATACATACTCAAGTGCTTCTTGAGCCCAAATAATAAGCAATTGGCAAGGGTGATTCTGCGTTTAATTTCGGTACTGATGTTGTTTAGTTTAGTTTTTTTTTTAATTTTCAATGCATTTTTATTCATATTTCTCAATTTTTTTTCTTACATGCTAGACAAAAAATACTTAAACTAGCTTATTTTCCTAATTAACAAGTGCTCTAAGCTAACCTATGATTACAATATTTATTTTAGCCTTTCGTCTTCTTTATTTATGTTTTTGATTGTTTTTTTTTTTTTTAATTCATTGTTTATTGCAATTTTTACACAAGAAAACTTAAAAATTTGGCACAACAATTCTTTAACTTATCCTAACTTAATACTGCTACTAAAAACCTAAGAATTAAAATCTACCTATAACAACTTAGGTCTAAGCTTAACCATATCCGTAACATCCTACGGACGCATGCACCAGATCGCATGTTTTTCTGTTTTTCTTTTTTTATATATATGTATATAATTTTTTTTTAATTTTTTTAAATAAAAACCTTAAACTATCTTAACCTACGTGAGTTGACCCTACTGACTTAACTATCCAGTTTTTTGCTTTAAGAAGTTAGCGGCATCGAAAGCTTGTTTGGCTGTAACTGCTCTATCGCGGATAGAAATCGCTCTACTGAACAGTAGGAGATCCTCTTCAAGCTATTGGTTGAAGTCATGGCTCTATCAGTGTGACTCCGAATCAACTTAATAATAAAATTATCTATCCTTATAAGTTTAGCCTCGTTGTACAGAACCTCGTCGGGATAGAATTTCTTGTGCAGAGATTCTGGTGTTCGATATAAACGAAGCCAGGCCCGAAAGCATCGCTTCTCAAACACCCTCATCTTTTCCATTTGAGAAGGACTCACGTTGAACCACACAGGACAACCATATGCCATGATTGGCCGGATAAGGGCCATGTAGCAGATCACCTTCACTCTGGTGTCAAGTTGGCTGCTGTAAAACAGCCCTCTTGCATAGTGAAGGCATTCTTAGCCCCGGTCAGAGCTGCATCTATATGAATACCACTATATAGATACTGGTCCAACCAGATGCTTAGATATTTTACTACACTTTTCACGGTCAATGGCCGTCCCGATAGGTCAACTATGCCGAACTTACGCCAGTTAATTTTTGTGTCCCTTGAGGCCGTGGACATCGGGGATCTGAAAAAGATAGTTTCATACTTCTGGTAGTTGATTTTCAACTTAAAGTCGTCGCAAAATCGTTTAATTGTATCGAAGTCGCGATGCAACAAGACATTTATTACTTCTACCTTCGGACCTGAAGCTAAATTGATTTTCCGGTATTATTTGTTTTTCCTCAACCCATTATTTCAGAGCTTTAATGAATACCTTGTCGAAGGAAGAAGACTTATAGACTGGAGATTTGTCGGGATGGAAGTATCTTTGTCCCGTTTCGGAATTGGCTGTACCACAGCTATTTTCCAATGCTTCGGGTAATATGCATCACTCACCGCGTTGCTAAACAGGGTTGTGTATACATCCAACGCCTCCAAGGGTAGATGGCGCAGACCAATATTTGGTATCCCATCCATTCCCACTGACTTCTTATTATTCAGTGAGATGAAGATATCCTGGAGTTCATCTATTAAAATAAGGATGGAGTTGTTTCCATCATCGGGGACGGCGTTGTTTGCCAGAAGATTCTCGGATGGCCATTGACTTATTTCGTTCGCCATTGAAGAAGTGGTTCAGCAAGGCCCTGTTCTCCAGGTCGTGATTCGGACTACGAGTCTCGTTGACCGTGTACACTTTCTGGAAAACAGCACCAATTGCATTCACCTTCTCTTGGAGATCATCTACTACGAAAAAGTTGTTGTCAAGCACAGCCCCATCTGAATCGATGCCAACTGACGTAAGTAGTTGGGGTTGTCTGTTGTTCTGTCAAGTCGAACGCACTGAATATCAATATGATCTCTCGTCCGGAAGATTTGATTTACCTGCTGAAATATGCTCTGGTTGTTAGATCTTACAGCCCGAATCTTATTGTCCCAGTGCAAGCTTACAGCTAGACTGTAATTTAGTCGTATTATCTGTTGGAGTACTTTGATCTCTGACTTCAGCGAATCTCTGCACTCTGCGGATCCGTAAACCGCCTGTACAAGAGTTTTAGTCTTGACAGTTGTCTACTTTTTTGCACGTGAAGTGCGTCGATTTCAGAGTTCCGATAGATGTCGCCATAATCGGTTTGTGACACCTTCGGAATCGTCCTGTCCATTGTACGTTTAATGACCTCGTCCATGTGTGTGAGGTACCTGTCAATATCTTCGTTTGTAAGGTTTGATCACACTTGAACTTATTTCTCTGGATAAGGCCTTAGAAAAACATGGCCAGCGCACCTTTTTATAATAATAAGGATGCGTTTGGACATATTCCTCTAGTTCCTCCAGTTCGTTCGGGAGCTGTATTACCGCGGCGATACCACTGTGATCATGTCATACTCGACCGTAGTTAAACAGTTCCTCGTGCGTCGCTCCACGTTAAGTATCGTCAGTCGTCTGTCGATTAGCATCACATCCAGATAGGACCCGTTTCTGGGAAAGGATGGTCTATCGGTTGCAAGCACATCTAAACTGAACTCGATATTGTTTTCCCTCTCTCATTTGGAACATTATTACCCCATTCACTAAGTTTGGCGTTCAAATTTCCGGCTAATTTTATTCCGAGTTCAAACGGAGGCTAGAAAAGTGAACCTCGAGCTCCGAATGAAAGTTGGGGTTTTGAGGTTCTGAAGCATAAGCAACGATCACAAACAACTTCCCTCCACCTTGGAGAGAGATTTGGCGACGGATGCTTCTAGCACACTATATCTACGTAACACATTGCTATATATAACCTTAGGAAAGATGTTCTTTTTAATCATGGGGGCGACCCCGCCAACTCGATTGAATTTTTGTACCTGAGAATGCGCGTCTGGTTTAGCTTAGTTTCGCTAGCCATCAGCACGTCAGGACTGTGAGTTTGCAACAAATTAGAGAGATTTTAAGGATACTTGCCTAGCGTGAGCCCATTATATCTGTGCGTGTTTGTTTGCGGGCAGCTGAGAGAAGAGGAAATTTACGTCTAAGCCGTCTGCTCAAGGAAACTGTTACAGACCAGTTGTTTCTGCAAGGCAATCATCTGCTCTTGCATCGACTGAATGGAGGACATTACGTCGCTTACTTTTCTTTTAGGGTTTTGAACCCGTACATTGTTAAGCAATGGGCAGTATAGGTTAAGGGTGACTTATACTTTGTATAAAATGTATTATTATGTAGGGCCAACTCTCATAGTTTTTGTAGCTGTTGTATCTCCACCCCAAGGCATTGATGGGTGGACATCGTACCTTCAGCTTCTGCTGTTCCTGTTGTGACTGCTTCTGTTGTAGTTGTTGCTGCAGGTTTTGCTTCCTCTGTTGTTGCTGCTGCTGCTGTTGGTTTGGATGTTGCTGCTGCTGTTGACTTGGATGTTGCTGCTGGGGTGCTTTCGCGTAGGCTGTCTGTTTTGGTTACTCTGTTCGTTGCTTTTGCTGTTTTCTCGTAGTTGATAGAGTTCTCTCTCTAAAAGTTTCAGATTAACGTCGTTCACATTTAGTTGCAGCGCCTTTATGTTACATTCTATAACGTTGGTTATTTCGGCATATTCATCCAAATTAATTACATGGATGAATCTGACGTATTCTTTTACAATACGTTTCTCTTCTAGTGTAGTTTCCTTCTGTAGAATATTAATTTATTCTTATGTACTTAGGATGATTTTGAACAACACTTCTATTTTTAACAATATTTTCGCATTGCTGATAAGCTTTGTTTTTTTTATTCAAATGATTTATTTTCTTTATTTTTTCGTCGTGATATTTATTTGATAATATTTTGCCATCTTCTGTGGTTAAGTTTTTATTTATGAAATCTATAGGCTTAAATTTTGTTGTTGAATGTATAGTTCTATTATAAATTGACACGGCTTTAAACATTTTTTCGCTTAAGTCCGATGTATCCTTTTCTACGTTCATTATTCTAAGATGTTCGTTTAATGTTGCGTGTAATCTTTCTATATCTCCGTTACCAGTTTTTAGACCTGCGGTAGTCTTGTGAAATGCAATATTATTCTCTTATGCATGTTTCCCCATCAGAAACTAATTTGTTTGGCTTTCCAAGGGATTGAATTCTTTGTTTGATGGCATTAAGAATAGACAGCCAATTTCTATCTTCGAATAAGTGAATCGTAGCATACTTCGAAAACTTGTCAATCGTAGTTAGATACATTACGTTTCGTTGTGCGAACCAGATATCCAAGTGCATTATATATTGAAGTGTCTAGCAGTTTCTGTGATATTAAACAGTATCTTCGTAGGATTACGATCATGTTTCGCTAAGGTGCAAATATCGCAATTATTCACGTATTTTGAATTTGGATTTGTAAATTAGGATAAAAGTATGTTGCTTTTAATTCGTTATACATTTCTTTTATGCCTCTATGGTTATTACTTGCATGATTATTCGCTATAATTTCGAAAACTTAATTGAGATCTTTTATGTTGATTAGTTTTGTTGAAGTTTTCAAAAGTCTAAGATTTTTGTTTCCAGAAAAATGTTTTAGATATAAGTCCTGGAATCGTACATAGAGACTTGTATCATCACAATAAATGGCCATAGTACCTTTATCGAATAAAACTCTTTTCATTATATCTAGGAGATCACTACTGTCTGTTAAATAAACGATATTTTGAACTTTTTTATGAACAATTCTTTGGGTGATTTTCTCCCCATTGCCGTAATAAAGGTATTATTGATTTTTATAAATGTTAATCGGCTTCTCAATGATAGGAATATGATTTTGGATATCCTCATTTGCTGAATGGATTGTTGCCGCTGTCGAAAATTGATCATTCTGATCCACAATATATTTCTTCATTTGACTTCCGTAATGTTTTTCAATAAATTTATCGAACTCGCATCTTATGTCATTATTTTGCGATTCACCGCTAACGTCCTCCGTTTCATTATTATTTATTTGAATTTCATTTTGTGCCAGTCTATTGATTGCATCTTCTGCATAATTATTCTTTCCTTTAACGTACTCGACGGAACAATCAAACTCGTTCAGTTTTATTTTCCATCATTGTAACTTTGAATTTGGTTCTTTCAATGAATCCAACCAAATTAGGGGCCTGTGATCCGTTTTTATCACAATTTAAAAAAAATACTTTGTCGATGCTACAATAGCTAGTAGCCCTTTCTCTACTGTCGAATATCGTTTTTCATGATCGTTTTATTTTCGACTATAATAGGAAATAACGTGATTTTCTTGCATAAGAATTCCGCCAATTGCAAAATAAGAGGCGTCCGTCAATAATACAACATTTTTGTTATAATCTGGGGAATGTAGGATTGGTTCAGTTGTTAAATAAATTATCAGTTCATTAAATGCTTTAATATATTCCTTGTCGTTGAGGTCAATCTTCTTATTTTTCTTTAAATGTTTTACCAACGGATAAACAACTCGGGAATAGTCTTTTATAAAGCGTCTATAATAACCTATCATTCCGAGAAAATTGTTAATTTTTTTTTGTGATTTGGTAAGACAATTGCTTGGATTGCTGACACATTTTTCGGGTTCGGCTTTATACCCTCATCAGAAATGTTGTGACCTAGAAACTCTGTTTCTTTTCTCATAAATTCACATTTCTGTACCGGGACTTTAAGGTTTGCCTCATAAAACATTTTTAATATTAAGTTTAGCGAGTTAATGTGTTCTTCTAAACTCGTAGAAAAAATTAACACGTCGTCCACATACACTTCGCAAGTTTTATGAATAAGTCCGTGCAGTACCCTATTAATCATTCTTTGGAATATCGCTGGCGCGTTCTTTAGCCCAAACGACATTCGTGTGAATTCAAAGTGTCCAGTTGCTGTGGAAAATGCTGTCTTGTGTCGATCTAGTTTTGAAAATAAACACATTTCTCTAACTTGTCAAATATGTCCTCGGTGTTGGGAATAGGGAACCTTTCATCAACCGTAACTAAATTCAACTTTCTATAATCAATAACCATGCGCCAATTGCGTTTTCCTGACGCATTGGTTTTCTTCGGTACTATCCATATTGGACTATTATACGGACTGTTAGACTCCTTTATTATCCCTTGATGTAACATTTCATTAACTTGTGCATCTACTTCTTTCCGGTGTATTTCGGGATATCTGTAGAGTTTACTATAAACTGGGGCATTATCTCTTGTTTGTATTCTGTTTTATTTCGTTGGTGAATGTAAGGTCATCATTATCTTTGAAGAAAACACTTTTGTTTTGTATGATAAGCTTGTGCAGTGCTGTTTTTTCCTCGTGGTTGAGATGATCATGCCTTATGACTTGCAAAATGTTCTTAACGTCGTTACTGAACATTTGTATTTCGTTATCCTTATACGTTTCGTGATAATACTTTTCTTCAGTTGAATTTAGGAAAAACTTTATCTTTGCATTTTCAGTACTTAAAATGCGATTCCCATAGTCAATCTATGCATTGAGACTGCAAAGAATGTTATTTCCGATAAGACCATCAAACCTATCGTTGAATTTCTATTCCAAGAAATCCACGTAAAAGTTATTTAAATTGAATACTTCAAATATTGGAAAGCGGCAAATCGTGTTTATAGAAACTGTTATATTAAGGGCACGTAAACTGACTTTTGTTTCTATTTTCCATTCTTGCCGACAAATTCCTGGGTTTAAAAAAATTCCTGGTTTAAAACTGTATTCTGCGCCCGAATCTATTAAAAATCGCATATTCTTAATTGAGTTATTAATTACTATATAGGGCATGTTTTTAAGGCGTTCCCTTGAAAATTTGTCTCATTCGTAGGAACATGCATTGGTTCTACATTATTTCTTTCATTGTAGCTACAGTTGATCAAAAAAGAAATCGGACACACACCTATTTTCACCTACAAACCACAAAATACAACAAAAAAATAACTTAATCAATTAATGTTTATAGTTTTCTTTATGCGCTCTGTATTATGTATTATGTATTATGAGCGCTGTATTATGAGCTCTTAATAAACAATAAACCAAAGTTAATTCATTAATACACATTGGTTGCAGCACAGTTTGAAAATATGTCTCTTAAAAGACACATCAAAAAAGAAATCGGACACTTGATTATATAACTTAACAAAAAAAAGAACAAAAGAAAGTTAATACTTAGAAGGTAGTCCTTTGTTTTTTTTTCACCGCAGTCAACCTGCTTAGCATCGATTTCACCAATTTTTCACAGAATGATACTGGTATTTTGTCCCATACCGTTTCTAAGGCGTGTTCTTAGTCCCTTTTGCTTGAAATGAAGTAGTTCTTCAACTGAATCTCTAAGTTGCTCCACAGGTGTTCAATGACAATTAAGTCTGGTGATTGTGGTGGGGTTTCGATCACATTCGGACAGTTATACAAGAGCCACTTACGTGTGTTAAGAGCTTTGTGCTTGGGGCTATTGTCTTAGTAAAAGTGGTATTCATTCCTTATTACCAATTTTTGAGCACTTTGGTTTAGATTATATTTTCAAATGTTTATTTACTTGTATTGATTCATGTTTCCATTGATAAGAACAAGATTCCCTGGTCCAGCCGCGGACATGCAACCCCAAACCATAACTGAGCCCCCTCCATGTTTAACAGTCGGTGGTTGATTTCTTTTCCTTAGCTCTTCGTTTCGTTTTCTCCACACATATGTTTGTCCATCAGATCGAAATAAATTAAATTTACTTTCGTCTGAGAACAAAACACGTTTCCAAAAAGAAAAATCTTTGTTTTGATGTTGCCTAACAAAGTCTTTTTATTTGGTTCTTCTTGCTAATGTATGGTTTTTTTCGGGTGAATCTTCCATGGAGATTATTTTTTCTCAACACGATTCTCACGGTTTCCGGATGAACATCTTTTTGTAAATACATAGTTTTTTAACTCAACAGTCAATTTAGGTGCACTTAGTTGTGGGTTTTTCTCAACCTGCTGTACAATCCAGCGCTCACCTGCCGCAGTAAATATTTTTGGTCTTACCTACTTCGGTAAATTTTCGATGTTATCAAAAGTTTTATATCTTTTTATGATATATCCTACTATAGAGTGACTTCTATTTAGTGTTTTGGCAATGTCGCGCATAGATTTACCTTCTTTAAAATGTTTAACAACTATTTCCCGTACTTCTATGGATATGTAACCACTACGTATGTACATATTGATTAAGTTTTGCAAATTGAATATATTTTTGTTGCAACTGAGATTACAAATCAGTAACGATAAATAAAACACCGCATTTTTAATAATAAATATGGGAAAAATTGAATGGGCGTTCAATATTGCCAAGTGTCCGATTTCTTTTTTGAGGTGTCTTTTAAGAGACATATTTTCAAACTGTGCTGCAACCAATGTGTATTAATGAATTAACTTTGGTTTATTGTTTATTAAGAGCTCATAATACAAACTTTAAGAAAACTATAAACATTAATTGATTGAGTTATTTTTTTTTGTTGTATTTTGTGGTTTGTAGGTGAAAATAGGTGTGTGTCCGATTTCTTTTTTGATCGACTGTATTTCTAAATAAACGTTGGTTGGATTGTCGGGATTGTACACCGAATCTATTTGAATTTCCAGTTTGTCGAGTTGCATCGTTAGAGGAAGTTGGTGTATGACTTGTGTTAAAATCTCTGCTGGTTCCATTACTTCCCATTCGTCTACAAGCTTGATTCTGACAGCCGAAACTATTATTCTTATTGTTGTGATTGGAAACCGGGTTTAATCTTGGCTTATTGCTTAAGTTATGAGTTAATCTTCCAAATGAATTACCGGGTTGTCCATTGGAGCCAAAATATTGATTATTTACCTCTAGTATTATTTTGAATGCTTCATTCAATGTATTGGAGTTTCGTGAAAGGATAATTGTTCGAGTTGGCTCTGGAAGGTTACTTTTGAAACTTTCGAAGCCCTTTCTTTCAGCGTCTATTTTCGCGTCTTTCGAAAACCCAGAATTTATGTTTTATTTCCAAGTTCTTTTAAACTTAAAACTTTTCACGTTTGATACAACTATCTCCAACATGTAACGATCAAGAAACAATACATTTTTTCGAATCGTAAACGTTCGTTAGGATATCAAACTTTTTACGTTTGGCTAGGAATTTTTTAACATATTACGTTCTTTTTCCAACTATAAATGTTTTTAGAGTGTCAAACCTTTTACGTTTGACTAGAAAATGAACATGAAACGGTCTTTTTCCAACTATAAACGGTTTTTTAGAAAATCAAACCTTTAACGTCTGACTAGAAAATTAACGTGAAACGTTCTTTTTCTTTTAAAGCATCAAACTTTTTACATTTGACTAGAAAATTTTTAATTTCTAAAACATCAAACTTTTTACGTTTGATTGGAAACGAACATGAAACGTTCCTTTTCTTTTAGAACATCAAACATTTGACGTTTGACTAGAAAACGTATTTTCTTTTACCGACTGCGTCAATTATGTGGTCCGAGCTTGACCAGAGTTTTATTGAAACTGAATTGAAATTAACAAAACGAATTTTGACTTCGAAAAGATTTAGATAGTAATGCACATCCTATGGAATGTGCTGAGTATGCACTATACGTGTGGCAGATCTGCGCGACAAATCTCCGCGTATCATGTTACAACCGCGCCCTGTATCTTGGTTCAGAGATACAGTATGATTCGCAAGTAAATATTTACAGTGTGGGTCGAAGGTTAGTACCCAGATATAATAATATGTACATTTATTTTTTTAAGTATGATGTATTATGTTATTTTTTAATTGCAAACAGTGAGGTTCCCACAGTCGATTATAGGAATCCGTACAGGAAAGACGTTCATCGACTTAAGTGCGTGGTTGCCTAGACAACCAAATAAAAATATTCGAAAAAAGAAATTCAAGAACAACAACACCAGAAGCAGAAACAACAGTAGCAACACCAGACCAACGGGAAGCAACAAACGAAGAAAAGAATGCCACCAATCAACGTAAGCGGAATAGACGCAATGAACACCATAAAAGTATGTAAGTTGTCCGTTGTTAAAAATAGGGGTTTTCAGAAACAGGCTGTTCACTGCTTATCAGTGAGCAGTTACAAGAAGATTAGAGAACAAAAGTGCAGACAGTTCTGCTAAAAGGGTTACATATATTCTTATCTGCTGATCCGTAGGATATATTGGAGTCTCTTCGAAGACTAAAAATCGAAGACTTGGATTTTTTTGCGGTTAGCCGCTTCTCCGCTGTACGTTCGAGGATGCCGCCTGAGCGTCTACTTCCCCTTTTCTTGGTGCAGGTAAACTGGAGAGTTTAAGCAGGCTAAGGCTTCTTAGTTCCCAAATAATTTCTTTGGAAAAATTAAGGAGTACCAAACGGATGCTTCTTTGCACAAGATGCCAAACATTTGGACACGCAGCGGGAAACTGCAATAGGCAGCCTCGCTGTAGTAAATGCGCAGAGATGATCTTTCGCGAGTGGACCGGATTCTTTCATCAAGACCCACTGGGTCAGGTGCGTATCCATTTTAATTGATACGCCGGCCACTGGAAAAAGAAGGTTGACTTTGCTTAACCTGTTGGAGTCCCGTAAGCCTGATGTGTTGATGATTAGCGAAACTAAGCTAAACCGGAAGCACACACTCAGGTACAAAGAATATTCTATTATTAGGAGGGAACGTTCCCACTCCACGAAAGGTGATGGAATTGCTCTTCATTAAAAATGGCATTCGCCATAAGATCGTGTATTGCGGTGAGGTGCGAATTTTCGGCGTGCTAGAAGCGTGTATTTCTCTCCAAGATGGAAGGAAATTGTCAGTGATAGTGGTCTATGGAGCAGACGCACCTCGCTCCAGCAACTTTATTTCAGAGCTCGAATCTCTCTTCCGAAAGTTTCGTTTATGATCGGAGGATAACTTCTTTGTTGTAGCTGGCGATTTGAATGCGAAGCATGAGAAATGGGGTAATTCTGTGCCAAATCCAAAGGGAAATTCACTCCTTGAGTGGTTGACGGAGCACTCGATTGAGTTCAAGCTGAATTTGTTTCATCCGATAAACCGTCATTTTCAAGAAGTGGGTCTTATTTTGACCTGATGCTAATTTACCGCAGTTATTTGGTTCCCAAACGAGGTCATGGAACTGGAGGAATTTGTGGAAACGTACCCTTAGAGTTATTGTAAGGCTCATTGGCCACATTTCTCCAGAATCCTATCCAGAGAACTGCGTTCGAATGACATGACACCACCCACGAACAGAACATCCTGCCCCGGCGAAACGTTGTTTTAGAGGAGTGGTAAAGTGACAATTTTGGTCATAGGCCTAAGGAAGTTTCCATGTGCGGTGTGCAATTTGTCAGCTCGAACTAAACCGTCGGTACCAGGAAATACTTCTCTGACCCTGGCCATTATACATTTTGCGGGAGGGGTGTTTGCATCCTTTAGTATCACGACGCTTCCAGCTTTGAAGTGATGTCAAGTATTCTTCGTGCCACCTTCGCCAAAATCCTTGGTACATGTTTTGAATGTGTTGCCAGTAGGTTAGCCGATTGACGTTTATGTGCTCGACATGTTTATCAGGTATCATTGTGCATGGACGACCTAATAAAAAATGAGAAGGTGAGAGGTATTTAATGTCTGAGTCTGCAACAGCTGCGAGTGGACGCGAGTTTATGACTGCTTCAACCTGGGCGAGAAATGTTGCCATCTGTTCGAAAGTAATCACTGAAGATCCAAGTACTCGACGTAGTTGCAGATTCACTGAACGAACTGCAGACTCCCAGATACTTCCTCAATGAGGTATAAAACTCCATCGTATGCCGTCTTCAGCCAAAGATTCGGCAATGACTTCATTATGCGCCCTTGACATGAGTACTTTATGGATTTCATTAAGAACACGAGCTGCACCTACAAAATTGCACCCGTTATCGCTGAATATGTGCTTGCATTTTCCTAGTCTCGACATAAAACGGCGAAGAGCAGCCAGAAAACATTCAATAGCTCAAATTAGTTGCCAGCTCAAGGTGTATTGCAGTTGTGACCATACAAACGAAAACACAGATGTATGCCTTTGAAATTCTTGGATTGCGACCACGGTATAGCTTTAAACTAAACGGTCCTGCATAGTCACAACCAGTGTTCTCAATTGGAAAATCTTGTCGTACTCGCACTGCAGGAAGATCTGCCATCATTTGTTTGGTGTTTACTTGTCTCTGTCGAAAACATAGAATGCAATTAAAGGTAAGTTTCCGTATTAAGTTTCTTGCCCCAAATATCCAAAATTTTTGTCGCACAATGAAGAATAATGCAGAAGTGCCTGGATACAAATTTTTAACATATTCATCATGCAAAATAAGTTGCGTTACACGGTGACCCTTAGGAAGGATAATGGGATGACGAGACTCTTCACTGATAATAGATTTTTGAATTCGTCCACCAACACGAATCAAACCATCTTTGTCTAGATATGGTGAGAGTTTAATTAACTTAAACCTTTTATCCAGAGGGATGTTTTATTTTAGAAGAGTTCGTTACTTGTTCCTTCTGAGCTTCTCTTAAGCAATCTAAACGTGTACGTTTTATCTCTTCATATTTAGAAAGCATTGTTCATTGATTCCGTTTTCTAACACGATTGAGTAGACGCTGAGTAAAACAAATCACAAAGCTCATCACTCGAAGCAACTTTCCTCACTTTGAAATACTCTCAAAAAGCTCTTCACAAGGAGTCTGTATTTGTCCTGAAGTAGATACACAGCTACTTATTTTTTAGTTATTTTATTTTATTTACTTCTTAATCCATTAATTTACATATATTTTTTTACAGAGATGAAAGAAACAGATATATGATTAAGAAGAACTGCTATCTATAGTTCATAGGGAACTGGATGCAAAAGCAGTCAGACTAAGTAAATTAAGATCAACAACATTTAAATTATAATTGCCGGTCACTTAAAATATTAAATTCAGTTACAATAAGAACATTAATAACATAAACTAATATTTAAATCAAACCAAGATGCGCATCAAATCATTTATTATAATGAAATAAATGATTTGATCAAAATTAAAAAGCCATGACTTCACCTTTTTTAGAAAGACGGATTCAATACGTAAACATACTAGGACATACTAGGAAAATGTGTGAAAAAGTGCAAAGGTTGTGGTGAGGTACTTGGACAAGATTTTGTTGGTTTATCCGTAAACGAAAAACACTGGAACATCTATTCAGTAGATACTCAGAACGCGCAAAGAATATTTTTAAAACTTTGTAGCAATAAAGATACTTCAAGAGCGACGTTTATGACAAATTAATCTAATAACATGTTTCTGTGATATAAGAAGTGGATAGATTTGTTGTAGTGAGTTCCTCCCCAGCTCGCTAAGCCGTATTCAAGCTTGAAATTAACCAACCCGTAGTACAAACTTTTCAGTTCAGGTCCACACTAAGACCTTAAGAGTAGATTTGTCTGGAAGCAGCCATGAGATATTTCTTTATAGCCCTGGTGTGTTCAAACCAGCCCATCTTTGAATCAAGAATAACACCTAAATACTTAAAACATTTAACATAACATTTTCTATAAGAAAACAACCTTCAGAGCAAAAGTGATGTTCATAAAAAGTCTGGACACTAGGTACAGAATTACATATTTCCTTAGTAATTTTAAATCTTGTGCAGTTGGCTCCATGAAAGACTATGGGTATGGAGTCAACAATACTGCTGGTCAGATTGAAAATCATAATTTTGGTTTTATCACTAATAACCATTCTGTGAACTTTGAACCAATGACTAAGAAGTTCCAGATCATGATTAATAGCAGCAGAAAGATTTAAAGCAGAGTTGGCTGTAAAGGCGAAGGCCATATCGTCAGCAAAAGCAGTTACATTCGCTAGGAAGCACAAGGAAAAAACTGAGTTGATAAATACAAGGAATAACAGGGGACCAAGGAGGGAACCTTAAGGGACGCCTACCAGAGTTTACACTCTCCGAACTTAATACACCATCAATCTTAACTTTCTGTGGTCTTTTAGATAAATAATAAAGAAGCCAACAATGAAAGCTGCCTGTAAATCCACACTTGTACAGTTTGTTTAGTAGCATATTGATATCAACTCTGTCAAAAGCATTGATAATGTCAACAAAAAGCCCTGCGCATAGTTTCTTATCATTTAGCCCCACATAAACTTGAGAGCAGAAGTTAAGAAGGGCACCTTCAGTAGAACATCCTGGTCGAAACCCATATTGACATTTGCTAAAAAAGTTGCTCTTATCTAAAAATTTAACCATTCTTTTCTTAATAATTTTTTCAAAGATTTTAGAGAAAACAGAAAGTAGAGATATAGATCTTTAATTTGTTAATAATGTCTTGTCACCTTTTTTAAATAAGGGTTTAATTTCAGCAATTTTAAGGTCATCTGGAAAGACACCATATGTAACACTTTTATTATAAATATATCTTAGTATACCACAGATGTTAAAAGCAATTTTCTTCAGAAAGTTATTGAAAAAGCCGTCAGATGTTTGGGAGTATGAAATTTTCAAAGACAAAATGGTGGTATAAACTTCGAAGGATGTTATAGGTTCAAAATACAAACTCTGAGAACATGACACTTCATTATTTTTACAACTACACATAAAGTTAATATCACAGCTATCAGAAACAATCTTAGAACCTATAAATGAAAAGAAGCTATTGAACTTATCGACTAAACCTTTGGTATCGAATATCACAATGTTATCAACAATAATGTTAGAGATTTTGACTTCCTGACTAGAATTTTTAAAAACTGCTCTTACAGTGTCCCATTCTTTCTTACAATTTCCCTTGGCCTCGCGAAACTTGATCATATAAAATTTGTTCTTACACATTGCAACTTCTGTTAAGATAGTCTTATATAATTGCTTATATTCCTTAATTATGTTATTTTTACTCGGATTTTTTAATTTCCTTTTATATAATTTGTTCTTGTAATGAATTTTACGTATAATCTGTTTAGATGTCCAAGGGTTTAGTTTTTTCCATTTTTTAGATTTTATCACAGATTTTCTATAGTTTTGTGACATGTGCAATTGAAGTAATGTGATGAATTTAGAAAAGGCCATAGACGGATCATTTTCAGAAGGAACAGTGTCCCAATTTTCGAAACGAAGGGCAACATTAAGTGATACAAATCTGTAGTAACAAACGAAGGACTAGAAGTAACGTTATTGCTGACAGAAGCAAAGGAAGAATTAAAACTAAGAACGGTCATACACTGGTCAGATATACCAAAATCGACTACAGAGCTGAAGACTTGGGAACTGGAAGAGCCAGAAGAACGAAACATAATATGATCAATGCAAGTTTTGGATGACTCGGTAACACGTGTCGGCTTATTAACACAAGACCCAAAAGCGTAAGACGATAACAAAAATAAATAGTTATCAACATATGTAGAGTATTGTAAAATGTCAATATTAAAGTTTCCTCAGAGAATAATATCTTTCGGTTCATTTTGTAATAATTTCTCCAAATATTCACAGAACATGTTATCAGATAAAGATGATTAATTAAATCTGTATACACAAAAAAAAAGATAACTTTAAGTCACTTACAACTATTTTTAAAACATCACAACTATTTAAAGCTAAAAGATTCAACCTGGTACTTATTTTTTACAAAAACAGCAACGCCACCAGATGAATAATCATTGTTACAACAAGCAATAAGGTCATAACCTTCAATATAATAATGAGAATTTTCGTAGTCAAAAAAAAATTTCTGATAGAAAGATGAAATCAGGCTTATTTTTAAAATTATTAACATGTACAAGGAGGTTGTCAAATTTTTGCGCATACTCCTAATATTTTGATGGACAATAAGTAGATTCGAAAATTATATATGATTAAACAAGAGATCGAGTTCTTAAGCGTCAACACAATTCATGGAGGGAGTATCTGATATATTATAAGGATCTTGCATGTTAATTAAGATCGTCAATACAATTTACAACTCTTACGCAAAAGCACTCTCCCGTTTTTAACCCAAACGTACTTGTACAGCTTATCTTTATTAAATTTCTTGACAGCATATAATAATTTTTTCGTTTTATTGTCCAAATCATCACTTATATACATTTTTTCAATTTTTTCAGAGCCAAATATTTTGGTTGTCAGATTCTTGCAATGAATAATTTTATTTCATAAAACAATATCTTTTTTAACTTTTGAAACAAATTTGACAGACAAAATAGATTTTTTGACCGTAATATCATTCTTTGATATGTAAACATTTTTAACATAGCAGTTATCAATTTCCATTTCAGAAATGTTTGTCGCGGCACCCTGCGACAAGACTTGCAAAGCACAGTCAATAGCATTGTTGTTGTTCACATCAGGGACTCCTTTAATTTCGATGCAATTCTCTCTCTTCCAGTGCTGTAGAAATTCAGTTCACGCACTCTGCGAGTGTTCTTTATTCTCTTGTTGTAACGTAGAGACTTGGATGGAGACGTCAGCTCCGAGAGCACGAATTTCATCATACACTGTGTCGAGTGTTATAGTTTTTTTCGTTTTGTGCGGCATTCATTTTAAGGTATGGAGAAGATTCTATACCTGCTACGTTCAGTTATTGGTGTTGTCCGTGACCAACTGTATTATTGGCCTAATGGTGTTGTTGTTGCAGTCGATTACTGCTTCTCTCACTTGTGTTGATGTTGGTTGGAGAGCAAGGAGATCCTCTTCTTGCAGCGTCTTGGTGTTGTTTTTTTAGCGATATACTGCTTTCCTCACTTATGTTGATATTGGGTGGAGAGCGAAGAGATCTTCTTCTTACAGCGGAGCAACTTGAGCAGCGATATTTTTTATTTGACTTTACCAAAAAGTCAATATCAGCTGGCTTAATGTTTGAGACTGTAACTTGAGACTTGAATTCGGTAACTACATCAGGATCTGTTTCTGAATCGATCTCCCTGTTAAAGCGGTTGCTTTTTACATTCTCCCTCTGAAGCCAATTTGGACCATTCCACCATAACTCGAAGAGACCTAAGTTCTTTGCTAACATTCCCCTTGAAGTAAGATCGGCAGGATTCTCTTTTGATGTGATTCCAAACACTGCGAGGTAACGTATCTAAAATGTCTGCAGTTATTGTTATAGTTCTGTATGTTAAAGAATCAACTACGAACTTCATTAATCTAGCCAACAGCAAAGCTCCGCGTTTTCTACGTATCGAGGCAGTTTTAGGCTATCCAGATTCTTGAGATCATCGCGATACTCTTGCCATCTTTTCTCCAATATAGCTGGAAGATCATGATTCCAATCTAAATTATGCAACCACATTTCTTGGAACAACAATTTAAAGTTGAGTATAACTGGCGCTAACAATCCCAATGGGTCAAAAATCCGTGACGCATCTGATAAGATTTGCCTCTTACATACCTTACTGATTTTAGCAGGCACACTTTGAACAGTAGAGTATCTTCGATGTGTCTCCAGTACAGCCCCAACACTTTTGCGCTTTCGTTGTCACCAGCCTTGAAAAATCCTTTACCAAATGCATTAACTGTTTCTGGAATAATGTTGAAAAAATTGGATCATCACGTTTTACCTTTAGTTCTGCTTCGGTTGCTGCTCCAGTGTGGACATCATCAACATAAAAGTAAATAAAAGTAAATGTAATACCATGAAGTTATCAATAAACGAATTGATAATCTGACGCGGTTTTTTCAAATCGATCAAGTAATCTGTTCCAAGCTGTTTTATATGCAGATTCGGCGACTGGTAAATGTCTTACCACGTTCGCAGCTTCATCCTTAAGCAATCCCTTCAAATAATACAATTTTTGCGTGTTTGATAACGAAACTTTGGAGTCTACAGAGCTTAAGAACATGTCCTTACATGATGGCCAATCTGTATACAATCCGGTAAATTATGGAATATTAACTTTAAATCTGTTTCAAACGGTTTATTAAGAATTTTTTTTAATAACGATGTCTGATCTGACATTAATTTAGTTATTAAATCTGGATTTGGGGTTCCGTAAGCAGTGATACATGCACGAGCCTGTAAATACGAGTACTTCTCCTAATAATTAAAAAAAAGGTGCATCACGGCGTATTAGATATATATGTAAGGCATATAAATAACACATACTCCCTGGTGCACGCGTCCGTATAATTTTACGGACATAGTTGAGTTTCATAGTTAAGTAGACTTAAGCTTTAGGTTAGTTTTAAATATATATAGTAATAAGTTTTAGTTTAGTTTTAAGTAGAATAGGTTTATTAATTAGTTTTTTAAGTTAAGTTAAGAAGCAAAACTAACAAAGATTTCCAAGTTTTTTAGAATTTTCTTGGGGGAAAAATAAAAAAAATATAATTACTTTTAAGCGATGAATTTAAAAAGATATAAGAGGCCGAAAGGCATAGAGAAAAAGCAAAAAAACCTAGATTAGCTTAGAGTACTCGTGAAGAGTCAGTAAGTTAGAATTAAGATCACTCGATTATATGGTAAGCTAGCTTTAAGTATTTTTGTCTAGCATTTAAGAAATTGAATTTTGAAATAAAAATGCATTGAAATCTAATCTAAACGAGTACTTCTCCTCATATTCGGAAAAATCATCGCTTGTGTCGATAAACTCGGGCAATTGGTGAAATTCGTCCATTTTGTTCGTGGTTTGTACGAAACCTCGCAATCACTTGTTCTAGGGGGTGAGTTTCTTCGGTATCTTGTGCATAAGAAAAAGCACAAGTGATTGAGCCTTTATGTCTCCCACGAAGTTGCACCAAGGTGGCTAGTTTTTCGGCCATAATATGCTGTTTTATTAAATAAGATAAGATGAATATCACCTGTATTATTCTGACGGCAATCAGAAAAATGAGAGGCTGCCACTGTGTGCTGTGTTGCATGCCACCACCTAAGAGAAACCCATGGTTTGACGACGAGTGCAGGCAGGCGCATGCATCCAAGCAAGAAGCATACATGGCAACGCTGCATCGAACGACGAGAGCTGTTTGTGAGCTCTACAAACAGAAAAGAATGGAAGATAACCGACTTCTCAGAAGAAAAAAGAAAGAGCACGAGAAGCTCGCGGTCGAGGAAATTGAGAGGTGTTACGGCAGGAATGACGTCCGAAATTTTTACCGCTAGATAAAACAGTTATCCTGCGGTTACAAGCCTCGGACTGAAGCCTGCCGGGACCAAAATGGACAACTGGTGGTAGAGTCGCAGTCGGTGCTGAGAATCTGGAAGGGCATGATTCCGATACTTACGGCCCCTCAGTTGAAATGCAGTTTTGTAGATCTCAATGAGACGAAGAAAAAGTTTTATGGGGGGGGGGGTCTAATCGGCTTATTTTACACGGTATTCGTGTTTAAAAACTGAAAAAAGTCCATACAAAAAAAAGCGCCGAATTCTTAGAAATATATTTATCCCGAAAAGTTGTTTATGATCCATTGTAAGTTCCTTTACAAGGATTTGTGTCCTGAAACAAAAAAGGTTATTCGTTTCCGAATTATTCACATTCATGTACAAATTCAACTTGTATTTAAATACAACAATCTACAATACAATATTAAAATAAAAGCTTATTTGTAGGTGGCGAGTAGAGGGGAGATTGAGGAAAGGGCAAATTGGTGTGAAAAACGATTATTTTGAGGATGTATATATTGAGAGGGGATGTTATAATGGTGATGGTGGTGAAGTGGCTTACTTAAAAAAAGAAATCAAATTTATGGCACTGTTTATCAGACTTGATCGGATAATTTGATCTGCCTGTTTCTTGCATATTTATAAATAAGCAAATAAATAAACACACACTTGACAGGAATTTACTAAAACGAATATAATTTGACTACTTAACTATTTACATTTTACATTTAACTTAACTATGTCCGTAAAATTATACGGATTATACGGAAAAATTACGGGGAATATTTAAAGAATGATGATCTTCGGGACGAATGTGAATTGTTCAACACAATAAAACTTTGTTTAAATACTATTTTGTTGTTACTTATAATTCTATCTCCGATTTTTAAAGAACAATTACTAAAATTTATTATTTAATTTCTGTTAAGATTAAAATTTCTTAGCTCACAAGTACTAGTATGTTTAATATTTTTTTTTGGTTTTTTACAATGACAAGTCCATCTCTTAATTGTAATATTTCGGATGCATTATTGAATATATTTATACAATTATTCTTAACAATACAATTATTTAGTAACTTAAGGTTCTTTAGTCCAACATTTTGTTCGTAACGATAGGTTTTATTTTAGGATTTTACTATCTCTTGGGGTTCGAACATTAATTCTCTGTTTTGCGTATTGCCAACGGGTATGAGTAAGAATTTTTGCAGTGATATTGATATTTTGGAATTCTGATAACAAATATTAAATGTTCTCTTTCGTCTGTAAGGGCTCCTAGTTTAATATTGCTTAATTTATATTGGTCTGCATAATATGCTAATATGTCTTCATTTGTTAGAATATTACTGTGCAATATACCATGTTTAGCAGAAGATATATTGTCCTGTATATGTTCAACATTATTTTGAAGAATTTTTAATTTTAACAAAAAGTCGATATAAAGAGTTTGAAGAAATAGCTTCTCATTAAAACTGTCTGTATTATGAAGCATATCAGGTAAGGTTTTCCTATCTTTATCAATCGCATTTTTGAGACTTGTTAATGAATCGTTAAAGCTTAAATTAATTTTTATTTGTTTATTTAAATTTTGAATAACATTAAGATTATTCTCCTCAATAACTTTAAGATGTTGCTCTATTTCTTGACGATCATCGTCGTTCATTATACAGAATAGCCATTTATGTACGGCTCCTACAAGATTCACTAAACCTCTTTATTTGTCTATTTGGTATTAAAGTGTGAATTTTATTCCTTATAGTAAAGATCTGAAACTTTTTTTCTGTTAAATCGGACTGCTTAATGGCTTACTCTAAGTTATACAGGACGTTCGAGATTTCCTTTGGGTTCACTATACGCCATATAGTGTTGTAAGTTACTGCATACTGAACTTTACTGAGATCCACTTCCATGTATCTTAAATTCGTCTCGATTTTTTCTACCGTGAAATGAGCTTTACTCATTGTCCATATCGCCAGGAACAAGAGTATTCTCATCAGCCAATTCGCCTGAAAATTAGTTTTTACGCTTTATAGTAGCAACATATATGTATATTTTGGAGGTTCGATTTGATAAACTTTGGTTTTTCCTTTGTCGTACTTCTTTATAATTCTTAATGTAACCTTCTTCCCTGATCTCAGTATATTTTTCTCTGTCTTTGTTATGTTTAATGAGCGATTTCTCCTCCTCTTTCTTCAAATGTAAAAATATGTTGGCTTTGTCGCATTTACCCTCATGTACATTTATAGGCTTTTCTTTTATAATCGAATGATAGATATTGTTAAACCATTTGATTGCTTTGCTTATTTTTTCTTGTACTCAATACCTAACATTCTAATTTTTTCAGAAAAGGTATTATGAAAACATTCGATATCGGCGTTACTTGTATGATTATTTGGCTTAACCAAATCAGTTCTATGGGATTAGATTAGATTAGAATGCATTTTTATTCCAAAGAAAAACGTCATTTCTTAATTGCTAGACAAAAATACTTAAAACTAGCTTACCAATATAATCTACAGATCTTAATTCTAACTTACTGACTCTTCACGAGTACTCTAAGTTAATCTAGGTGTTTTTATTTATGCCTTTCGGCCTCTTGCATTTTTTTAATTCATTGCTTAAAACTAATTACATTTTTTTATAATTCCTCCAAGAAAATTTTTTAAAAAACTTGGAATTCTTGGTTGTATATTTTAACCTAACTTAAAAATAAAAGAGAAGACGACTAAATAAAAAACCTATTCTACCTAAAACTAAACTTAAACTTAGAACTAAATTAGCCTAAAACTTAACTCTACTTAATTATATACATTAAACTTAACTATGTCCGTAAAGCTATACGGTCGCGTGCACCAGGGCGTATATGTTATTTATATGCCTTACATATAGATCTAATACACCGTGATGCACCTTTTTTTCATTTTTATTTTTTGTTGTTTTTTTGTGTTTTTATATTTTTTTAATTTTTTTGTATTTTTTTTAAATTATTTTTTTATTTTTTTTTTGTTTGTTTTTTTGTTTGTTTTTTGTTTGTTTTTTTTTTTTTTTTATAATAAAATGCTTAAGAACTACCTTAACCTATGTGAGTTGGCCCGTTGGACTCAACTACCCCGTCTATTTGTTTGAGAAGTTAGCGGCATCGAACGCTGACTTCTACACGTACACCCCCAGAGGAGAAAGGCCACAGACCTTGCTCCTCAAGGGTATAAATCCCTCTACCGACCCGAAGGTACTCCTCAACAAGCTGCGCCAAGTTGAGAGCGACGAGGTCCAGTTCGTAGGGATTAAGCCTTTCAGCACTGCGGCAGCGAAAGCGAAGAAGAAGGCACTTCCCTTCTTCTTAGTTCAGGTATCCCAGGGCACGAAAATTGACAACCTACGAAAAATCCGTTTCGTAGGCGGTCTTAGTGTGAAATGGGAGAGATTAAACAAAACTGACCACGTACTTCAATGTGCGAGGTGCAGAAGGTTGGGGCACGTCGAGGAGAACTGCAATATGGAGTTCCGCTGCGCACGATGCACTTTCAGCCACAATAAAGGGGAATGCCCTTTAGGCACGGACGAAGTCGAGGATAAGGCGATCCTCAAATGTGTACTCTGCGGAGGAAATGGACACCCTGCAACCTATTTGGGGTGTCCACGAATCAAAGAACTCCGACAGAGAGTAAAAGAAGTTAGGAACGAGAAAAAGGTAGCAGCCAGGCCAGTGGCCCGTGCTGTAGCTACTGCTGTTACGCCGGCTATCTCCTACGCCCAAATGGTGTCAGGCAGAGAACCGGCACAACGGACAGTGCCGAAGGTTGCCCAGGCTCCAATGGCCAGGCAACCCGAGGCAGAGCCCTCCATAAGGGACGTAATGTCCTCCATCCAGTCGATGCAAGCGCAGATGATTCCCTTGCAGAAACAGATGGTCGAATTACAGACCAGCTTCCTTGCGCAGACGGCTAGAGTAGATTTCCTCTTCTCTTCTTCTACTTCTCATTGTTAGACAATGGACGGTGTGGATTTGGGGAGTCTTATACCTAATGTAAAAAGTCTTACTTTCTAAGGCCAACTCACATAGGGTCTCCAGTTCGTCGGTCCCCATGCCGAAGACGTTGATAGGTGGGCATCGTACTTTAGGCTTCTGTTGCTGTTGTTGCTGTTGCTGCTGTCGCTGCTGCTGTGGTTGTTGATGTTTTTGTTGCTGTTGGTTCTGCTGCGTTTGATGTTTATGGTGTTGTTGCTGTGATAGTTGTTGTTGGGCTGCCTTTGATGTGGCAGACCGTGTCTGCTTTGGTTGCACTTGTTGTTTTTGCTGCTGGTGTTGTTGTCTCAGTCTTAACTCTTGCTGAGCTTTTTGCAACCGCTGCGCTGCCTTTGATGTTGAAGGCGATTCATGTTTTTCTTGTTGCCTTTCTTTTTGTTGCTGCCTTTTTTGTTTCAGCTTCAGAAGTTCCTCCTCCTGTTGTTTTTGCTTTGCTGCTTTCTCTGCAGCTTTCCTCGCCGTGGATTGCTCGTACAGGAACTTAATGTGGGCGTCGAGCTTTGCCCTTTCTTTATCCAAATCTTGGAGTTTCTTCTCCTCCTCTTTTATTTGTTCCGCCTCATCATCGGCGTCTGATGTGGCGAGAACCTGGAACGAGTTGTCGCTCCCTCTATACGAATAACGACATTCGTTGCCCTCCGATTCGCATTGGAGGGCTTCGATGTCGATGTCTGCGGCCATTGAAGGCGCCTTTGTTGGCGTGTTTTTTTTCGTCGACACCGATCCGCCCCTGTTCGGTGCGACTGCTTCCTCGTCTGACGTCATGGTTGTCGTCAAACGCTTTGTTAGTTTAGGCTGTGGCTGCAACCTCTTCCTCCTCTTGTTCGTTTCTGTAGTCCGGCTGTTGGGGCTAGCCACGCGGATGCTACCATCACTCGTAAAGTGGCCTGACATCCCAGCCACCGGTGTTTTAAAATCACCCGATTTGCTGGCTTCAGGCCGTTCGTCACTCTCCATCTCTCACACTAAGTGTCTTTTTTTTTTAATTAGAAAAAAAATAAAAACCGATTTCAGCACTCGGGATTTGAACCCGGGTTCCCTCGAGTCACTACCGCGTGCTCTACACCTAGGTCACCAATGCTCTTAGTTTTTTTTGAACTTATTTCGCAGTATAACAAACTATCTTTAACTTGCGAAGCCGAAACACGTCTGAACTCCGCGAAGGTCTGTGAACGACTGATCAGTTCTATGGGGGGCATGGGCCTATGCACACGAGGCAATGTCCTTGATCGCGCTCAACATGGCGAGCTGCCAAGACTATCCTCGTCCGTGCATAGGTCAAGTTAACATACAGCCTCCCAGTGGCGCCCCCTGGATAGCCATCACAGCATCCGTTGTGTGGTGAACCAATGTATGCAGCGACTGGCCTACCAGTCTGTAGGTTGTGCGTGAGGCTAACTCCCTCACCACACAAAAATAACCGAGTTCAGCAACAACAGCCTCGGATATGGACGGATCCAATGTTGATGACCCCGGCAAACGTACAAAGGACAACGATTTTCGGTTCTGCACGTGGAATGTGAGGTCCCTTAACAGACCACGTGCAGCCGAACAACTGGAGGCCCTTGACTGCTACAAAGCAGATATCACCGCCATCCAGGAAGTGCGGTGGAATGGGCCGGGCAGAAAGAAGATGAAGAACTGCGACATTTACTACAGCGACTGCTACAGGAAGAGAAGGCAGCGCCTATTCGGATGCGGATTTGTTGTTCGAGGCAGACTTAGGCAAAAAGTCATAAGCTACGATCCCGTAAGCGAACGCCTCATGACAATCCGCATTAAGGATAAATTTGGGAACATCAGCCTGATATGCGCTCACGACCCGACAGAAGAGAAGGATGACAACAGCAAGGATGAGTTCTATGATCTCCTAGAAAGAACATACGATCGATGCCCCAGCTATGACACCAAGATCGTTCTAGGAGATTTCAATGCTCAGCTGGGGAAAGAGGACATCTTTGCTGGCGTCATCGGGAATCACAGCCTGCACGACACGACTTCCGGAAACGGACTCAGGCTGCTGGACTTCGCCACGGGGCGGAACCTCTCTGTGAGCAGTACGCGGTTCCCACATCGCAACATCCATAAAGGAACCTGGCGATCCCCTGATCAATCAATCGTCAACCAGATTGATCACGTTGCGATCGACGTCAGACACTCCTCCAACATTCTCGATGTCCGAACATTCCGAGGCGCTAACATCGACTCGGATCATCACCTTGTTGTAGCCAAGGTAAGAACCCGGATATCGAGAGAACAACGAGATAGGCCGAAACGGTTTGACGTCGGAAAGCTACAATCGCAACAGGTCGCTGGGATCTTTGCCGACCGAGTCTCCCTGAAACTCTCCCAAAGTTCGACGCTGCCTGCACTAACAATAGAAGAAGAATGGAAACGTTGTCAAAAAGCCATCCAAGAAGCTGCCACTGATGTGCTGGGTTTCACGCCACCACCTAAGAGGAACCCATGGTTTGACGACGAGTACAGGCAGGCACATGCAGCTAAACAGGAGGCCTACCAGGCAACGCTGCATCGGACAACGAGAGCTGTTCGTGAGCTCTATGAACAGAAAAGAAGGGAAGAGAACCGGCTTCTCAGAAGGAAAAAGAGAGCGCGCGGTCGAAGAGATGGAGAGATGTTATGGCAGGAATGAAGTCCGAAAGTTTTACCGAAAGGTGAAGCAGCTATCCGGTGGATATAGGGTTCGGACCGAAGCCTGCCGGGACCAAAACGGAAACCTCGTAGTAGAGTCGCAATCGATCCTGAGAATCTGCAAAGATCATTCCTGCAGACTCTTAAACGGCGATGACGGCCCAAATCCCGCTGTTAGGCAGAATGTTCCACTTAATTTGGACGATGATAGACAAGAATTCCGTCCCCCGACTTAGACGAGGTCAAGATAGCAATATCGAGACTGAAGTCAAATAAAGCTGCTGGAGCGGATGGACTGTCCGCAGAACTGTTTAAAGCAGCTGGGGATGACCTGGTTGGGCGCATGCACCAGCTCATCTGTAAGATATGGTCGGAGGAGAGCATGCCCGATGAGTGGAATCTCAGCGTCGTCTGTCCGGTCCACAAGAAAGGAGACCCCTTCGACTGCGCCAACTATCGAGGGATAAGTCTCCTTAACATCGCATATAAGATCCTTTCTGCCCTACTTTGTGAACGCCTGAAACCGTTTGTCAACAACCTGATTGGTCGTTATCAGTGTGGTTTCAGGCCAGGGAAGTCCACCATCGACCAAATCTTCACACTACGGCAGATCCTGGAAAAGACCCAAGAAATGCAAATCGACACTCACCACCTATTCGTCGATTTCAAGGCCGCATATGACAGTGTGCATAGAGACGAGCTATACAGTGCCATGTCTAGTTTTGGCATTCCTACCAAACTCGTCAGATTGTGTAGGATGACGATGGAGAACTCTCGCTGCTTCGTCAAGGTCGGGAATGAACTCGCCGAGACCTTCAATGTCAAAAAAGGTTTTAGACAAGGCGACGCACTGTCATGTGACTTTTTTAACATCATCCTTGAGAAGATCGTGCGTAACTCACAGGTCAACACCAGAGGTACGATCTTCCAACAGTCAGCTCAATTGCCGACGACATTGACGTGATTGGTTGAACACAGCGAGCCGTCAGTGATGCGTTTGCTGGCATTGAAGCGGAAGCGGCTAAAATGGGTCTGGTGGTAAATGAGGGCAAAACGAAGTACATGCTATCATCAAGGAAGGACACACAACATCGGCGTCTCGGACAAAGCGTCACACTAGGCAGCAGAAACTTCGAGGTAGTCAAGGACTTCGTCTACCTCTGCTCCGCAGTAAACAGGGACAATAACACCAGTACCGAAATCAAACGCAGAATCACTCTTGCCAATCGCTGTTTCTTTGGGCTCAAGAGGCAATTGAGTAATAAAGCCCTCTCTCGAAAGACTAAGATTGCTTTATATAACACCTTGATCATCCCAGTCCTACTTTATGGCGCGGAAACTTGGACACTACTAAAAGCGGATGAGGATGCCCTTGGTCTCTTCGAGAGAAAAGTTCTGCGTGCGATTTTTGGTCCTGTTTGCGTTGATGGCATCTGGAGGAGAAGATTCAACCACGAACTGTATAGGTTGTACAGCGGCATGAGCCTAGTCAAGCGTCTACGGATACAACGCTTAAGATGGTTAGGCCATGTAGAGCGTATGGACACCACTGCTCCGGCCCGAAAAGTCTTCGAATCTGAGCCATTGGGACAGCGCAACAGAGGACGGCCCAGGATAAGGTGGCGCACACAAGTGGAGAAGGACCTCAACCAACTTGGAGTGCGCAACTGGCGGCAGCTGGCGAAAGATCGTGCTGGCTGGAGAGGCATGTTGGTTGAGGCCCAGGTCCACCCCGGACTGTAGCGCCATAAGAAGAAGAAGAAATCAGTTCTATGCCCTCTTGTCTATATACTTGGGTGGTTGTTTCAGTAGCCTCAAATTTTTTTGATTCTATTACAAACATCGCAGTTGCTTATAATTATAATAATTGAGTGGCACTACAGCCCATAACGAACCAGAGCTTCTACAACAACTACTCACGAGTAGAAGGGACCTACAGTTTTTTGCCGATTCCGAACGGCGAGATTTGAGAAGCTTTCCTTAGACAATTAATACTCTTTGAGTGTTGCCAGCAACTCGAAAGAGGTGGTGCCGTGAAAGAATGCTTGGTGTCCCGTTTTAGTTGCTTATAAATTTTTGAATTAATTACTTCGGGTTAGGGAAATAAATAAGTCTTTTTAAGCCTTCTAAATTCTCATTGATACCAGTGTGACCAGTTTCAAGTTCATGCTATCTTTTTATGTCTTTATACGCTTGGTCTTCGTTTTCTTGATCTTTTGCATGAAATGAACATATTACGAATTTTATAGATTTTACACCACCGAAAAGTTCAATAATCTTTTGCTGCAATTTATTATATTCACTATCATTTAATTCTGTACAAATTGCTATGTTTCCTGATTTAATATTTCTTCTCAATATGTCGCTTACGTTGTTTTCCAAATCACTAGAACTAATGACAATCTTTTTGTTATTATTTTTAACTTCGACTTCATTTGCATTGTCCGTTAGTATGATTTACATTCGAAAACTATTAACTACAGTATCGAGTATAAGGATATGGTTATTTGAATTTTCTAGTTGAGAATGAATAGTATCCCTTGCTTCGTCGTCAATATTATGAGGTAATGATAGGTTACTGGTTTCTTCAGAATTTTCAGTATTTCAGTATCATTTATTAATCATTATTTTTCAGTATCATTAGTTTTCAAAACGTTTATTTCGTTGGTAGTGTTATTTATGCGACTAATAAAGTCTGCAACTATATTATTTTTGCCTTTGATGTGATCTATATCAATGTCGTGGTCGCCGTGGCGCAGTGGTAAGTGCATCGACTGTCCGAGAATCCTGGTTTTACCAGATTCAGTGACAATCTTCTGGCAAATAATGCCGTCGCCGACGATGGAAACAACTCCATCCTTATTTCGAAAGATGAACTCCAGGGTATCTTCAACTCACTGAAGAATAAGAAGTCAGTGGGAATCGATGGGATACCAAATATTGTTCTGCGCCATCTACCCTCTGAGGCGGTGGATGTATACACAACACTGTTTAACAATGCGTTGAGTAATGCATATTACCCGAAGCATTGGAAAACAGCTGTGGTACAGCCAATTCCGAAACGGGACAAAGATACTTCCATCCCGACAAATCTCCGGTCTATAAGTCTTCTTCCGTGCATAAGCAAGGTATTCGAGAAGATAGTCATTAGAGCTCTCAAAGAATGGGTTGAGGTAAAACAAATAATACCGGAAAATCAATTTGGCTTCAGGGCGGGGCATGACACCATTCATGCCGCGTCTAAATTGGTTTCCGACATACAGTGGAATAGAAACAGGACCCAGTGTACAGGCGCCTGCCTGATCGACATGGAGAAGGCGTTCGACACCGTATGGTTAGAAGGTCTCTTCCTTAAGTTGGTCAGGCTCGGCATCAATAAAACATTGCTATATATGATCTATGACATGGTCACAGGTAGGAAGTTTGTTGTGAAAAATGGCAACGAAATTTCAACTACAGTGTTCCATATAAAAAATGGGCTGCAACAAGGAGCTGTTGGTTCGCCAATCTTGTTCAGTATATTCACTAGCGATCTCATAGGTTCTATGCCTAACATCATAGCGTTTGCCGATGATCTAATCGCGTACAGATCAGGTCCGAAGGTAGAGGTAATAAATGTCTTGTTGCAACGCGACTTCGATACAATTCAACGGTTTTGCGACGACTGGAAGTTGAAAATCAACTACCAGAAGTGTGAAACTATCCTTTTCAGAACCCCGCTGTCCAGGGCCTCAAGGGACACGAAAATGAACTGGCGCAAGTTCGGCATAGTTGACCCACAAGGACGACCACTAACTGTAAAAACTGTAGTCAGATATCTGGGCATCTGGTTGGACCAGTATCTATATGGTGGTGTCCATATAGATACAGCTCTGACCAGGGCTAAGAAGGCCTTTGCTATGGCAAGAGGACTGTTTTACAGCAGTCAACTTGACACCAGAGTGAAGGTCATCTGCTACATGGCCCTAATCCGGCCAATTATGGTGTATGGTTGTCCTGTGTGGTTCAACGTGAGTCCTTCCCAGATGGAAAAGATGAGGGTGTTCGAAAGGCAGTGTCTTCGGGCCTGTCTCCGTTTACATCGAACACCAGAATCGCAGTACAAGAAATTCTACCCCAACGAGGTTCTGTACAACGAGGCAAACCTTATAAGGATAGATAATTTTATTATCAAGTTGATACGAAGTCACACTGCTCGAGGCATGGCTTCAACCAACAGTCTGATCTTTGGGGCTTACTACCCAAATGAAATGTACCATGAACGGGTACGTCTTAACGGCTTCATTCCGCCTGAAGCTTTCCTCTATTTGGACGCTAAAGGCCTGATACAAGATAGGGAAGGCTGCCCTATCATCTTCCACGTCGCACGCCGAACAGTCGAGAGGCAACTTCAATACGAGCCGGACGTCGCTCGCAGCCATGAGGAGCTCCTACGGTTCAGCAGGGCGATTTCTGCCCGCGACAGAGCAGTTTCTGCCAAAGAACGGCTTTTTTACTGGTGGTTACACCAGAACCAGCGTTCGATGCCGCTAACTTCTCAAACAAATAGACGGGGTGGTTGAGTCATAGGGCCAACTTACATAGGTTAAGGTAGTTTTTAAGCATTTTATTATACAAAAAAAAAAAAAAAAAAAAAAAAAAAAAAAAAAAAAAATTAAAAAATATAAAAAAAAAAAAAAAAAAAAAAAAAAAAAAAAAAAAAATTAAATAAAAATAAAAATGAAAAAAAGGTTTACGGACATAGTTAAGCTTAATGTAAATAGTTACGTAGAATTAAGTTTTAGGTTAATTTAATTGTAATTAATAATAATTAATATAGTTATAAGTTTTAGGTGGTAGGTAGTTTTTAGATTCATTTTTAAGTTAGGTTAAGAAGAAACAAAAATCAAGAATTCCAAGTTTTTTCCAATTTTCTTGGAGGAATATTAAACAAAAAAATGAAATTAAATAAATTTTAAGATAACAATATAAGAGGCCGAAAGGCATAATAAAAAGAAAAATCCTAGATTAGCTTAGAGTACTCGTAAGGAGTCAGTAAGTTAGAATTAAGATCAACAGATTGTATGTGTAAGCTAGTATTAAGTATTTTTGTCTAGCATGTAAGTAAACTTGAATGAATTAATAAAAATGCATTTTAATCTAATCTAATCTAATCTAGTGCATCGACTGCGGCGCAGAAAAGTCTGGGTTCGATTCCCGGACGGGACACCTAGCATTTTTTTACGGCACCACCTCTTTCGAGTTGCTGACAACACTCAAAGAGTATTAATTGTCTATGGAAAGCTTCTCAAATCTCGCCGTTCGGAGTCGGCAAAAAACTGTAGGTCCCTTCTACTCGTGAAGAACAATAGCATGCACAACACAAGTAGTTGTTGTAGAAGCTAGGCCCTGGTCCGTTATGGGCTGTAGTGCCACTCAATTATTATTATTATTATTATTATTATTATTATATCAATGTCGTATTCGCCTAATCTTAATAACCATCTTAGCAATCTTTGACTAATATCTTTTCCGTTTGCTTTTGTATACAACCACTTTAAAGGCTGATGATCTGTTAAGAGATTGAATTTGACACCGCAAAGGTATGGTCGAAAGTAATTTGTAGCCCATACTATTGCGAACAGCTCTTTTTCTGTTGCAGAACATTTACGTTCATGGTCGTTAAGTGTTCTACTAGGAGTTGGAGTACTGCAACAATCGCAAAATCACTAGCGCCAGTAGCAAGTTTAAATTTTCCCCTAAAGTCGGGATATTTTAAAACAGGTACTTCTGTTATAATTCGTTTGAGCTTATTTATTTAGTTTTACACCTTTCTTCAAGTAATATGTCATTGGCTGGGCAACTTTAGCATAATCTTTAATAAATTTCCTATAAAAGTTTGGGACACAATATTCTAACTGGTGAATTTCATTAACATCATAAGGAAAAGAATTTATAAATTTAATAGGATTGTTGCGTGTAGTTAGAATTCCCTTACTCAAGTCTATGATGGCATTAAAAGCTTTCAAAATATTTTGCCCTAAAATTGCGTCCAATGATTTGTTAACAAATTCCGTTAACTTCCATATCATAAGAGCATGTTCCTTAAATTCGTGTGGTATGGAGTGTTTTGAGAGTAATAGGTTCTTTCAAATATTCTCTCTCGTAGTGTGGTAATTTTCTACAATCGAGGAGAGAACCTGAGTCAATAAGGCAGATGATTTTATTACACCCTATTGTCAACTCTACTAAGGGTACACTGTTGTGTTGGCAGTTATGGGAAAATTTACATGCTCAACATGGTCAACACTCATAGCATCTCCATTTCCGCTGGAATTTTGGGCTTCAGGCCATGAATTATTTTGTTGCTGTTTATAATTCTGCCTATTGTTATTATTATACCTTAAATTTTGTCTGCTATATCTGCTCTGTCTTGAATCCTGTCTATTGTTATTATCGCTATTCTGATTCGCCTGCCTATTGTTATGACGAGATGTTGGTTCATTATAGCTATGAGAAGAACTCCGTCCAGTACCATTATCACTGCTTTGAGATGAGTTTCTAAAGTTTCTCCTGTTGGCATTAGGCTTATTTTGAGAAGAATCACGAATAAGACCATGATTTTCAAGAAGATTAAAAGTTTCTCTCAGATTTACGGTATTTCTGTTCATTACATTTGAGGCCAAATTTACATCTATATTGTTTAGGAACGTTCTTAGGACTATTGCCTCATTATTTCTAGGACTAAATTCGGAAGGCTTACTAGAGACATATTCAAATTTTTCGTTTAGCTTAAAAAGTATATTGCTTAATTCTAAATAATACTGACTTACATTACAGTAGCGTTTTGAGAAGACCTTGTGGTACAACTGATGATAACTCTCCTTTACGCCCAAGCTGGTCACGAGTATTTGCTTCACATCCTCCCACGTCGATCCTTCTCCCAGGTGCCTTATGACGTCCAGTGCCGTTCCTTGTATTTTATTTATTATAATTCGCTGGTACACATATGATTTAACGTGTGGAAAGCTGTTAAAAAATGGCACAATAGTTTCCACTTCTCGCAAAAATTACGTCAGTGCATAGCTTTCGTCACCACGAAATTCCCGAATGCGGTGAGCATCTTTCACGATGTTGTTAGCTGTGAAAGAAAACGATTCCTGCGTTGCTTCACCGGGATTCATTATCAGTTTTAAACTTTAGTTCACTTACTGACGTAATTTACTTTTTTTTAATGCACTTCCGGTTGGTGGAGGGGTTCGTGAATGGTAATTTAAACATACGTTTTATTTATTTATTTTTTTTTTTTCGGTTCGAATACCGACTGTGCCAGTTATGTGTTAGCTCTTTAGAGTAACACGTCTTCCCCAATATTAGAAAATTAAACACGAATGTTCTTCAGAACAGAAACGTCTTTATTGTGCTAATTAAAAATCAAGACTAACTTACTTAGAATAAAATGTACAATGCAAAGGTACAATACAAACTCCAATGTGCAGTCGGTGCAAAAGCCAAACGTGGGAATGAAGAAAAGATGTCAAGCGGAAAATGTGAAATGGAAGAATAGTGGGAGACAAGCAAGGTAAATTGAAAAATTACGGGGAATATTTAAAGAAACATGATCTTCGGGACGGATGTGAAGATTCGGTTTGCGTCTGGGACGTAACACGTGCACCAGGGCGTATATGTTATGTACATGCTTTACATATACATCTAATATGCCGTGATAATAATAATAATTGAGCGGCACTACAGCCCACAACGGACCAGGGCCTAGGTTCTACAACAACTACTCGTGTTGACCTACAGTTTTTTGCCGACTCCGAACGGCGAGATTTGAGAAGCTTTTCATAGACAATTGATACTCTTTGAGTGTTGTCAAAAACTCGAAAGAGGTGGTGCCGTGAAAAAATGCGAGCTGTCCCATCCGGGAATCGAACCCAGACTTTCTGTGTGGCGGTTGACGCACTTACCACTACGCCACGGCGCCCACAATACTCCGTGATGCACTTTTATTTATATGCTTCTTAAAACTACCCTAAGCCTATGTGAGTTGGCCCTGTAGAGTCAGCAACCCGGTCTATGTGTCTGAGAAGTTAACGGTATCGAATGCTGGTTATGTTGTAACCACTAGTAAAAATCCCGTTCTTTGACAGAAACTGCTCTATCGCGGGCAGAAATTGTTCTACTGAACCGTAGAAGGTCCACGTGGCTGCGAGCGACGTCCGGCTCCTATTGAAGTTGCCTTTCTACTGTTCGGCGTGCGACGTGAAAGATGATAGGGCAGCTTTACCTATCTTGTATCAGGTCTTTACCGTCCATATAGAGGTACCCGCTCATGGTACATTTCATTTGGGTAATAAGCCCCGAAGATCAGACTGTTGGTTGAAGCCATGACTCGAGCAGTGTGACTCCGTATCAACTTGATAATAAAATTATCTATCCTTATAAGGTTTGCCAAGTTGACCCTCGTTGGGGTAGCATTTCTTGTACTGTGATTTAAGTGTTCGGTATAGGCGCAGACAGGCCCGAAGACACTGCCTCTCAAACACCCTCATCTTTTCCATTTGGGAAGGACTCACGTTGAACCACGCAGGACATCCATATACCATAATTGGCCGGATGAGGGCCTTGTAGCAGATGACCTTCATTCTGGTATCAAGTTGACTGCTGTATAAATCTCTTGCCATAGCGAAGGCCTTCTTAGCCCTGGTCGACGCTATATCTATGTAGATACCACCATACAGATACTGGTCCAACCAAATTCCTAGATATCAGACTACACTTTGTACAGTTAATGGTCGTCCTTGTGGATAAACTATGCCGAACTTGCGCCAGTTTATTTTCATGTCCCTTGAGGCCCTGGACAGCGGGGTTCTGAAAAGGATAGTTTCACACTTCTGGTAGTTGATTTTCAACTTCCAGTCGTCGCAAAATCGTTGAATTTTATCGAAGTCGCGTTGCAACAAGACATTTATTACTTCTTCTTTCGGACCTGATCTGTACGCGATTAGATCATGGGCAAACGCTATAATGTTAGGCATAGAACCTATGAGATCGCTAGTGAATATACTGAATAAAATTGGAAAACCAACAACGCCTTGTTGCAACCCATTTTTTATTTGGAACACAGTAGTCGAAGTTTCGTTGTCATTTTTCACAACAAATTTCTTACCTGTGACCATGTCACAGACCATACAGTACCTCACAAAATTGAGCATACACTCACAGCTTAAACATATTTTTATCTTTTTCAACTTACAAAAAGTAGTTAATTAATAAAACTTAAATGCAGTTCGAATTTACATATTTCAATTGCTAAAAACCATAAGCAACAATATGAAAATTAAAAAAAACTTGTGACCGTAATAAAACACGTCCTGCTTTGATCAAGAAAAATCCAGAATAATTTTATTCATACGACAAAACAAAAAAATAAAAGAAAAAAGGATTGCAGAAAACGAAGAAGTAATTGCCTATTCCGTCAACCAACGCCGTCTCTCTCTCTCTCACCTAATTCCGTTGACAGTTTTCCTGTGGGCTGCGCTCAGGGAGATTCCCTTGAGGGGTGCGTTTAGTTGACAGCTCGGCCGTTCCTGATATGGAGTCGTCTCTGACTCCCGAAGAAACATCGTCATCATCATTATCGGAGTCGTCAAGCTCCGGGCCCAACAAAAACCACGGCTTCATTTTGTCACTAGCCATTACAGTTGAAAATTTCCGCCGACCGCTTTCAATTCCACCAAGAACGTATCGATCTTGACGTAAGCACTTCTCCAAAATATATGGTCCCCTGTACTTCGGCTCCAGCTTATGCGATTCACGAGTGGGTGAAGGGACACCTTCCACCACAACGAGGTCTCCTTCGTTGTATATTGTAGGCTGCCTATGCTTGGCATCGAACCTCAGTTTCCACCTTTCTTTTTCCTCATGAATCCGTCGAGATACATCAGCTCGTCGCTGCTCCATACTGATTGGCTCTAGATTTATTTCATCCTTAACGATGTTATTAATTATTTCTCTTTTCGCAAATGGCACTCGATATGGTTTCTTTTCAATTGGCGTATTACATGTGCGCGAAATATTCATAGTAGTTGTGTTGCATAATCCTAGGAGATCCAGAGTTTCACCAAAACACATAGAGAATTTATTGATGATTCCGTACAGCTTCTGCTTCCGCTGCGGCGACAACTCTTTTCCCGTTTTTATTTCCCTTTCGGTGAACTGCTCAAGACGGCAAGTTTTTCCTCCGATGATAAGACGCCGATTGTTTTTGCATACGTTGTCGTTCCCAAGGAATAGCGGATACGGCATCAAATCATCTTGCACAATCAAGAAACAGTGATCAGCCTCTTCCATTTCGTCTATTTGTATTGGTATAACAACACAGCTGTTTCCAGTCCACTTTCCTCCTGCAAATCCCTCCAACGTGAAAGGGTTGTGTGGCTGAATTATCCCTATTTTTTGTGCTAGTGAATTCCGTATAAGTGAGCGATCGCTGCCTGGATCGACGAATGCCTTTACCGAAAGACCGTTTATCGTCACGACCTTCGTTCGGTTGCTGTCGTTATCATTTTCTTGGGAAATTCTTAGGACGTTGTTCCTTATCGTTGACGTGCGACCTCGTTCTGGGCAGTTATTCTCGACATGGTTTGTTTTTTGACAAACACTACATCGCGGTTTCTTTTGTGGTTTTGTACAGTTGATTGATATATGTCCAGTTTCGGAACAGTTGTAGCATACGACTGGAGATGAAGACTGTCTAGTTGTGATTGTTGTTTGGCTTTCTGATGTGGTGGCGATTCTTGGCTGGCCGTTGTGTGCGTACTGAAAACTTGCCGTAGTTTTCCGTGGTTTGCTGGTTGACGAACCTGATGGACGATTGTCAAAGTATCGTTCGATGGTGTTGCGCATATCATTCAATTGCGTTAGGTGTGTGGCTGCTAGCGCAATTTGTAATTCGTTATGATTCATACCGCAGCGTATATATTTTATTATCGCGTCATCGCTCAATCGATGTTTTTGTCCAAGTGCACGCATGCGATAAAAGAAATCAATAACATTTTCACCTTGCCTTCGTGTCATCGAAGACATTTTTAAATGGATGTCGGCCTCGTTTTCCTGCCTACCGAAATCCATTATGAGTCGTTCAGAGAATTCTTGCCACGATTGTACCTCTCCCAGCAGTGAGTCTGACCACTGTGCTTCGGTGTCGTTACGTTAATTTTATCGTGTGGTTTGGTTATATCCCACTTCTGAGCTGTGACCGTAATAAAACACGTCCTGCTTTGATCAAGAAAAATCCAGAATAATTTTATTCATACGACAAAACAAAAAAATAAAGGAAAAAAGGATTGCAGAAAACGAAGAAGTCATTGCCTATTCCGTCAACCAACGCCGTCTCTCTCTCTCTCACCTAATTCCGTTGACAGTTTTCCTGTGGGCTGCGCTCAGGGAGATTCCCTTGAGGGGTGCGTTTAGTTGACAAACTTGCTATTTTTTAGCAAAATAAAAAAAGCACTTAGCATACACTTAAAGTAAATTCAAGTTACGACTAAAACACAAAACAAAAACAGTTACAAATAAAATTTCAGTAACGCGTGGCACCTCCTTCAGCATCTATGACAGCTTGTAATTGCCGTGGCATGGATTTTACCAGTTTTTCAGTAAAAGATGGCTAAATCCTTTTGCAAGCTGCCTGAATTTTAGCTTTTAGCTCCTGCTTATTGGAGCAGATACTTTCTTTAACCCGCACTTCTATTTCGTGCCATAGATGTTCACAGATCCTCCCCGTGTTTTATGGTTAACTTCATATTTTTAGCTTTGAGAGCTGTATTTGGTTCCCTCCAAACAATTTGTTTTCTATCAGACCCAAATAAATTTATTTTTGTTTTATCTGAAAACAAAACACCTTCCCAAAAGCTTTCCGGGTGGTTTACATATTGTTTAGCAAACTCCAATCTTTTCTTCTTATTAACTAGGGAAATGTACGGCTTTCTTCGGGCGATCCCACCATTTAAATTATTCTTTCTAGTCTGTTTTCGCATGTTTTCCATATTTTCGCACAAAGAAGAGAATATCGGTCTTTTCAGTTCAAAAGCGTGTGCAGAAATGATCATCAGGGACATTTGTTGCTTCATTCCTGAACAAATTGGCATGTATCGATTTTGCGAAGCTTGTGTATAACGCACACATGACATCTGCATGTTCAATTTTGTGTGTCGATTTCAAGGGTTGTTTTTTTTTCAAGCGAAAAGTACCGGTAAGAAGTCGCCTGTCTATGAATTTGGCATATACTCTTGTTTAAGATATGTACTCAGTTATGATTGTGTACCGAAAAAATAAAACAAAAAAGTGGTCGGCCTTAAAACAGCACGAAAATGAAGGTGTATGCTCAATTTTGTGAGGTACTGTATACAAGTCAGCGTTTCTACATTATGTAAAAAGTCTTACTTTCTAAGGCCAACTCACATAGGGTCTCCAGTTCGTCAGTCTCCATGCCGAAGACGTCGATTGTTGGGCAGCGTACTTTGGTTCTCTGCTGCTGTTGTTGAGGCTCCTTTTGTCTCTACTGTTGTGGTTGTTGCTCCTTCAGCTGCTGTTGCTGCGAGTTCTGCTGCGCTTGCTGCTTTCGATGTTGTTGTTGTGGTTATTGTTGTTGGGCTGCTTGCAATGTGATGGATCGTGTTTGCATTGGTTGCTGCTGTTGTTTTTTCTGGTGGGATTGTTGTTGCAGTCTTAGCTCCTGCTGAGCTTTTTGTAGTTTTTGCGAAGCCTTTGATGTTGAAGGCAGCGATTTAAGTGCTTCTTGCTGTCTTGGCCTTTGCTTCTTTAGTTTCTGTTGCCTTTTTTGTTGCAGCTTCAGAAACTCCGCCTTCTGCTCGTTTTCTTTTGTTGCTTTCTCTGCAGCTTTTCTCGCCGTCGATCGTTCGTAGAGAAATTGTATGTGGGCATCGAGCATTCTTCATCTGGCTTCCGAAGTCTCTTCTCCTTCTCCCTTATGTGTTCCGCCTCATCGTCGAGAGTTCTCGCTCCCTCTATATGAGTAGCGGCATTCGATGCCCTCCGATTCACATTGGAGGGCTTCGATATCGATGGTGGCTGCTGTAAAAGCCGATTTTATTGTTGTTGGCGATGTTTTTTTATTCGATACCGCTCCGCCTTTGTACCATGCAACCATTTCATCGTCTGACTGGCGATCGTCCGACGCTTTGTAAGGTTGGACTGCGGCTGCAGTCTTTCCCTCCGTTTTCTTATATCGGTATTCCAGCTCGTGGGGCTAGCCACTCGTACACTACCGTCACTTGTTAGGTGGCCTGACATCCCAGCCACCGGTATTTTAAAATCACCCGATTTGCTGAGCTCGGGCTGTTCGTCGCTCTCCGTGTTTTCTTCTCACACTTTAATGTCTTTTGCTTCAATTAATTCCTGTTCTAATACAGCTTGTCAGTTGGTCACGTAGTTACTCAAATCAACGATTTTAAATTCAGTTTAAGTTGAGATGGTCGTTTGTCAGTTGTAATCGTAGCACTGGGACTTGTTTAAGGCTTTAGGAATTACAAGTTCATCCATAAATTAATGTACATCTACTCCAGAAAAGCCACAACGGCCTCAATATAATGGCTGCTCGCGCAACTGAAGTCATTAAGATCCTCGCGATAAATGTTAATTCACTAATAGGGACCAATAGGAAACTTTCCTTCGGACAACTGTTGGGATACCACAATCCTGATGTGATAATGGTTAGCGAAACTAAGCTTAACCAAAAGCACACCCTCAGGTATAATAAGTACAATATTATTCAGAGAGACTGCACCTGTCAGGGGGGCGGAGTCGAAGACAGCTGTAGTACAACCAATCCCTAAACGGGATAAAGACAAAAGCATTCCGTCTAATCTTCGGTCGATAAGTCTTCTTCCTTGCAGCAGCAAGACATTTGAAAAGATTGTAATTCAAGCTCTGCAGACATGGGTCGAGGACAACAATATTCTACCGGATAACCAGTATGGACCTGTGGTCGCCGTGGCGCAGTGGTAAGTGCATCGACTGCGGCGCAGAAATTCTGGGTTCGATCCCCGGACGGGACACCTAGCATTTTTTCACGGCACCACCTCTTTCGAGTTGCTGACAACACTCAAAGAGTATTAATTGTCTATGGAAAGCTTCTCAAATCTCGCCGTTCGGAATCGGCAAAAAACTGTAGGTCCCTTCTACTCGTGAAGAACAATAGCATGCACAACACGAGTAGTTGTTGTAGAAGCTAGGCCCTGGTCCGTTATGGGCTGTAGTGCCACTCAATTATTATTATAACCAGTATGGACTTAGGGCAGGGCATTCGACAGTGCATGCTGCTGCAAAGCTGGTTTCCGACATACAATGGAATATCGATTAAAAACATTGTACGGGTGCCTGTCTGTTCGCTTGGAAAAGGCATTTGATACCGTTTGGTTAGAAGGCCTTTTCCTTAAGTTGGTCAGACTTAGGCTAAATAAACCATTGCTATACATGATTTATGATATGATAACAGGTAGGAAGTTCATCGTGAAATGTGACGGCGTTAACATCAAGTAGAGTATTTAGTATAGAAAACGGTCTGCAACAGGGGGCTGTCTAAGGTCAATGCTGTCTAGCGTATGCCGATGACCTAGTGGCTTACAGATCAGCACCGAAGGTAGTAGTCATAAACACCCTGTTGCAACGGGATGCAAATAAAATAACTCAATTTTGTAATGACTGGAAGTTGCTTATCAACTTCCTTAAATGTGAAACTGTTCTTTTCCGTGCCCTGGTGCACAGGGCTTCAAGCGACACGCGTAAGAACTGGAAAAAAGTTCTGCATTTTTGACAATCAGGGTCAGCCGTTAATCGTGAAAAGTGTTGACAGATATCTCGGCATTTGGTGAGATAATTTTCTATATTTTAACAAACATATAGAGAAGGCTCTGACCAATGCTAGAAAAGCTTTTGCGGTGGCAAATCAGCTATTTTACAGCAGCCAACTTGATACCAGGGTGAAGGTAATCTGCTACATGGCCCTCATACGGCCAGTCATGGTGTATGATTGTCCCCTTTGATTCAACGTGAGTCCTTTCCAGATGGAAAAAATAAGGGTGTTCGAGAGACGATGTCTAAGGATCTGTCTCAGGTTGTATCGGACACCTAAGTCCGAGTACAAGAAGTATTACCGCAATGAGGTCTTGTACAATACTTCACTAACGCGACGACACATTGCAAAGAGTATGATGTCTACCAACAGTCTGATCTTCAGGTCTTATTACCCGAACTTTATGTATCATGAGAGGGTGTGGCATACCGGCTTTATTCCACCTGAGGCTTTTCCTTACATAGATTCGTTAAATCTGATTCAAGACATAAGTGGATGTCCTATAATCGTCCACGCTGTACGCCGAACAGCTGATAGGCGACTCCACTATGAATCAGATATTGCTCGCGAACACGGGGATCAACTCCGGTTCAGTAGAGCGATCACCGCTCAAGATAGAAGAGAGAGTGCAAAGGAGCGGGACTTCTTTTGGTGATTACACCAGAATCAGTCCCCGCCACCGCCTGATATGATAGTTGGTCTGTTGGACAACAGCCCACTTACATAGATTTAAGTTAGGTTAAGTTAAGATTAGAAAAAAAAGAAAAAAAAAGCTGTACAAGGGCGTGCAGATTATATATGTATGTCAAGCATATAAAAAACGTACACACCCTGGTATACACGTCCGCAATGTCACGGACATAGTGTAAGGTAACTTAAGTTTTATTAGGGTTAGGGTTTAGTGTTTTATAGCTTAGGTTTAGTTAGTTCTAAGAAAATTAAATAAAAAAAAAATGTTTAGAGCGCCAAGTTTTTTCTTAGTTTTCTTGGCCAGTAAATACATACAAAAGAGATTGTCCAAATGGACTGGAAAAAAACAAATATTATTAGCAGTAGACGCCGAAAGGCAAATAGATAAGTAAGTTTACATTATTTTAGAGTACCTGCGAAGGGTCAGTAGGATAGATTTTAAGAACATGGATTGTTTAGATATAAAGATAGATTTAATCATTTTTGTCTAGTTGTAAGCATAAATTGGAAAAAAATGAATTTTAAAGTCAAAAGTTAAGGCGTTCTGAGAATCCTGGTTTTACCAGATTCAATAACGAAAATAAGGCAGATAATGCCGTCGCCATACTCATACTCAAATAACTCTAGTGCCATACTCATTTCGAATGAGGATCTCAAAGATATCTTCAACAGAACAAAGATTCCCCGTTCCGAAAAATCTTCGACCGATAAGTCTCCTCCCTCCCCTTAAGTTGGCGAGGTTGGGTATAAGCAAAAAACTGCTTTACACGATCTACAATATGGTTACAGATAAAAGGTTTCTTGTTAAGAGTGGCAACAAGGTTTCTACTATTGTCTTTTACATTGAAAATGGGCTCCAGCAAGGTGCAGTGAATTCACCAATTCTTTTAACTATTGTTACCAGTGAATTGATTGCAACGTGACTTCGAAAAGATCCAGCGATTTTGCGACGACTGGAAGCTAAAAATTAACTACCAGAAGTGTGAAACCATCCTTTTCCGAACTCCGTTATGCAGAGCCTCTTGAGAAAACTGGCGTAAGTTCGGCTTTCGCTATGGCTATGGCCAACTTAACACCAAAGTTAAGGTGATCTACTACATGGCCCTAGTCAGTCCAGCAATGGTGTATGGCTGTGCAGTATGGTTCAACGTGAGTCCTTCCCAGATGGAAAAGATAAGGATGTTCGAGAGGCAATGCATTCGTGCTTGTCTCAAAAAATACAGAACCCGGAATCTAAGTACAAGAAATTCTATCGAAATGAGGTTTTGTATAATGAAATCAAAGTGAATAGGGTGGATAATTTTAATATTAAGCTGATTCGAAGGCATTTTGCACAAGCAATGACATCGGAAAACGAGCTCATATTCGGGGCTTTCTACCCAAATGACGCATATAACGAGAACACATGCCAAAGTGGATTCGTTCCACATGAAGCAGTCGTATATCTTGATCGGATGGGTTTTAATCCAAGATGAGAAGGGATGTCCACTTCAGTACATCCATTTCTGTTCTCGATAGAACGGAAATTGGTATGGACCGAGGGTTTTATTGGTGACTATAACCTCATCAAACTACAGTTGTCGTCAGCTTTTCAGCCTAACGTTGTCCAACTTACATGTAGGATAATTTAGAATAGGCTAGTTCGTAACAATAAAATAAAACAAGAAATAAAAAAAAATGTTAGTGTTACGTTAATGTTAGGTAGGTTAGTTAGAATATTCGTAGATTAAGATATATATAAATTAATTTTGAAATAATAGATTAGATTGCTAAGCTTTTTATGTTAATGTTAGGTAGGTTAGTTAGAATATTCGTAGATTAAGATATATATAAATTAATTTTTAAATAATAGATTAGATTGCTAAGCTTTTTATGTGACAATTTTCTTAGTTTTAATAACATCTATATATATTGCATAGAATACTGCAAACATAAAATACAAAAGACAACGCCGAGAGGCACAAGCAAAAAATATTTAGATTAACTTAGAGCGCCCGCCCGTCCAGTAACGTAGTTTAAACAATAATTAAAAATTGGTAACTAGCTTAAGTATTTTTACTTCTAGATGTAAGGAATTAGAAAAAAATTAACAATAAAAAAATACATTTGGAAACTAAAAAAAACAGTGAGGTTCCCAGTTATACTCGTTATTTAATGTTATACCTACAATTTTAAGATTCTTGACATAATGTATGTTGATGTTATTAACATTAAGTGTGCATTGTGGACAAGAGGTTTTACGGCATATATGAAGTGCCTTGCACTTATCAAGTGAAAGCTTGGCTCCGGCAATAGTACACCAAGTTATAATATCTTTCAGAGGAGGTCTTAGCTTTATATATCATATATATACATATATCCCTAGATTTATTTGGTATGTAGATTTCGTCTGCATATAGACAGTGGTCCAAAGTTTTATATAGAGATATATACTTTATTTCTTGCATAGTGTAACAGTATTTTAACAAATTTTTATTGTGCTCTAGCTTGCTCAGAGATATAGTTTACAAAAACTTTACTACTGAAGATTCAGTTATGTTTTAAATTTAATTAATTTAAGGATTTCAAATACATTTAGAGGAAAACTATGGGAAAAACCTCCATTTGAACTGAGTATCACATGTATATATGTATATCACAGATTAAAAACGAATAAAAAATAGAAAATATTAAATAATAGATAGAAACATTCAATAATAAATAATAATATAGTGTAGTAAATAAATAATAATAAATAATAAGTAATAAATAGATAATAAATAAATAACAAATATATAATAAATAAATAATAAATAATAAATAATAAATAAATAAATAAATAATAAGTAAATGATAAATAATATATAGATAATAAATAAGTAATAAATAGAATATTTGACAAATAACTAACATAAACATTACAATAACTGTAAGTCTTTAATAAGTTCATTATTAACAGTACCACATCTTGAGATAAAATTACTGTTGAGAATTTCGATCCTTCTTCCAATCTGGATAACACCGGCTTGTTCATGAAGTATAAGGGTGGAAAAATCTCGAGGCAGATTAAGCATCATTTTGAGTACTTTATTTTGAGCTATTTGTAATCGCTTGATATGTGTTTTCGCGCAATTTCCCCAAACTGGAGAACCATAGGTCATCAATGCTTGAAAAATTACCTTAAAAATTATTATTTTATTCTTTCTGTTGAGTAAGGACTTGCGATTAATGAGAGGGTAAAGCATTTTAATGAGAATATCGATTTTAGATAATGTCTCACGTATATGATAACCGAAGGTCAATCTCTGATCTAAGTACACCCCAAGGTACTTATCAGTATTTACCCATGGTATAATGAGATTATCTAAGTTAAGACTACCAGTAGGTGAAAAGCAACTCAGTCTTCGTCTTGTGAAGAAAATAGCAGAACATTTACCGACATTCACTTTAATTTTCCAATGTTTATAATATTCAAAAAAGGCTTGTAATCCAGCTTGAAGATTATTTTCGATCACAGAACCATAAACGTGAGAGGAGTACAAAGCTAAGTCATCCGCATAAAGCGCGATTTCACAACTGGGCACACGAGGTATGTATGTCAGAAAAATATTGAAAAGAACTGGAGCCAGAACAGAGCCTTGTGGAACCCCAGCTGGAACAGATTTGGTTGAGGAGAATGCACCATTAACGTAAACCTTGAAGGCTCGTCCGAAGAGAAAACTTTGCAGAATTTTGATGAGATGTTTAGGAAAGTGCAGCTTAATCATTTTGTATATTAAGCCATTATGCCACACTGAGTCAAAAGCCTTTTCAATGTCGAGGAGGACAAGACCAGTCGACTTTTGGAGATTAAATTGTTCCTTAACAGTTTTACAGATTCTTAATATTTGATGAGTTGTGCTATGATTTTTCTTAAAGCCAAATTGTTCAGGAGGTAGCGTGCTAGTGGCCCTCAAAAAGTCTTCAACTTTGATTTTTATAACCTTTTCTAAGATCTTGCTGAAACCATTTAAGAGACTAATAGGTCTATAACTATTTGGATTAGTTGGATTTTTCCCATGCTTGAGTAGTGGTATCACTTTAGCTATCTTCCACAAATTCGGAAAATAAAGCAACTTTAAACATGCATTGATTAAGAATGTTAAGTATATTAAGGCACTAACTGGAAGTTGTTTTATAATTTGATTGCTTATTTTATCTAGACCGGGGGATTTACGATTTTTGAGATCTGAAACTATGAACTCTATATCGTCTAGTGTTGTGAACTCAGTAGAAGGCAGTGAGATGACTGATGAATTAAAGGCAGATATCTCACTTTCAACTTCAGCATCGAATGGAGATGAATAGTTACATGTTGTTGTGTGATTATCGAAGAAAGAGGTCGCTAATATTTCTGCCTTATCCTCATTATTTGATATTGTTGACCCATTCACATCCAAGTTCAGGCAGTAGTCACTTTTTTTACGCAAAATTTTCGCAACGTTCCAAAAAGGTCTTGAATTTGAGTCCAGCAATCTTAATCTACTGTTCCATTGAGAGTTTCTGAATTCACTTATTCGAAATTTAATCAGGCGAATGAGAACGTTCATTTCATAAAAATCGCTAAGCGATCTATTCCTTTGCCAGAGCCTTCTGTAACGATTTTTTATTTTTATAAGTTTAAGAATTTCCCGGGGCAGACTAAATACTCTTATAGGACTCGTTTTTAAGGGGACAGAGGCGTAGACGCTCTCTGATATTTTACTACAAAATGCTTCAATACGGTCGTTAATATCTTGGCTATGATTTATGCTGGAAAGCTCTTTAGAGAGGGTACGTATGTTGTTTGTTAGACGGTATCTAAAAACGTCCCAGTTAGCATTTCTATAATCTAAATATTGCACATTATTGTAAGTAGGACTAAGCAAAATATCACAGCTGACAGGAAGGTGGTCTGAACTGAGCGCATTGTGTACAATGGGAGTGGTAAATGAATTTGGACTAGTAGTTAGGAACAAATCTAACGTTGACGAAGAGTGTGGTCCAAAGTTTTATATTTAGTTATAATAGAACTAATGTCGTCAAGGGCTATTGGTCATTGGTTTTGACTGCAATCTTACGGTTGAACAGAAATGACTTAATGTAATTGAACATCTTAGGATCGACGGCCCAGCTTTTTAATTTTCGTAGTATCAGATGTATACCAATTCTATCAAAAGCTTTTTCGAAATCCAATGACAACAGTGTGACATGTTTCCGCGCAGAGAGCACGTTGGAGACATAATGGTCAATGTGCAGAAGAGCATCGGTACAACCCCCGTTGGGCTACTTGGTTTGTGCTTGTTAGTTTCTGGGATTCAATGTACTATAAACTTAAATATGATTTTTTCAGTACCTTCTATAGGCATGGAATTAAAGATATCGGGCGATATCCGTCTATTGGGTTTAGGTATAGGAACTGTTGTTCCCGATTTCCACTGTTGTGGTGTTTCTACTTTCAAATATTCTATTATATAGGTTAAGAATTCTTGCTTTAGCTGTAGGAGGGAGTTTTTTTGCGGTCTCTACTTGGTGTTTTTCCTTTTAAAGTCTTTAAAGAGCTATCTAGTTCTGTGTTACTGATTGGTATCTCTATAGTTATTGCTGCAAAGTTGAGGTTGTTATTGCTAGAAGGGGGGTATTAATAATATCGTTTTGTTGCTATAAACTTTTCGTTATTTGAGTTATCAGACATTATCGACCACGTTTTTGCAAAGTAATTGCTGATGTCTGTAGGGGATGAGATAGTTCTGTTAGGTTTGAAGACGAGGTGAAGTCTTTTATGCGGCTTCTTTGTTCGTGTCACAAAAGATCTCTTTGTGACAGGAAGTTATGTACTTTCAACTGAAAAGTTCAACAGTTTGCTAAGTCAGTTTTAAGTTTTAGGTTAGGAGAAATTTTTTGGTTGTTTGAGCCAATTAACACATAATGGGAAAAGGATCACTGTTATAAATGTTATATTGCTTAAGCCAATTGACCAGGGGAAAGATTGTTGGTGAACAACAGGTTATGTCTATGTGAGTCCGGGTGGTGTGTGTCGAGAAGTGGGTGGGTGACCCATCGTTTAGGAGGTTCAGATCTAAAGATAACAAAAAATCTTTTATGACAGAACCCATGTGATTGGTTGAAGGAGACCTCCAGAGAATATTTCAGGAGTTATTGCCGCCAGTAAGTAAGATTGATGTCTGAATTTGGCTAACTGTATCTATGAGATCCTGTTTTAAGAAAGTTTGTTTTGGGGAAATGTGGGTGGCACTGCAGACCAAAAAGGACCAGGATCTAGCTTCTACAACAACTACTCGTGTTGTGCGTGCTTCTCTTACAAGTAGAAAGGACCTACAGTTTTTTGCCGATTCCGAACGGCGAGATTTGAGAAGCTTTTCATAGACAATACTCTTTGAGTGTTGTCAGCAACTCAAAAGAGAGACAAAGACATAACAAAGTAAATTTGATTTGTAGGTTTATTTCAAAAGCCAATGCAGTAGTATATCTGCCTGCTAGTATACCTGAGTTGATGTTAATCTGCCTATGAGCGATGATTTCTTTTTTATCCAAATTGCAATACCTCCCTTACTTTGGGTGTGACTGGGGATACACCGAAGGCACAGTGTGTCTCTTGTATTGATATGGCATATGGTGATCTTCCTTTTATTTTTTTGATTGTGGTGTGTTTAAGTTTTGGAATGCTACTTTTACTCTGATGTCCGGAGATTATAAGAAGATCTCTGATCAGCAGAGTAGACGTTTTGGTAGTTTAACTAATTTTTTCTATGTGTCGTTCTATGTGGCCTCCATCATTAAATTTTCTAAGTAGTAGTAATTTTTTTGGATGAAGTCCTGTGTGAGGTGGGATATTGGAGATAGGTTGTTGATTGTTGTGTTATCGCTAGTTAATAGCGTACGATTGGTTTAGGTTTTATCAGTTGTTGTGTAGAAAACATGTACATTACTGTTCCAAAAAATGTAAACAAGAAATAGAATGTCTCTCTCGAAAGAAAGACGTGCGGTTTTTTCTAATTGTGTTTTTTTTCTCTTAGTAACCTAAAATTCCAAACGCTTCCACTGCAACGTTGTTAAATTTTTGGTAGCAGAGCGTAGTTTTAATTAATTCGGTTCTATTCATTTTACTCCACGCTGCGGTTGATAAAGTAGAACAAAGACACAGACGCCTTCTGTGTTTCTTCGAACCATATCAAGAGAGTGCAGCATGCATCTCAAATTCTATCGTAATCATAGACCACGCGTGTCAAAATTGCGGTTAGTGTGCAATGTCGGAAAGTATTGTTCAAAAATGCAAGTTTCTCTTAGTCGAGCTGAAAATTATATTTAATACAACGGCGTCAGAATTCTCTCCGAATCTTGCTGTTTGCATGCTTCAAACACCATTACGAGACTAACACCAGACCCTGCTCAAACCTAGAATAACGGAATCGATTCGGTGGTGTGATCGATCTACAGTTAGTTCAGAGGTATTTACGAAATTACGTGATGAGTACGGAAAAGCCAATTTCGAAGGTCATTTTAGGTCGCCAAGCCCAAGATGGACGATTAATTACGAATTTTATCGCAAACACTCTAAAAATGGGTGCAAATGTTCTGTCGCAAAGAGCGTGAGAAACGCGAAAAGATTTATTAGTATCGTATTGGACGCGTTTTGTGACAACGCACAGGGACTTAGGGTGATTTTGAATCATCTGAGTACGTCGTCGAGGATCATTTCGTGAAAGTGGAATGGGCATAAACCGAAGCAATGGTTCGGATTAAATCTGAAATATCATCTCGTAATAATGGAGCTAAGTGGCAGGACAGAATCCAGTTGTCCTTGGTACGATTGAACAATGTAGTTTACCGGTAATTAAACTACCAAAGTTCGGTGGAGACATTTTCGAGTGGCCAACGTTTAAGGAAATGTTTACGTCGCTTGTGTATAATGAACCTAACATACAATCGGTCAATAAACTTCAGTACTTGCTCGCTAGTTTGGAGGGCGACGCGGCCCAGCGCGTGAAAAACACCAGTATTACCGGTGCGAACCTCGACGCCACGTTTAACTCCCATCTTCGCAAATACGATAAAAAGCCGTTACTGTTCCAAGATCAGGTCGAACGACTGCTAACTTTTTCATCGATGAAGTCGCGTAACATGAACGATATTCAACATCTTTTAGATGTCGTGGAGGAAGCCAGACTAGTTGCCCTAACTTTGGCCGCTCCGTAGAGCCTTGGGATGATTGGTATGTCGGTATTCTATTATCCAAGCTCGATGCCAAGACTCTAGAAGCGTGGGAAACGTCGCGTAATAATTCCTACGATTTTCCAAAGTGGGAAGAACTTGTCAATTTTCTAGAAATCTTATTACGGTCCATAAATAATGCTCAGAAAATTGAAGCTAAAGACAAAAGATTCGGTGACAAACACAAGAATGCATTTGTTCTAAAACGTGTAACTGATCTCTTACCATCGAGACAAATGTGTGCAAAATCATACCCCGTTCTAGCAGGATGTGCACTCGCGGACCCAAGCTTCGAATGACCTGGACGAATAGACTGATTCTATGCGTAGAAGTATACGCAACCATTTTACATGAAGGTATGCGAATTGGAAAATCAGGTTCACCGTCGGCAATAAACACTGTGTTCGGCTGGGTTCTTATAGGGCCAGTGCCGGATTTTGACAAGTCGGGAAACGGAACTCGTACAAGTACATCTTTGGTCGCGACAAGATTAGAAAACATTTCTGAGCAAATACGTCGATTTTGGGAGATCGAAACTATTGAGCGATCGTCCGAACTATGTCCGGAAGATCGTAGTGTTGTTGAGCTATATGAAAACGAGTACGCCCAAGACGCGAGTGGTAGATTCGAGATACCTATGCCTCTGTGTGCCAGTGAACCGAAGTTTCCGCGTTCTTTAAAAATCGCGATCCTTCGATTACAATCCGCGGAAAGAAAATTTGCTAAGAATGATTCGTTAGCTCAGGCGTACCGAAAGTTTCTTAGTGGGTATGAATCATTGGGCCACATGGAAAAAATCATAGACGTGGATACTATAAACAAGCCCCATGCATATTTTCTACCACACCACGCCGTTTATTAGAACGATAGTTTGGGCGCGATACATTTAGTGTTTAATGCTTCGCAGGCTGCGAGTAATGGTCAATCGTTAAACGACGTCCCATTCGCCGGTCCTAAGTTACAAAAAGATTTATAGGTTGTTCTTTTTAGGTTTCGATTCCTTCGATACACCTTTACCAGTGACATCGTAAAGGCAGATTCGGGTTAAGAAGACCGACCTCCACCGTCAAATGATTGTCTGGCGCGAACACTCATCTGCTTCTTTGGAGTATTTCAGATTACGTACGGTGACATACGGGACTAAGTTTGCCCCTTTTGCGGCTATTTGGGTCCTAAACAAGCTAGCAGAATTGGAACAAAGGCGTTTTCCAATAGTTTCCAGGTTGTTGACTTCCAACACTTATGTATGTGGACGATGTGTTAGGTGGTGAGGATACCCTTGAAGAACCTCAAAGAGCTCAAGGTGAATTGATTTCAATACTTTAAACCGACGTGTACCTCAACACTCGGGCTAGGCTGGCTTACCGGTAAGGATTCATTATAATTCCAGATTTGAAAAGAAGACAATGCTTCACGACTGACGAAACGGAATTTATTATCAAATAGCCTATGACCCTTTGATCCGCTCGGATGTATGACTCCAGTTCTTATTCGTTAGAAAATCCTAATACAAGATTGCTGGCTATTAGGTATCGATTGGGATGAAGAGGTCAACATGCAGAAATAGCGACATCAAAGTTGTGGTGGAATGGGCCGCCATGGCTTGTTCAAAGGTGCGAAAGTTGCCCGACAGAGGAAGTCAAGCTGAAAGTGGACGTCCCGGAAATCCTTTTCTCTTACTACGGTACGGAGAAGTGCCTGGTCTGACTGGCTATCGAGGTTAAGTTTTTTTTTGATGGTCCGGTCCGGGTGCTGTTTAAGTGTACATGGCGTTCACCCGTTTTACTGCTAGACCAGGCAGTTGTGGCCGTCTACCGAAAATATTACTAAGCATATGCGATACATCGATGTTTTTTGTTATATTTCGTTACATAAAACTATTTTCGTTACTAAATAGATCAGAATTAAGTGGCTAGAAAAATTCTGAATTCTTATTCATGTAATTAATTATTAATTTAATTAATTAAAGAAGGAGCTTGTAATACAATGTTTCTTAGTAGAATATGCAAATCAAAATATCAGTAGAAACGAAAGACGCATATTTTCAATTTCTAAGCTGAGCATTCGGTCCTCCAGGTTGGGGGTGTGCGTCGGGGTAACTGCCCGGCCACATTAAAAAGAAATAGTTACGAACCAACCGAATGCCTCGGATACGGATAAATACACTGTTGACGATCCCCGCAAACGAACAAAGGACAATGATTTACGGATCTGTACATGGAATGTGAGGTCCCTAAACAGACCACGTGCAGCCGATGAACTTGCGGAGGCACTGGACTGCTATAAAGCAGACATTACCGCAATCCAGGAAATGCGGTGGGATGGGCTGGGCAAGAGAAGAGTGAGAAACTGCGACATTTACCACGGCGACTGCTACAGGGAGAGAGGGAAACGCTTATTTGGATGCGGTTTTGTTGTTCGAGGCAGACTTAGGCAAAAAGTCTTAAGCTTCCAATACATAAGCGAACGCCTCATAACAATCCGCATTAAGGCTAAATTCGGAAATATAAGCCTCATATGCGCCCACGCCCCGACAGAGGAAAAAGATGACAGCAGTAAAGAACACATCTACCACCTCCTAGAAAGGACATAGGATCGATGCCCCAGCTACGACACCAAGATCGTTCTAGGAGATTTCAACGCTCAACTGGGAAGAGAAGAAGTCTTTGCTAAAAGCATCGGAAGACACAGCCTGCACGCCAATACCTCCGGAAACGGACTCAGGCTAGTTGACTTCGCCTCGAGGGAAATCTCTCTGTGGCCAGTACGCGGTTCCCACACCTTAACATTCATAAAGGGACCTGGCGATCCCCTGGTCAATCAACCGTCAACCAGATTGATCATGTTGCGATCCACGTCAGACACTCCTCAAGTATTCTCGATGTCCGAACCTTCCGAGGTGCAAACATCGACTCGGATCATTTCCTTGTTGTAGCCAAGGTAAGAACCCGGATATCGAGAGAGCAACGGAGTCGAGACAGGCCAAAACGGTTTGACGTCGGAAAGCTACAATCGCAGCCGATCGCTAGAGCCTTTACCGATCGATTCTCTCTGAAACTGTCTCAAAGTTCGACGCTGCCTGCACAAACAATAGAAGACAAATGGAAACGTTGTCAAGAAGCCATCAAAGAGGCCGCCACTGATGTGCTGGGTTTCAAGCCACCACCTAAGTTTGACGACGAGTGCAGGCAGGCGCATGCAGCCAAACAGGAAGCTTACACGGCAACGCTGCATCGAACGACGAGAGCTGTTTGTGAGCAAACAGAGATGAAGGGAAGAGAATCGGCTTCTCAGAAGAAAAAAGAAAGAGCACGAGAAGCGCGCGGTCGAGGATATGGAGAGGTGCTATGGCAGGAATGACGTCCGAAATTTTTACCGCAAGATAAAACAGTTATCTGGCGGTTACAAACCTCGGACTGAAGCCTGCCGAAACCAAAATGGACAACTGGTGGTAGAGTCGCAGTCGGTGCTGAGAATCTGGAAGGATCATTTCTGCAGACTCCTAAACGGCGATGACGACACAAATCCCGCTGTTAGGCAGAATGTTCCACTCAATTTGGACAACGATGGACAAGAATTCCGTCCCCCGGACCTCGACGAGGTCAAGATAGCAATATCGAGACTGAAGTCGAACAAAGCTGCTGGCGCGGACGGACTGTCCGCAGAGCTGTTCACAGCGGCTGGGGATGAGCTGGTTGGGTGCATACACCAGCTCATCTGTAAGATATGGTCGGAGGAAAGCATGCATGATGAGTGGAATCTCAGCGTCGTCTGTCCGGTCCACAAGAAAGGAGACCCCTTCGACTGCGCCAACTATCGAGGGACAAGTCTCCTTAACATCGCATACAAGATCCTTTCTGCCATACTGTGTGAATGCCTGAAACCGTTCGTCAACAACCTGATTGGTCCTTATCAGTGTGGTTTCAGGCCAGGGAAGTCCACAATCGACCAGATCTTCACACTGCGGCAAATCCTGGAGAAGTCCCAAGAAGTACAAATCGACACCCACCATCTATTCGTCGATTTTAAGGCCGCGTATGACAGCGTGCATAGAGACGAGCTATACAATGCAATGTCTAGTTTTGGCATCCCTACCAAACTCGTCAGATTGTGTAGGATGACGATGGAGAACTCTCGCTGCTCCGTCAAGGTCGGTAGCGAACTCACCGAGACCTTCGATGTCAAAAAAGGATTTAGACAAGGCGACGCGCTGTCATGCGACTTCTTTAACATCATTCTTGAGGGGATCTGAACGTGCGTAACTCACACGTCAACACCAGAGGCACGATTTTCCACAAGTCCATTCAACTGCTAGGTTTTTTTTTTTTTTTTTTTTTTTTAATGCATTTTTATTTTCCATTCATTATTTCTTATATGCTAGACAAAAATACTTAAAACTTGCTTAATAATATAATCCATTGATCTTAAATCTAACTTACTGACTCTTCACGAGTACTCTAAGCTAATCTAGGACATTTTTCTGTCTGCCTTTCGGCCTCTTTTGTTTGTTGAATTCGTTGCTTAAAACTAATAACATTTTTTTTTTATTCCTCCAAGAAAATTTACAAAACTTGGAATTCATAGTTATTCTTACTTCTTAACTAACTTAAAAAACTAAATCATTAATCTATACTACCTAAAACTAAACTAAAGCTAAACTAAAACTTTAGGTTATATACAATAAAATTACCCTAACTTAACTCTACTTAATTATTAAACTTACCTATGTCCGTAAAAATATACGGACGCGTGCACCAGGGCGTATATGTTATTTATATGCTTTACATATATATCTAATACGCCGTGATGCACCTTTTTTTACATTTTTATTTTTTTGTTGTTTTTTTTGTGTTTTTATATTTTTTACTTTTTTTTATATTTTTTTTATTTATTTTTTATTTTTTTTTTTATTTATTTTTTATTTTTTTTTTTGCTTTTTTATTTTTTTTTCTCTTTATAATAAAATACTTAAAAACTACCTTAACCTATGTAAGTTGGCCCTGAAGACTCAACTACCCCGTCTATTTGTTTGAAAAGTTAGCGGCATCGAACGCTGGTTCTGGTGCAACCACCAGTAGAAAAGCCGTTCTTTGGCAGAAACTGCTCTGTCGCGGGCAGAAATCGCTCTACTGAACCGTAGGAGTTCCTCGTGGCTGCGAGCGACGTCCGGCTCGTATTGAAGTTGCCTCTCGACTGTTCGGCGTGCGACGTGGAAGATGATAGGGCAGCCTTCCCTATCTTGTATCAGGCCTTTAGCGTCCAAATAGACGAAAGCTTCAGGTGGAATGAAGCCGTTAAGACGTACCCGTTCATGGTACATTTCATTTGGGTAGTAAGCCCCAAAGATCAGACTGTTGGTTGAAGCCATGCCTCGAGCAGTGTGACTACGTATCAACTTGATAATAAAATTATCTATCCTTATAAGGTTTGCCTCGTTGTACAGAACCTCGTTGGGGTAGAATTTCTTGTACTGGGATTCTGGTGTTCGATATAAACGGAGACAGGCCCGAAGACACTGCCTCTCGTACACCCTCATCTTTTCCATTTGGGAAGGACTCACGTTAAACCACACAGGACAACCATACACCATAATTGGCCGGATGAGGGCCATGTAGCAGATGACCTTCACTCTGGTGTCAAGTTGACTGCTGTAAAACAGTCCTCTTGCCATAGCGAAGGCCTTCTTAGCCCTGGTCAGAGCTGTATCTATGTGGATACCACCATACAGATACTGGTCCAATCAGATGCCTAGATATCTGACTACACTTTTTACAGCTAATGGTTGTCCTTGTGGGTCAACTATGCAGAACTTGCGCCAGTTCATTTTCGTGTCCCTTGAGGCCCTGGACAGCGGGGTTCTGAAAAGGATAGTTTCACACTTCTGGTAGTTGATTTTCAACTTCCAGTCGTCGCAAAATCGTTGAATTGTATCGAAGTCGCGTTGCAACGAGACATTAATTACCTCTACCTTCGGACCTGATCTGTACGCGATTAGATCATCGGCAAACGCTATGATGTTAGGCATAGAACCTATGAGATCGCTAATGAATATACTGAACAAGATCGGAGAACCAACAGCTCCTTGTTGCAGCCCATTTTTTATATGGAACACTGTAGTTGAAATTTCGTTGCCATTTTTCACAACAAACTTCCTAGCTGTGACCATGTCATAGATCATATATAGCAATGTTTTATTGATGCCGAGCCTGACCAACTTAAGGAAGAGACCATCTAACCATACGGTGTCGAACGCCTTCTCCATGTCGATCAGGCAGGCGCCTGTACACTGGGTCTTGTTTCTATTCCACTGTATGTCGGAAACCAATTTAGACGCGGCATGAATTGTGTCGTGCCCCGCCCTGAAGCCAAATTGATTTTCCGGTATTATCTGTTTTACCTCAACCCAATCCTTCAGAGCTTTAATGACTATCTTCTCGAATACCTTGCTTACGCAAGGAAGAAGACTTATAGACCGGAGATTTGTCGGGATGGAAGTATCTTTGTCCCGTTTCGGAATTGGCTGTACCACAGCTGTTTTCCAATGCTTCGGGTAATATGCATTACTCAACGCGTTGTTAAACAGGGTTGTGTATACATCCACCGCCTCAGAGGGTAGATGGCGCAGAACAATGTTTGGTATCCCATCGATTCCCACTGACTTCTTATTCTTCAGTGAGTTGAAGATACCCTGGAGTTCATCTTTCGAAATAAGGATGGAGTTGTTTCCATCGTCGGCGACGGCATTATTTGCCAGAAAATCGTCACTGAATCTGGTAAAACCAGGATTCTCGGATCGCCATTGACTTATTTCGTTCCGAAGGTAGAAGTGGTTCAGCAAGGCCCTGTTCTCCAGGTCGTGGTTCGGACTACGAGTCTCGTTGACCGTGTACACTTTCTGGAAAACAGCACCAATTGCATTAACCTTCTCCTGGGGATCTTCCACTACGAAGAAGTCGTTGTCAAGCACTGCCCCATCTGGATCGATGCCAACTGACGTAAGTAAGTTCGCGTTGTCTGTTGTTCTGTCAAGTCGAACGCACTGAATGTCATTATGATCTCTCCTCCGGAAGATTTTATTTACTTGCGGGAACATGCTCGGGTTGTTAGATCTTACAGCCCGAATCTTATTGCCCCAATGCAAGCTTACAGCTAGACTGTAATTTTGTCGTATTAACTGTTGGAGTACTTTGATCTGTGACTTCAGAGAGCGAATCTCTGCACTCTGTGGATCTGTAAACCGCCTGTACAAGAGTTTTAGTCTTGACAGGAGTCTACTTTTTTGCACGTGAAGTGCATCGATTTCAGAGTTCCGATAAATGTCGCCATAGTCGGTTTGTGACACCTTCGGAATCGTCCTGTCCATTGTACGTTTAATGACCTCGTCCATTTGTGTGAGGTACCTGTCAACCTCTTCGTTCGTAAGGTTCCTGTTTGTAGGAGGATTGATCACACTCGAACTTATTTCTCTGGATAAGGCTCTAGAAAAACGTGGCCAGCGCACCTTATTATAATTATAAGGATGCGTTTGGACATATTCTTCTAGTTCCTCCAGCTCGTTCGGAAGCTGTATTACCGCGGCGAGACCACAGTGATCACTGTCATACTCGACCGTAGTTAAACAGTTTCTCGTGCGTCGCTCCACGTTAAGTATCGTCAGTCGTCTGTCGATTAGCATCACATCCAGATAGGACCCACTTCGAGGAAAGGATGGTCTATCGGTTGCAAGCAAATCTAACCTGAACTCGATATTGTTCTGTTCCATCCATTCTAAGAAGGCGCTTCCTCTCTCGTTTGGAACATTATTACCCCATTCACCGTGTTTGGCGTTCAAATCTCCGGCTAGAATATAGTAATTGTCTTCCGAATTTAAGCGGAGGCTAGTGAAAAGAGCCTCGAGCTCCGAGAGAAAGTTCGGGTTTTGAGGTTCGGATGCATAGGCAGCGATTACAAACAGCTTCTTTCCACCTTGGAGAGAGATGCGTGCAATGGATGCTTCTAGCACACTAAATCTACGTACCACATTGCTATATACGACCTTATGACAAATGTTCTTTTTAATCAAGAGAGCGACCCCGCCACCTCGAGTGGATTGGGGTCTGTCTCTTCTGATTATGTGGTAATTTTTGTACCTGAGAATGCGCGTCTGGTTTAGTTTAGTTTCGCTAGCCATCAGCACGTCAGGATTGTGAGTTTGCAACAAGTTTGAGAGCGTTAATTTTCGTTCAATCCTTATCAGCGAATTAACATTCACTGCTAGGATCTTAAGGGTTCTTACCTCGCGTGAGCCCATTATATCTGCGAGCGTTGGTTCACAGGCAGCTTAGAGAAGAGGAAATCTACTCTAGCCGTCTGCGCAAGGAAGCTGGTCTGTAATTCGACCATCTGTTTCTGCAAGGCAATCATCTGCGCTTGCATCGACTGGATGGAGGACATTACGTCCCTTATGGAGGGCTCTGCCTCGGGTTGCCTGGCCGTTGGAGCCGCAGCAACCTTCGACACTGTCCGTTGTGCCGGTTCTCTGCCTGACACCATTTGGGCGTAGGAGATGGACGGCGTAACAGCGGTAGCTACAGCTCTGGCAATTGGCCTTGCTTCTACCTTCTTTTTTATCCTTACATCCTTTACTCTCTGACGGAGTTCTTTGATTCGTGGACACCCCAAATAGGTTGCAGGGTGTCCGTTCCCTCCGCAGAGTACACACTTGAGGAGCGCCTTATCCTCGACTTCTTCCATACCTAAAGGACATTCACCTTTATTGTGGCTAAATGTGCAACGTGCGCAGCGGAACTCCATGTTGCAGTTCTCCGCGACGTGTCCGAGCCTTCTGCACTTCGCACATTGAAGTACGTGGTCAGTTTTGTTTAATTTCTCCCATTTAACACTTAGACCGCCTAAGAAACGGATTTTTCGTAGATTGTCAATTTTCGTGCCATGGGATACCTGGACTAAGAAGAAGGGAAGTGCCTTCTTCTTCGCTTTCGCTGCCGCAGTTGTGAAAGGCTTAACCCCTACGAAATGGACCTCGTCGCTCTCAACTTGTCGCAGCTTGTTGAGGAGGACCTTCGGGTCGGTAGAGGGATTTACACCTTTGAGGAGCAAGGTCTGTAGCCTTTCACCTCTGGGGGTGTATGTATAAAAGTCAGCGTTAGATGCCGCTAACTTCTCTTTTAAGAATCTAAACCCGTCCATTGTTAGGCAATGGACGGTGTGGGCTTTGGGAGTCTTATATTTAATGTAAAAAGTATTGCGTTCTAGGGCCAACTCACATAAGGTTTCCAGCTCGTCAGTTCCTATGCCGAAAACGTTAATTGGTGGACAGCGGACCTTGGATTTTTGCTGCTGTTGCTGTAGCTCCAATTGCTTTTGTTGATGTTGTCGTTGTGGCTCCTGTTGTTTCTGCCTTGGCTGTGGACGTTGCTGTTGCTTCTGCTGCAACTGTTGCTGCTCCTGTTGTTGTTGTTCCGCTGTCCTTAATGTAGCAGACCGTGTTTGTTTTTGCTGCTGCTGTTGTTGTAGTCGTTGGGTATTTTGCAACTGTTGTGCTGATTTCGATGTGGAGGGCAATGGTTCCGGCTGTTGTTGTTCCTTTTGATGTTGTTGCTTCTGTTTAAGTTGCTGCCTCTTTTTTTGCAGCTCCAGAAGCTCCTTCTGTTGTTCCTTCTGATTGGCTCTTTTCTCAGCAGCTCTTCTTGCCGTTGCTTGGTCGTAAAGGAACTTGATATGGGCGTCAAGTTTTGCCCTCTCTCTATCTAGTCTCTGTAGTTTCTGCTCCTCCTCCCTAATTTGCTCCGCCTCATCGTCAGCATCGGATGTGGCGAGCACCTGGAAGGAGTTGTCGCTTCCTCTATAAGAAAATCTGCATTCGTTGCCCTCTGATTCACATTCGAGGGCGTCAATGTCAATTGCAACCGATTTTGTTGTTGCTGCTGTTGTTATTTTTGGCGGAGTTTTCTTGGTCGCTACCGATCCGCCTCTGTTCGATACGACCGCTTCCTCGTCTGACGTCATTGCTGCCGTCCGACGCTTTGTGAGGGTGGGCTGCGGCTGCAGCCTCTTCCTCCTCTTCTTATTATCGGTAGTCCGACTCGTGGGGCTAGCCACGCGGATGCTACCGTCACTGGTTTGGTGGCCTGATGTCCCAGCCACCGGTGTTTTGAAGTCGCCCGATTTTGTGAGCTCGGGTCGCTCTTCACTCTCCATATTCCTTCTCACACTAAGTGTCTTTGATTGTTTTAATTCAAAGAAAAAAAAAAAAAATTTTTTTTTCTTTCGCCTCGGGATTTGAACCCGGGATTCTCGAATTACCGCACTCGCGCTCTATCTACTGAGCTTTAGACGCCGCTTAAACGGAATGCTTTTTAAAAATACTTAAGCGCACTAAAAGATTTTCTTTCCGAAGCCGAAACACGTGTTTACTCCTTGAAGGTCTGCGGACGACTGTCAACTGCTAGGTTATGCGGATGGCATTGACGTGATCGGCCGAACTCAGCGAGCCGTCAATGAGGCGTTTGCTAGCATCGAAGCGGAAGCGGCTAAAGTGGGACTGGTGGTCAACGAGGGCTCGGTCGCCAGGTTGATACCAATCAACCAATACCAGTACGGTCCATAATTTAATGTTTGAAGATTATTTCATGTAAATGTTGACCTTGACTGCGCCTCAAATGGTCCATCCTTCTTCTTCTTCTTTTTCCAGTGGCGCTACAGTCCGGGGTGGACCTGGGCCCCAACCAACATGCCTCTCCAGCCAGCACGATCTTTCGCCAGCTGCCGCCAGGTGCGCACTCCAAGTTGGTTGAGGTCCTTCTGCACTTGTGTGAGCCACCTTAGCCTAGGCCGTCCTCTGTTGCGTTGTCCCAATGTCTTAGATTCGAAGAATTTTCGAGCCGGAGCAGTGGTGTCCAGCCGCTGTACATGGCCTAGCCATCTTAAGCGTTGTATTCGAAGAAGCTTGACTAGGCGCATGTAGCTGTACAACCCATAGAGTTCGTCGTTGAATCTTCTTCTCCAGATGCCATCAACGCAAAGAGGACCAAAAATCGCAAGCAAAACTTTTCTCTCCAATAGACTCCCTCATCCGTTTTTAGTAACGTCCAGGTTTCCGCGCCATAGAGTAGGACTGGGATAATCAAGGTGTTATATAAAGCAACCTTAGTCCTTCGAGAGAGGCCTTTATAACTCAATTGCCTCCTGAGCCCAGAGAAACAGCGATTGGCAAGAGTGATTCTGCGTTTGATTTCGGTACTGGTGTTGTTGTCCCTATTTACCGCGGAGCCGAGGTAGACGAAGTCCTTGACTACCTCGAAGTTTCTACTGCCTAGTGTGACACTCTGTCCGAGACGCCGTTGTTGTGTGTCCTTCCTTGACGACACGTCAATATCGTCGGCGTAAGCTAGCAATTGAACTGACTTTTGGAAGATCGTACGTCTGGTGTTGACTTGTGAGTTCCGCACGATCGAGAAGTCACACAACAGTGCGTCGCCTTGTCTTAAAACTTTTTATTACATTGAAAGACTCTGTGAGTTCGTTCCCCATTCTCCATAGTCATCCTACACAATCTGACGAGTTTGGTAGGAATGCCAAAACTAGACATGGTAGTTCTGCGGACAATCCAAGTGGTCCAGCAGTTTTGTTCGACTTCAGTCTCGATATTGCAATCATGACCTCGTCTAAGTCGGAGGACTGAATTCTTGATATATTGAATTCATATATATTTGTGACAATTCGTTCGTTTTTTTTTTGTGAAACTTTCTGTCGCTTAATTTTAACACTTTTTTAATCAAGTTGGAAGCTGTGTTGATTATAATCTGCTTGGCTTGATTAGAAGTCCTCGCATAATAATAATTAATTTGGTAAATTTCAACAAACAGCAATTCTTCATCTTCCTTTAGCCCTGGATGTCGGTGATATCTGTTTTCTAGCAATCAAGGGCATCCGCAATTTGTTCGGCTGTACGTGGTTAAGGGACCTCATGTTCCACGTGCAGAACCGCAAATCGCTGTCCTTTATTTGGAATGTCAACATTAGATCCATCGATATCCGAGACATTTTGCTGTCTCTGAACTGTTTTTTTCTTTATTCTTTTTTTGTCAACATTTTTATTTTGCGATTGTACAGTGCAATGTGGCCGATTTTATGTGACATCTAAATATGTCGCTGTCATGTATTATTTTCCCAGTGTACGTTTAAATTCATTTTATATGCATATACAATGCACTTAGCGAAAATATTGACAACTATCAAAATATAAATTTCAAAGTTTCCACTTATTATGATCAATAAATATTTCTTGCTCAGCAGCGAAAAGCAACGATAGATCAGACAGGTTGCATGAACGAACATTCATTTCTAGCAAATACTTGTCCCAAACATGTGAAAACTGTACTGATTTTTGTTTTGTTTTTAATGAATTTTTTTATCATATTATCAAATTTTCTTATATACTAGACAAAAAATAAATGAAACTAGCTTAGCAACCTAATCTATTACTCTTAATTTTAACTTAATGGACATGCCGTGGTCCACCTTTTCTTGTTTTTTATGTTTTGTTGTTTTTCGCATATGTGAAAATCTTACTAATCTGAAACTAATGCACGGACAAATGCAATTGCATGGAATGTCAAGCGACGCATCGTTTTTCTTCAAGCACCTAAGACAATCCCGAATAAGGTTGACAGTAACATGCAAGCATCAGAGGTATGACCATCAAGGAGCCGGTTAGATAATTCCACCCCGTAGTCAAATGATTTAAAGGCAGGTATTCCACACTCAGGATATAAAAAAAACGAAAGTTATGACCTTGACTGTTTGGACACAGGCCATCGATTTTGCGTTTTTGTGTTTCTAAGCGCCTCTTTTCAATGTGTAGATCAAGATCAAGGAAAATTCATCTCACAGAAACAATTTATTGCTAAAATGCACGCATTTGCATAGTTGTAATAAAAAGATATTACTACCCATCAAGAAAATTTGTTATATTTAACAAAAACATATTGACCGCTACCTACATATATCATAGAAATTTTAAAAAATTACAAATGATTTTCTTCTTCATACATTATTGGATTAATACAATGAAGAATATTAATGTTTTGAAATCTCAATGAGGAATTCTGGTGGTTTTCACTCATCATAATTTACTAAGAAGCACATTCATATCTAAAGGACTGATATGACTATTAAATGGTTTAATGTTTGCAATCACTTTCAGTTCATGTGGACCATAATATATAACGCGATGACATCTTTGAACTTTTGAACAAAATTCTTCAACATTTAGATCCAATTGCGGGACCTCCTTGTATTCATTTGGTTTATCAGGGTAGGCGTCGTCACCTAGAAGAAGTAATGTATACTTATAACAATACAATTTACTATCGTAAGATACATAATTGATATTCACCTGGAAGAATTCCGACTAAGCCATTCGTGCATCTGAATTGAACAGGTAAATATAAGGTTGATCCCTCAAAGTTTCTTTCTGAAGCAAATTCTTTCACTTTGTCAACTTCATACCAGTTGGACAGCCGCGAGAGTTCATAAAACTGTGGTGGCGGTAGCCAAATTTTACCCTTGCGGCATAATTCATAGAACTCTACCGGGTTCTTCCACTAAAATGATAATGTCAATAATATATTTAATTCAATTTTAAATTTTAATATAGAATCACCAAAGCTTCAGTTACTTCACTTTTCTCACATACAAGGTTGGGTTGTTCGTTAAGGACTACTAAATAAAATGCAGTTTCAAATCTATATAAAACAAATTCAAACAGAAAAATAAAAAAACATCGGTTGATTACAATAATCGAAGACCTATGTATATCTATTTATACGATTTGAGTGTTAACGAAAATTTATAAAAGTAAGTAACTCCATAAAATTAAACTCCATTCGTGTGAATATCGATTTCATAATTCCCTATTTTTTTGTAATTCTTGTTCGACTGTTTTGATAAGGAGACTAGACAACACGCAAATAATCTTAGGTTGGTAAAACCAAGAACATGAATATTGCTTTTGACGTGCACAGGTCTTTGTTGGCAAGAGGAGTTCGTTCAAAGAAACCTGAATATAATTCATATTCGGCTTTTAGTATAATAAAATCGATATGGGGCAATAAGTTAATTTTATTGTATTTGATTTAATTTACTTTCAATTTTATACTTATACTATGAACAATTAAGGGTGTATGTATTCTGCACAGGTTTTGCATTTTTAAGAATTGAAATTATATGCCTTCGGGTGCATCATTAACAAATAAGATAAACAAAAGTCAGCCCACATGAATATCTTAAAGTAGATATTGCCATACTGTTGGAAGAGTGTAGCCTCTTAGAAAATCGCTTTTCAATCAACATTGGTATTGCAGAAAGTTTAAAAATTGCCATTTAATGTTTACTTTGTATTTAAGCCTATTTTAAGAGCAGTATCTACAAAAGATATTTTCGAATCATGCAAATTGACAATGCCTGTTGTAGGTGTAATGCTTAACCCTTACGAAAGAGCCTATACGATTTCTTTTTTAAAAAAAACTTTAACCCCATAAGCTTTCTTTCGAAGTTGAATTTCTAAATTTCTTAATCTTTTAATATATCAAGGAGTATATTGTAATTAGATCTCGCTTTAATTAGCCTACTCCTAAAAAGGATCTGTTTGAACTCTGAAAACACTTTTAAGAATTCATGTAATTTTTCATTTTCTTTCATTATGTTAATTAACAATTTTTCACATATCGATATACTGTACCGGAAATGTGATTTGACCCTGGACACTCCGAGAGCAGAAGGTATCTACGTCAAGTGCATAAAAAAGGGCCATACAATAAACTTAAAGGCTGTCCTCATTAGGTTAAAACCTAAAAAAAAGAGATGTACTTAAAGACGCCTCCCTTGAGAATAGAAACCTCCTACGGAACTCAGTGTGGAGGTAACACATTTAAACCAGTGCAGAAGATTCCTCTATGCAGACGTAGTCAAAGGAAGTAGCATTAACCAGCAATCAAAGACTCCGCAGAAACGCCAAAGTAGATTCTTCGCTGACTTTTAGTTAGAATCAGAGAAGCTCTTCCGTATCACGCTGGAGAGACTGTTGGAAAAAAAACCAAGAGTACTGCAAATATATAATAGCCATGTAACAGTCAATATACTCCCTCTTAATAATGTAGATATATACATATATGTATACTGAACGACAAGTAACTTAACGCTCTCCTGTTCCAGAAAACTTCTCTCAACATCTGCTAACAGGTGCGGCTTTAAATTATGATTTTATGCGATGGAAGTGTGGTCCAAGATTTGACATTACATGCATATGCCTCATGGCATTTGTGATTTACGCTTTTACTTTTTCTTTGTACCAAGCAATATACATTTATGATCGAATTACGATCAAAGCTGAAGAGCATGAAACCAGTTGTTCTCGCCTGTAATTGTTTTTTTACGAATTTGTTTACGTTCAACACCTTGTGGTTTTAGCTCATGTTTAATAGACATGAAGCGTATACCACGCCTTTCGATGAATTGAAATAAGCATGCGTTTCGACAATGACAGGTATGCCTGCGAATTTCATTATTTTTAAAAATTTGTGAGCGATATTTTTCGATTTTATGAGAATTAAGTATGAATACACTTTCCATAGTGAGAGGTTAGTTCACATTTTTTGGGGATATTGGGCTGATTTTGGGTTTTTTTAGGGAATTCAGTTTGGGAGCTGCTTTTCATTTTCCTTGCACTAGTTTACATATACATGGGATCTGCAATCAATCTGCAAATCAAATCTATACCCGTATTTTTTTTTTCTTTCTGGACATAGTGTGTGGTGAAAGGTTTTCCCGTTCACCACTGAAATAAAAAACGATATCACAGTTGAATTAAAGGAGCGATTGATAAAGTAGTTATTTATGTGTTTGACATTTCCCATGAAATTCCCATTTCCCATGGCGGCCCCTAGGTAGCCATTGCAACATCCGTTGTTTGGTGTACGAATTTATGCAGCGAACCCCTCCGCCCGAGGGTTAAATAATGGGCCTGGCCTACCAGACTTTAGATTGTGCGTTAGATTAATTCCCTTACCACGTAAGAAAAATTAAGTTCAGAGACAACTACATGCTCGATACGGACGGTTCTATGTTCACGACCCCAGCAAACAATTAAAGAACAACGATTTTCAGTTTTAACACACCACGTGCAGCCGAAGAAATTGCGGAGGCCCTGGACTGCTTCTAAACATATCACCAACATGTAGAGAGTGCCGTGGGATAGGCAGGGCAAAAGGCGGATGGTTGGTATTGATGAGCATTTGTACAGCTGTTGGAAATGAAAAAGTAACGGTAAAAATCCATGAGTGTGGCCATTTTGGGAATAATGTCCAAATACCCAAAAAAAATATGTAAGTATATAATACGCGTGTGTTGTATTCTAATCAGACATTCCGACTTGTAACAAAGTAAGAAAGTAAATAAGTGTATTCTGTTTAATTGACTTATTGTTAAAATACTAATAATTTACACAGTTTACGTACGGTTTATGATATGACACATTCAGTTAAGCAGAATGCCTACAAGACTACTCAAACAACGAGTTTTATTCCTAAGTTCTACGAACAGAGAACGCGGGAAAAGAACCGACTCCTCAGATTGAAAAAAAAAATGGTGAGGTGCTATGGTATGAAGTTCGAATTTTTTTCCGAAAGGTGAAACATCTATCCACTGGATATAGGGCTCGGACCAAAGCCTACCTGGACCAAAATGGACAACTGGTAGCCATCGATGCTGAGAATGTGGACAAATCATTTCTGCAGACTCTTAAACGGCAATGACATGGCAAGCTAATAACACTTTGCATAGGACAAGTTGACATACAGCCTCCTCCTGGCAGCCCCTAGGTAGCCATTGCAACACCCGTTGCTTGGTGAACGAATGTATGCAGCAAACCCCTCCGCCCGAGGATTAAATAATGGGCCTTGTGCGTGAGGTTAATTCCCTAACCATGCAGGCTCTTAAACGGCAATGAAGGTCCAAATTCCGCAGTTAAGTAGAATGTTTAACCCAATTTGGAAGGTGATAGGCAAGAGCACCGTCCATCAAACTTAGATAGCAATATAGAGACTAGAGTCGCTGGCACGGGCGGACTTTCCGCAGAATTCTTTATACATTTTCGGTGTTGTTATACAAGATTGGTATTGTTTGGAAGCCAGAAACCGTTTGTGAACAAGCTAATAGGTTCTTAGTAGTTTGGTTTCAGGCAAGGGAAGTTCAAAATAGACCAAATCTTTACTTTACGTCAGATCCTGGAAAAGACCCAAAAATGCAGATCGACATGCACCACCTACTAGTTCTTCAACTCGTAAGTCAACTTTACTTGACTTGTAGTATTTTGTTTATTACGCCTTCGTTCATTTAAGCACCCACAAAGGGACCAGGGCCTAGCTTCTGCTCCAACTACTCGTGTTGTGCGTACTATTATTCTTTCACGAGTATTGTAGGACTCGGAACTCATGAAACCTACATAACCAACTGTATATATGGGAGATAATTACCTTTTTGGAAATGCAGATGGAGTTAACCACACAGACCATTCATAAAGACTCCACAAATCGGGTATAACGTCAAGTTCTTGACATAAAAGTAAAAATTTATCTGAATCTTCATGCACTTTTTGCTGCCAATACTTTTTGTCAAAGTTATCGATGTAAGTCCCATAGCCGCTTTGAATATTTACACCATTCCTATTTCTGCACAAAAGTAGTCCAACTTCTTCAAATGTCTCTCTAATTGCTGTTATTCGCAAGGCTATTTCTCTAAAAACAGACTTATCATTATACTGATTTTAAAGATAAAAATACAATTACTTTTCAATAGCTTTATCTGATTTATCATATATACTTGATCTTAATCCTTTAACGTTTGCCAATCTTTTCAAAGAGTTCTCATTTACACCGAACTTCCGAAAATGTTTTAACCAAAGAGTAGATTCATCTGTTTGTTCAGTTGCACCACCAGGAAAAACGGCATGATTTGGCATAAAGGATGATTTCTCGGAACGTTTGAACATTAAAATCTATCCAAAGCAAATTTTAGTATAGGCATAGTACTCATTCATTTGCATTTTACATTGTAATTGAATTTTTTACTAAAAATTCTGTCCTTAGCCAATATTATGAGACTCGCGGACTCCTTCCAAATTCCTACTTTTCCTGTCATTACTCAAACCACTTCCGTAGATTATAAATATAAACAAGCCCGTAGCAAAGCCACATACAACTGCACCAATAAGAAAGAAAATGGTCAACTGAACAAGTGGTTAAACAGCTGATTTCCTATAAACACATCAAATAGTAGTGACAGCCTTGTATTTGGATTTGTATTTTAATTGACAGTTACTTACGGGCCATCGCGCATTCCTTCATTATTCATACTTTCTTGCTTTTCCACTGGAATTACAACAAAATGGCATAATGTGTTTTTTTCCTGAAAACTTGTCACCAGGGATGAACAACGAAGGAGATACACAGCTTCTTCGTCTCACGCCTTTGGGGAAAATTTGACAGCGTTTTTTATGACATTTCACCTTCTTGAACAGCTGATCGGAGAGCCAAATTCACAGACAGGGTTTCTCTCCGAAATGAGAATACGTGTGAGCTACTCAATCTACCGATTACCTTCCCGCTCAAACTATTGGGGTGGGTTTTAATATGAAAAAAAGTCGTTATTTTTGCCAATTTCATTTAATGTCATAGAATGCTGATTCCTGTGATAAATTCTGCGGAATGTGGATACATAATTTTTTTTTGTTATCTTTTGTTGTTTTAAGACATTTTACACAGTTGAACTGATTAAAAATTTAAAGTGAATTTAAAATACCGGCAATATTTCTCACCACCAAAAAATTCAAGAACATGGCGGAGGGAGTGCGTGTTCAGAAGGTGCACCAGTAACGCAGCAGTTGCACTTAAGGCATACTTTTAAGAAATGTTTTAACATATTATATGTGTGTAAATAATTTTGAATTTATTAACATATCAATAGACCTTGTTGCTAAATTATAAATTAAAATTGCATACATAATTTTATACATACAATATTACAATGCTTCCCTTATAAAATGAATACAAAACGCTACTACAGACTTATGTTTAAAATGAAAAATTATCATAAATCGCTCTATTACTTTAAGTATAAATATGTTATTTAATAATTGTGTTCGTCATACTGTAGATGTGATTAGAAAAATATTGAATTCCACTAAGTTATTGATTTTATAAGAATCGATGTAGATACGTCTTTTCGTTAGTTATAGCTTTACTTTTACGAATACTACCAAGTCGAAATATTAATAAAAATGAAATCAATAATATACAAAACAAGAATATGAAATTCCGAACATGCGTAAATGTCTTTAATCGTACATTCATTTCTGTTTTCATAAGTCATGTGATATACAAATAAATATAAATTTTACATCGTTGTTTTAGGTTGTAATTAGTTACACATTGGCATTACTATATACATTTTAATAAATGTAATGTAGTGGTATAGAATCAAAAAGAGTAAGTTATTTTTTATAATTTATAGCCCATTATTAAAAAAGAGTGGACGTGTGTTGTTTTTCTAAAGCTCATCAGAATCCTTACAGTAAAATACTGAATTCCCCTTTATTTCTGTAATTAAATAAGGTGCTAATAATAAAATTCTTCTTAGTAGGATATGTAATTCAAAATATCGGTAGAAACGCAAACCGCAAAAAAAATACAAAATTCCTTCTTATGCTCAACTTTGAAATTGCAAATATGCATCCTTTCCTTTTTTGTACATATTTCACAAGCCATTGGATGTATAATATAATACTGAATATCTATTTAATAATAATTTAAAATCTTTATATATTAATTAATTAAAGTTTAGATGACACTAATTTCAAGGAAAATTTATTTGGTTACTTACGAACCTACTCCGAATAAAATCTCATAATGGTTGACGAATACAGGAAATACGTGGGCAATTTACGAATGTTTGACACTATTGTGGGCAAAAATTCAGGAAATGGTCGACATGCTGCAAATTTTGGTGGGGAAACGTAAACAAGTGTGGGTAACATGAAAAAATGTTCGATGGTTCGTAAATAACTTTCAGAAATAAACCTAAATCCACCACAATTCGTCAATAGATGTCAAACGTTTGTATAATGTAGGGGAAATCAGCTGATCGATCAGCTGTGAAGCTGTGTATCTCCTTCTTCGTTCATCCATGCTTGTCACATATTAGTAAACCCAACTATCAAAATTTTACATACAATATACTTTAAACACAAATTATATGTATTCAAAGGATTGATGACTAGAGCTGTAGCGAATCGTATGTATTAGTTACTTAGTAACGAGTATTGAGTAAAGTAACTAGATTAGAACAATAAGGAGACAATCGACTCCCTCGTCACCAGCCCATGAATTCATTTTGACAGCGTTTCTTATAACAGATAGGGTTTTTTACCCGAGCTGAGAATACGTGTGATCTACTAAACCCACTGATTACCATCAAACTACTCGGGTGAGTTTTAATATGAAAAAATACGTTTTTCTTGTCAATTTCATTCAATGTCATAGAATGCTAATTGCTGTGATTAACTCTCGAAAACTCTCGAAAAATATTTTTTTATTATCTTTTCTTATTTTATATAAATTCAAAGTATATTTAAAATACCGGTAATATATCTCACCACCAAAAAAATAAATAATTTGCAGACATCAAACTAATATGTAATTCAGAATTTTTACTAGTATATTGAATTCTAATAATTTGTCTTTTAAATGCAATTGTCATATTAAATATATATTTTTTAGAATAGAATTTTCATAAGACGTTATATTTTCTAAAAGAAATCGATCTCTTAGTTTGAGTATACATACGAGTATGTTATTTGATTATTACGCTCGTAATACTGAGTAGATGTGATTAGAAAATTATTGAATCCCATTATATTATTAGTTATATAAGAATCGATGTGGATATAACTTAAGTTATTTTGTTAGTTAGAACTTAGGTCTTATTACAATATCAATTTCAGTTTAAATGAAATCAAAAATATACACGTCAAGGAAATATAATTCCGAACAAGCGTATCTGGCTTTAACTGTACATTCATTCATATAAAAGGTGATTTTTTAGCTATTATTTTTTTGGCAACACTGGTTTAAACAGCTGACACACGTTTCGTGTTTTGTTTCACATAGATGTTTTTTCTCCCTTCTGCCTTCTTCTAGTTCTATATTCCTCCCGCGCTGTCTTAGTTTTTCATTGGAGCGCTTTTCTGTGTGCCTTGTCCGTTGCCTGCTTTTTCTGCTCACACTTGACATCATACCAATGCAGCTTTCTAGCATTGGATAGTCGAGCTATCTTGCTGCCATGAGAAAATGGTCAGAGTCGATATTCGCCCCCTGAGTGTGACGGCATTTAATCTTAGATTATAAAATCTATAACCATCCGATATTGTTTCTCCCCACATGGTTTGGGTTTCTTAGGAACAACCCAGATTGGAGAGTTGTAGGGGCTCTTTGAAGGACGTATTATTTGCTCCGCTCAAATCTTTCTTATTTCGTCTTCTACTACTTTCCTCATGTTTGCCGGGTACGGGTAACAGTTGCTGTATATCGGCTCATCGGTACTAGTTTTGATTTCTGCCTCAACCAAGGTCTTGACTGTTTCACTCGTATGGATGGGGCTGAAAAGAAGTTCATAGTTTTTTATTAGACTGCAAAGGAACGGGGGGGGGGGGGGGGGGGGAATGCTGGATGGGCGCCCTTCATAAAATTTACTTCGCCACAGATCTCATTTTCAGTCAATTCTTCATATCTTTGGGTAGGCTCTACACTCTCTGATGTTTTTGCGGGTATTGCACAGAGTTTATGTTACGCGATTGGGTGCACTCCAGCTCCACTTTTTCATGAGGTTTTGGAGCTGTTGGTCTCGGCGGAGGGGTACTCTCCGTTGGAGGTGAATAACGCGTTTGAGGATTGTAAAAGAACCTTTTTTGAGGAAGAGCTTGCCTTACTTCGTTCCTAAGCATTTGATTCACGGGTGCCGTTACTGTATTCGGCGCACCAGCATTATGAATCATATGATACCTATAGTTTAGGTTTCCAGACACGCTGCATATGCCTCCGGTAAAGTTCTAGGCCTCTGTACTATGAGAATTCTGGCAAGATCACCGCTTCTTCTTCTTCTTCTTATGGCGCTACAGTCCGGGGTGGACCTGGGCCTCAACCAACATGCCTCTCCAGCCAGCACGATCTTTCGCCAGCTGCCGCCAGTTGCGCACTCCAAGTTGGTTGAGGTCCTTTTCCACTTGTGTGCGCCACCTTATCCTGGGCCGTCCTCTGTTGCGTTGTCCCAATGGCTCAGATTCGAAGACTTTTCAGGCCGGAGCAGTGGTGTCCATACGCTCTACATGGCCTAGCCATCTTAAGCGTTGTATCCGTAGACGCTTGACTAGGCTCATGCCGCTGTACAGCCCATACAGTTCGTGGTTGAATTTTCTCCTCCAGTCCCATCAACGCAAACAGGACCAAAAATCGCACGCAGAACTTTTCTCTCGAAGAGACCAAGGGCATCCTCATCCGCTTTTAGTAGTGTCCAAGTTTCCGCACCATAAAGTAGGACTGGGATGATTAAGGTGTTATATAAAGCAAGTCTTTCGAGAGAGGGCTTTATTACTCAATTGCCTCTTGAGCCCAAAAAAACAGCGATTGGCGAGAGTGATTCTGCGTTTGATTTCGGTACTGGTGTTATTGTCCCTGTTTACTGCGGAGCCGAGGTAGACGAAGTCCTTGACTACCTCGAAGTTTCTGCTGCCTAGTGTGACGCTCTGTCCGAGACGCCGATGTTGTGTGTCCTTCCTTGATGACATCATGTACTTCGTTTTGCCCTCATTTACCACCAGACCCATTTTAGCCGCTTCCGCTTCAATGCCAGCAAACGCATCATTGACGGCTCGCTGTGTTCGACCAATCACGTCAATGTCGTCGGCGTAAGCTAGCAATTGAGCTGACTTTTGGAAGATCGTACCTCTGGTGTTGACCTGTGAGTTACACACGATCTTCTCAAGGATGATGTTAAAAAAGTCACTTGACAGTGCGTCGCCTTGTCTAAAACCTTTTTTGACATTGAAGGTCTCGGTCAGTTCGTTCCCGACCTTAACGGAGCAGCGAGAGTTCTCCATCGTCATCATACACAATTTGACGAGTTTGGTAGGAATGTCAAAACTAGACATGGCACTGTATAGCTCGTCTCTATGCACACTGTCATATGCGGCCTTGAAATCGACGAATAGGCGGTGAGTGTCGATTTGCATTTCTTGGGTCTTTTCCAGGATCTGCCGTAGTGTGAAGATTTGGTCGATGGTGGACTTTCCTGGCCTGAAACCACACTGATAAGGACCAATCAGGTTGTTGAAAAACGGTTTCAGGCGTTCACACAGTACGGCAGAGAGGATCTTGTATGCGATGTTAAGGAGACTTATCCCTCGGCAGTTGGCGCAGTCGAAGGGGTCTCCTTTCTTGTGGACCGGACAGACGACGCTGAGATTCCACTCATCATGCATGCTTTCCTCCGACCATATCTTACAGATGAGCTGGTGCATGCACCCAACCAGCTCATCCCCAGCTGCTTTAAACAGTTCTGCGGACAGTCCATCCGCTCCAGCAGCTTTATTTGAGTTCAGTCTCTATCTTGACCTCGTCTAAGTCGGGGGGACGGAATTCTTGTCTATCATCGTCCAAATTAAGTGGAACATTCTGCCTAACAGCGGGATTTGGGCCGTCATCGCCGTTTAAGAGTCTGCAGAAATGATCTTACCAGATTCTTAGAATCGATTGCGACTCTACTACGAGGTTTCCGCTTGAGTCCCGGCAGGCTTCTGTCCGAACCCTGTATCCACCGGATAGCTGTTTCACCTTTCGGTAAAACTTTCGGACTTCATTCCTGCCATAACATCTCTCCATCTCTTCGACCGCGCGCTTCTCATGCTCTCTCTTTTTCCTTCTGAGAAGCCGGTTCTCTTCCCTTCTTTTCTGTTCGTAGAGCTCACGAACAGCTCTCGTTGTCCGATGCAGCGTTGCCTGGTAGGCCTCCTGTTTGGCTGCATGTGCCTGCCTGCACTCGTCGTCAAACCATGGGTTTCTTCTGGGTGGTGGCGTGAAACCCAGCACATCAGCGGCAGCTTCTTTGATGGCTTCTTGACAACGTTTCCATTCTTCTTCTATTGTCAGTGCAGGCAGCGTCGAACTTTGGGAGAGTTTCAGGGAGACTCGGTCGGCAAAGATCCCAGCGACCTGTTGCGATTGTAGCTTTCCGACGTCAAACCGTTTCGGCCTATCTCGACTCCGTTGTTCTCTCGATATTCGGGTTCTTACCTTGGCTACAACAAGGTAATGATCCGAGTCGATGTTAGCGCCTCGGAATGTTCGGACATCGAGAATGTTGGAAGTGTGTCTGACGTCGATCGCAACGTGATCAATCTGGTCGACCGTTGATTGATCAGGGGATCGCCAGGTTCCTTTATGGATGTTGCGATGTGGGAGCCGCGTACTGCTCACAGAGAGGTTCCGCCCTGCGGCGAAGTCCAACAACCTGAGTCCGTTTCCGGAGGTCGTGTCGTGCAGGCTGTGTTTCCCGATGACGCCAGCAAAGATGTCCTCTTTCCCCAGCTGAGCATTGAAATCTCCTAGAATGATCTTGGTGTCATAGCTGGGGCATCAATCGTATGTTCTTTCTAGGAGATCATAGAATTCATGCTTGCTGTTGTCATCCTTCTCTTCTGTCGGGGCGTGAGCGCATATCAGGCTGATGTTCCCAAATTTAGCCTTAATGCGGATTGTCATGAGGCGTTCGCTTACGGGATCGTAGCTTATGACTTTTTGCCTAAGTCTGCCTCGAACAACAAATCCGCATCCGAATAGGCGCTGCCTTCTCTTCCTGTAGCAGTCGCTGTAGTAAATGTCGCAGTTCTTCATCTTCTTTCTGCCCGGCCCATCCCACCGCACTTCCTGGATGGCGGTGATATCTGCTTTGTAGCAGTCAAGGGCCTCCAGTTGTTCGGCTGCACGTGGTCTTTTAAGGGACCTCACATTCCACGTGCAGAACCGAAAATCGTTGTCCTTTGTACGTTTGCCGGGGTCGTCAACATTGGATCCGTCCACATCCGAGGCAAGTTGTTGTTGCTGAACTCGGTTATTTTTGTGTGGTGAGGGAGTTAGCCTCACGCACAACCTACAGACTGGTAGGCCAGTCGCTGCATACATTGGTTCACCACACAACGGATGCTGTGATGGCTATCCAGGGGGCGCCACGGGGAGGCTGTATGTTAACTTGACCTATGCACGGACGAGGATAGTCTTGGCAGCTCGCCATGTTGAGCGCGATCAAGGACATTGCCTCGTGTGCATAGGCCCATGCCCCCCAAGATCACCGCCAAGGCCACGAATAAAGACGTCTGAGACTCTATTTCTTTACGTTTCTACGAGAGATGTAACCGTTTCCTCGCTAAAAGATTCGGTTTTGATTTTGGTTTTGATTGATGCGGGTTTGATTCTGCTTTGGCGGCCCACTTATTTTCTGCCGAATGTGCTGAAGGATAGCTTTCACTATTTCGAAGTCCTTTAAAATACCTTCAACGGTGTGTACCCACGTTACATACTGCGTAGGATTTCCTTCGAAAATTTGTTATTCTTTTACAGAATCCGGCAATCGAGAGATTTCCCTAAAGCCTGCCTCGTTTCTTGGAGCACAGAGTTCAGGTTCCACGCTAATTTCGGCAGGTTGAGGTATGTCTACAGTTTTTGTCTCTAAACTTCTTAACCTAGCATCTAAATCCTTTATATGAGCTTACATGGCAATTACTGCTCCGTCCGTTAGGTCTGTTAGGGATTTATTAATGGCATCCATTCTTTACCGTAGAAGTAAGAAGTCATTGCCAAATACATATATGACTTCAGAACTCATAGAATTTTGCTTTCTAATTTCTAATTTCTCTCACTCTATTATCTCTTAGTTTTAATTGAGTCTTGACTCACTCATTTGGGTTGCACTGTTATATTTTTAATTTCCAAGAATTATTATTTAATTATAATTGTCCTACACATAGTACACTGAGTTTCAATGTTGCCTCGGATTATCTTTTCCTTTTCACAATTTAAACTTGGCGTCTTCTTCTTCTTCTTTGTTTTCGGGAACATCTCCTTTGAAAGGATCATGTTATCCTTCTTGAATGCGGTGTTAACTTGCATTTGATTGTTTTTCTGGTGTGTTTCCTGTTTCTTCTTGTAGGTTGTTGGAAGTGGCTATTATTTGAAATGTGATTCGTGTTGGCGTCAATCGTTGGTGTTGGCGTCAATCGTTCGTGTTGGCGTCAATCGTTCTATTGCTTTGTTTTTTATATTACCGTCGATATTAAATCTGAAAACCCGGTTGCTCACTCTGTGTACCACTTCGTATGGCCCAATGTACGGCTGTTCGAATGGTTATTTTGACGTGGACATGCAGACATGCATGCACGTACGATTGTTTCGGGTCTTCGTGTGATGTGCTCTCGGAGTTGGTTTCATAGCTCGCATGATCGTCCTTTATCATTCGACGAATACTTGCGGATCTGCTGGTGTTTCCTGCTGCGTACAGAATTCCTGGAATACGCAATGTTACTTCATACAGTAATTCCGCTGAAGATGTTTTTAATTTCTCCTTATATGATGTTCGTAGTCCAAGCAAGACTGTAGAAAGCGCTTCGATACAAGGAATGTTTTCGTGACACATTAATGCTGACTTCAACGACCGATGCCAACGCTCAATAATACCATTTGAAGTTTTATGATACGATATTGTTCTTATTTTCGAGTGCTTGAAATAACTGCTATTCAAATTGGGGTGCTTGGTCTGCGGTGATCTTTAGTGGGGAACCATATTCATGCCGATTATGGAATCGGTCGGATTCACTGTTGCAGGGGTAATTCGCAACCGCAAACGAAGTTCGACCTTATTATCGAATCCGGTGGATGGACTACATTATCGCTCCGCAAAACCTCCTTATCGATATTTTCCTGATCAGCTCTTTTCTGTCATTTATCAGCTTTTATTATTTAGGTTTTCGGGTAGTTTATTATCGCTTCCACTTTATCTCTGGGTGATTTGTATCCGTTGGCTGTAATAATGTAGTGTGTAATGATGAAATCGGCGACGTAGCAATACAGAAATTCTAGGTTGCGAAATATAGAGTCGACGTATTTCTGGAGACGTTAGTGATGCGATGTACAGACCGTAAGGTATTTTTAAAAATTCTGACAAACCAAGAGGAATTATGATGTCTGTCTTTGTCATCTTCAGCGCCAGAAATGAAAACACAAAAATATAAAAATGGGAGGCGTTTGACAAAGAAGCTTCTCTTAAAAGCGCATCGCCTCCATCGCCATCGTTGTGACGATACAACATGGAATGACGAAGACTACAAATCAGAAGGAAACAAAGCGGTAAAAAATATTACGGAAAACTAGAAATCAAGTATAATCATGTTGGAGGCGATGCGCCTCCCATTTTTATATTTTTGTGTTTTCATTTCTGGGGGCTTCTGATACAAGGGATTCCGGAAAAAAGGATTTTGACTCAGGGGATTTTGATAAGAAGGATTTTGAAACGGGGGATTTTGACACAGGAGATTATGGAAAAGGGATTTTGGAAAGGCACATTTCATACCCAACCCAACAGAGGCGACAAAAAAAAGGTGTGTCACTATATGTCAAGCATATACATGATGCATACGCCCTGGTGCACTCGTCCGTATTTCGTTACGGACATACTTTAAGGTAGATTTACATTATGTTCTTAGGTTAGATTAGTTATTTTAAGGTAGATTAAGTTAGTTTTAGAAAAATAACTAAGATCTTTTATTTATTTTTTAAATTTTCTTGGTCTATAATGTAAGTTAACTTAAAGATTTAGATCAAAAAATACATAAATTCAGACGCCGAGAGGCAAATTAATATTAAGATCAGATTAACTTTCACCTAATTAAGCTAGCTTTAAGTAATTTTATCTGGTCTGATTGGTTTGATGGTGAAATTCGAGTTAATATTACGTCGCAGGCCCAGGTTGAAATTGAGATTTTTTTGTCCGTATGTCTTTATGACTGTGGAGTTGGCTGCATGGAGTTTCTGGTTTGAACTTCTTAAATGTTCTGTTGCTGTCCAGGTTTGCGGGATGAGAGATACAGCAACTAAAAATGTATGCCCAGAATACTTGTCAAACACATGAAGGCTGTACTCACAGCTGTACTCTACCGTTTACCGTTTCTGAGGAAGACAGCGAATTTAGTTTTTTGTTGTTCCCTGCAGCAAGGAGAAATTCATTTTCGTACACTCTCTCCGAACTTCGTGTGGAAATAGCACCTCAGCGCGATTGCTTTTTGATCAGGAACGTGAACGAAAATAACAATTTGGTTTATTGCTGCGTGGTCTCTTGCTGTTGAATTTGTAGTGGAGAAACCTCATTACAAAACGGTCCGATTTAATGTAAAATAAAACTGAAAATTAATTGATCAAACAATTGTAAAATGTTGAATGCGTTCGCTGCGTAACATATGCTGAACACACTCATTAATCACGAGTATCGATTTCGCTTTGAATTCGACACTCGAGCGTGTCCCAATGCACCAAAAAATACCGTTTTAAATTCGGCATAAAACCGCGTCATACTCGCGAAATCTTCCCTTTTGTTTTCCTTTTGTGCCACAAGCAAATTCGTGCGACTCGAAGAGAATATCTCGTGCTGGCAGGCAAAAACCTCTTCTCTTGTTATAACAAATGAATTGTTAATTATAGTGTATTAAAGTTTTCTTTCTTAATAAAATTTCATTGAACGAATTTGAAACTTTTGTGTACGAGTACTTCCACAAATTATATCTGTTTTTGTCTTACTGCAATCATCTGCGAGGGTATCTTCGATTTTACGCCTTACAGAGGAGAAAGAGACAAGTAGAGCGGCTTCATGGGATCATTTGCATTCACTGAAGACGAAAATAAATGGGATAAGCATATATGGTGCATGAATATGGTGCAGTGGGGAGTAAATAATACTTTAAACTGAGCCATGGGAAAAAGAGTGTACACCAATTAATATTGGGACATATACCAAGGATCCGGTTCAGAATGCGATCCTTTAACGTCATCATTTAAGCCCACAATATACAAAAGTTAAGACATGAACGTGATGAACATGTTCTTCCCCATTATTGGTAAAACCATATGAGGCCACTTGGGCTGCTGACTGAGGTGGATCACCATCGACGCAGACCTTAACGAGGATACCGATTCGCTATTGCACTTTCAATTCATTCATAAACCTACTGTCATTACTTTATAGTTTTGTATTCTGCCTAATATTTCCTATGACAATTTCAATGTATTTCTGGAAGACATGGCAAGGATTTTCGGCAGTTTCACTACGTTTTTCAAATTTTTTAGTTAATTTTCAAATATGTCTCCTTATAGCGAATTATATTTTCCAATTCATAGCACTTTTTCTTTATTTAAAGTACACTCTGCTCTAGTGACTTTATATATCTACGCACTTTTTAATTTTTATGGAGTATGCATATGAAGAGTGGTCGCCGTGATGTAGTGGGCATGTGCGTCGACCCTCCCCCGGGAGATGGAAAAGTGGAGGACAAGTCACGCTTAAAATGCGTGCATTGTGGAGAAGGATATCCTTAAGAAAGCAAAAGTGGCAGATTCGAGGTCTATGACGTGAACTCATGGCCACATCTACTACGCCGGTCGTTTCTTACACCCAGATGTCATCTGGTAGGCTTCCGGCACAACAGACAGTGCCAAAAGTGGCACCAGTAACGGTATGGGCTTCGCGGAACTGTTTTCCCCCTGGGTCAGGTGCGTTTCTGTTTTAATGGATATGCCAGCAGTTGGAGAGCTTTCGATCCTGGCTGTGAATTCACTTGTCACTTAGAGTCGCATAAACCTGATGCGTTAAAGGTTAGCGAAACTAAGCTAAACACACAATCAAGTACAAAGATTACTCAGTTATTATAAGGGACGGCTCCCACTCCACACAAGGTCGTGGGGTTGCTCTCTTCATTAAAAAAGGCATTCGCCTTGTGTATTGCAGTTAGGTGCAAAGTTTCGATGTGCTGTAAGCGTGTATTGCGTGTATTTCTTCCCAAGGTCTATGCACCAGATGCACCTCGCTCCACAAACTTTATTTCAGAGCTCGAATCTCTCTTTCGAAAACTGGTTTATGCTCAGACGATAACTTTTTTGTTGTCGCCGGCGATTTGAACACGAAGCATGAGGAATGGGGTAATTCTGAGGGCAATTTACTCCTTGGGTGGTTGACGCAGCACTCTACTCAGCTTAAACTGAATTTGCTTGCATCCTATAGACCGTCCTTTCTAAGTCGTGGGTCTTATCTCGATCATAACGTAAACATACAAATTAGGAACTGCTTAACGACGGTTGAGTACGACAGTGATCATTGTGGTTTTACTGCAGTTATTCGGTTCCCGAAGGAGGTAAGGCTCGTTGGCCATGTTTCTCCAGAATCCTATCCAGAGAATTGCGTTCGAATGACATGACACCACCCACGAACAGAAACCTAACAAACCAAGAGGTTGACATTTACCTCATACAAATGGACACTACGATAAAGTGTACAATGGACAAAACTATTTTTAAAGTATCACCGAGCACAGATGGCGAAGTCTATCGGAACAATACTATCGACGCATTGCACTGCTGTCGAGAATCAAGAAACTTTACAGACGATTTATAGACCGAGACGACCAAGAAATGAGGTCGCTCAGCTCGCATATGACAAACCTCCAGACGTTGATTCGGACGAACTATAGAATTGCTCTCAATTCATATTGGGTAGACAAGATTCGGGCTGTGCGTTCTAACGTTTATACGGCCAACGAATCTCGTAGGCCGAATCACGACTTGGAGAACAGAACCTTGCTTAACCATTTTTTCCTTCGAAATTAAATGCAACAATGGCGTTCTGGTCGCCGTGGCGTAGTGGTAAGTGCATCGACCGCAGCGCAGAAAGTCTGGGTTCGACTCCCGGACGGGACACCTAGCATTTTTTCACGGCACCACCTCTTTCGAGTTGCTGACAACACTCAAAGAGTATTAATTGTCTATGGAAAGCTTCTCAAATCTCGCCGTTCGGAATCGGCAAAAAACTGTAGGTCCCTTCTACTCGTGAAGAACAGTAGCATGCACAACACGAGTAGTTGTTGTAGAAGCTAGGCTCTGGTCCGTTGTAGTGGGCTGTAGTGCCACTCAATTATTAATGGCGTTCTGAGAATCCTGGTTTTACCAGATATAACGAAAATAAGGCAGATAATGCCTTGCCCAAGATAGACATATTAAACAGTCTGAAGAGCAAAAACTCCACCGGAATAGACGGAATACTGAATATTGTGTTGCGTCATTTCCCCGAAGAGGTGGTAGAGATATACACAATCCTGTTCCACAATGCTCTGAGTAATATGGTACATGGTACTGTATATGCCGCGTCAAAACTTGTTTCGGACATTCAATGGAACAAAAATAAAACCCAGTCCACCGGGAACTGCCTTGTTGACTTGGAAAAGGCATACTACACCGTCTGGTTGGAAGGCATCTTCCTTATGTTGACGAGTACACTATCTACAATATCGTCACAGGTAGAGGGTTTGTTGTTAAGAGTGGCAAGAAGGTTTCTATTAATGTCTTTTACAATAAAAATGGGCTCCAGTATCGTGCATTGAATTCACCAATTCTTTTCACTGTTTTCCCCAGTGAATTAATTAGCTCCAGGCAGTACCTGATTACGTACGCTGACGATTGGATCGCGTACAGGACAGCCCAGAAGATTGAGGTCATTTATGTCCTCTTGCAGCCTAACTTCGAGATAATCCATCGATTTTGCGACGACTGGAAGTGTAAAATCAACTACCAGAAGTGTGAAACCATCCTGTTCCAAATTCCGTTGTGCAGGGCTTCAAGGAATACGAAAAAAAACTGGCGTCAGTTCAGTATTTTGGATCCACAGAGGCACCCATGAGCTGAGACGAGTGTAGTGCGATATTTGGGCATTATGTTGGACCATTATGTTGGTAATATGCATGCAGCAACGGATTTGGCAAAAGCCAGAGAAGCATTCGCTATGGCAAGTAGGTTGTTTTATAGCAGAGAGTGAAGATTATCTGCTACATGGCCCTTATACGGCCAATCATTGGTTGTCAAGTGTGGTTCAAAGTGAGTCCTTCACAGATGGAAGGAATGAGGGTGTTCGAAAGGCAATGTCTTTGAGCTTGCCTTAAGATGTGCAGAACCCCAGAGCTTCCGTAAAAGCTGTTCTATGCCAATGAAATTTTGTACAACGCAGTAAACGTGAATAGGCTGGATACTTTTATTATTAAGCTGATTGCAATCGCCATGTTTTGATACTTTTTTCTAAGAGAATATTGAAAAAGCAATTACAATTTGTTAACCTGTCTTTTTCCGAAAAAACTCAATCTTAATATTTTTTTCAACAAATTCTTTTATATTTTTTTATATTAAATACCTCCGTAATGCTTGATTTTCACTCATATGTTGCTGTTTTAATTTTGTATATACATAAGTATTTTTTAAGTCATCAGGAATATAAGTTCTATATAACTACTTTAATAATATAACTACTTTTTTATATGTTTTATATTTCTATTACATCCTATTTAAAATGTCGATGACACTAAAATCATAGATAATTTCCTGTAGTTATTTACGAACGCAATCTGTTGAATATATATCAGGGATGAATGAAGAAGGAGATGCACGGCTTCACAGCTGATCGATCAGCTGATTTCCCCTACATCCATCAAAAGTTAGACAGTTATTGACGAATTGTGGTGGATTTAGGTTTATTTCTGAAAGTTATTTACGAACCATCGAACATTTTTTCATGTTACCCACACTTGTTTACGTTTCCCCTCCAAAAATCGCAACATGTTGACCATTTCCTGAATTTTTGCCCACAATAGTGTCAAACATTTGTAAATTTCCCACGTATTTCCTGTGTTCGTCACCCATTATGAAATTTCATTCGGAGTAGGTTCGTATGTAACCATATAAAGTTTTCCTTGAAATTAGTGTCATCAAAACTTTAAATAGTTAAGATAAATAGATTTTAAATTATTATTAAATAGATATTCAGTATTATGTGTACCAAAAAGGAAAGGATGCATATTTGCAATTTCAGAGTTGAGCATAAGAAGTAATTTTGTATTTTTTATGCGGTTTTCGTTTCTACCGATATTTTGAATTACATATACTACTAAGAAGAATTTTATTAATAGGACCTTATTTAATTACAGAAATAAAGGCGAATTCAGTATTTTACTGTAGGGATTCTGATAAGATTTAGAAAAACAACACACGTCCACACGGTACAAACTCTTCTTTAATAATGGGCTATAAATAATAAAAACTAAATTACTCTTTTTGATTCTATACCACTACATTATATTTATTAAAATGTATATAGTAATGCCAATAGTTTGTGTAACTTATTACAACCTAAAACAACGATGTAAAATTTACATTTATTTCCGATGACTTATGAAAACAGAAATGAATGTACGATTAAAGACATTTACACATGTTCGGAATTTTATGTTCTTGTTTTGTATATTATTGATTTCATTTTTATTAATATTTCGACTTGGTAGTATTATAAAGCTAAAGCTATAACTAACGAAAAGACGTATCTACATCGATTCTTATAAAATCAATAATTAAGTGGAATTCAATATTTTTCTAATCACATCTACAGTATGACGAACACAATTATTAAATAACATATTTATACTTAAAGTAATAGAGCGATTTATGATAATTTTTCATTTTAAACATAAGTCTGTAGTAGCGTTTTGTATTAATTTTATAAGGGAAGCATTGTAATATTGCATGTATACAAATTTGTATGCAATTTCAATTTATAATTTAACAACAAGGTCTGTTGATATGTTAATAAATTCAAAATTATTTACACACAAATAATATGTTAAAACATTTCTTAAAAGTGTGCCTAAAGTGCAACTGCTGCCTTACTGGTGCGCCTTCTGAACGCCATGTTCTTGAATTTTTTGGTGGTGAGAAATATTGCCGGTATTTTAAATTCACTTTAAATTTTTAATCAGTTCAACTGTGTAAAATGTCTTAAAACAACGAAAGATAACAAAAAAAAATTATGTTTCCACATTCCGCAGAATTCATCACAGGAATTTGCATTTTATGACATTAAATGAAATTGGCAAAAAATAACGACTTTTTTTCATATTAAAACCCACCACAATAGTTTAAGCGAGAAGGTGATCGGCAGATTGAGTAGCTCACACGTATTCTCATTTCGGAAAAAAACCCTGTCTGTGAATTTGGCTCCCCGATCAGCTGTTCAAGAAGGGGAAATGTTATAAAAAACGCTGTCAAATTTTCCCCAAGGGCGGGAGACGAAGAAGCTGTGTATCTCCTTCCTTGTTCATCCCTGATACATATAAAGACGGCTGGCGAATTCACGAATTGTTAGCAATTTAAGAATGTTTGATACTATTGATGGCAAACATTCACGGATTAGCCGCCATGTTGCCTTTTTTGGAGGGGAAAGGTAAACAAGTGTGAGTAAAATGAGAAATGCTCGATGCAACGTATATAATTTTCAGAAAGTAGGCTATAAATAACACTCAAACGGTTGATGGACGAAGGGGAAATCAGATGCTTAAGCAGCTATCTAGTCGACCATCTCCCTCCATATTGGTTTCTGCTATCAGCCTGATGGTCTCTGCTATTAGCTAATTTGGTGTTTTGAGAAATCAGCTGATCATAACACACCACATGAGTAATCATGCGTGATATATGGTCAGGGATGAACAAGGAATTCATTCATTCATCCCTGTATATTGTCCATCGATATGTAGTATGCGTGTTTTTTATATGGAAGTGGCATTTTCCAGTCGAAGACGCTTGTCTCTTTTAGGTTGTTTTGTGGTTTATAACTCAATACTTGCTTGTTATCACAATAATATAATTTTATTCTGAAAATTATAAAAACTACATATTTGTTCTAGAAGTCTTTCGATTGATTTATCTTTTGCACAATGGAAACCACATCAACTACATACACTCAGACTGAATTAGTCTTACCTGGTACATCTACTGTTAAGTTGTTTTGTTTTCTTGATGGTACTATTTATAATTTGTTTTCATTTTTCAGAATTTGCCTATATTGAAGTTACGACTAGAGCAAAAAAAATCCCCTAAAAGAGTTGCATTTTCAAAGGGAACTGTGGACAATGAGAATATGAACAAAAAAAAGTCTAAATGTATTATGAATATATTTATGTTTTCTTGAATAATGTTTCTTTACGCCATAAGGTTGCTGCGTTTATAAAAAACCATTGGCATTTGGAGAAAGTTCATCGTCGGACGAAGAGTGTGAGCATTGTTTTGGTCACCCAGAAACACGAAAAAAGAAATACAAACAACAAAGTTATACGCCCTCTGAGACAGCAGACAAGGAGACGGAATATGAAAATCAGTAATGTAATGAACGTATGTATATTACATTGGAAATATAATTAGCTGCTTTGTGAAGTTTAAAACAAATTACTATGACGCCTTTGTTGTTAATATAGAGAATATTTAGTAGTCATAAATGTATTGAAACAGCTGAGCAAATTTAAACATTTTATAAATAAAATTATGTGATTTAAATTAAATGTACGTCCTGATTGTTGTCAACTGAAGGATAGGTGATCATTTATAAATGCCATCAAGAATGTCGATATTGTTTTTGTTTCACATTACTAAAAACAAAACAATTTTTGAGATCCAGCTTGATAAACAGTGCAAAAGCAGTTTGATTGATGATTGATTTTGGATCTCTCGTCAATTGACATGCCAGGTAGCACGATCAAACTGCATCCACTTGTGTGCGCCATCTCAACCTAGGCCGTCCTCTGTTGTGTCGTCACAATCGCTTAGATTATAAGACTTTTGGGTCGGAGCAGTAGTGTCCATATGCTTTACAAGACAGAGTTAAGAGTTTTATTCCAAGACGCTTAACCAGGTGCATGCCGCCGTACAACCTATAAAGTTCGTCGTCTCCAGACGTCATCAAAGCAAACCAAACTTCACACGCAGAACTTTTTTCTAAAAAAGAAGAAGGGCTCCCTCATTCGCTGTCAGTAACCTCCAAGTTTTCGTGCCGAAAAGAAGGGGTGTGATGATCCAGTTGTGCTATAAAGTCAGCTTAGTTTTTCGAGGGAGGGCTTGCTTCTAAGCCTGAAGAAGTAGCAAGAATGATTCTGCGATTGATTTTGGTATTAATGTTGTTGCCAATTACCGCGGAGCCGGAGTTTACGAAATCCTTGACTACCTCAAACTTTTTACCAAGCGTGACATTTTATCCGAGACATCGATGTTCTGACGACCGGCCTCAAAATCGACGAATATGTAGCGAACCTCGGTTTGTACTTCTTGGTTCGAGAATACTGGAGGGTTGTCTGACGTCAATCGCAACGTCATCAATCTGACTGACGGTTGATTGATCAGGAAATCCCTTGGTGGCTACAGAGAGTTTCAGCCTCGAAATGAAGTAATTGCCAAAATGTTGACGCGTGAGCTTTGAAAATAGGATCTTTTGACATATTGGAAAAGCAGGCTCAAGCAATTGCCGGGGACTACTAATTTCTCTATATCACGCTTTTATTTCTTTAATGCTACACCAACAAATAACCAGCTAAACGTCTTCTTGGATGACAGGGAGGATGCCCTCTGAGCTGTAGTCAATTGGCGAGTAGTCGATAAGAACAATTTACTCGTGTCAAAAACCAAATGCATATCCTTAAAACTGATGACAATACCACGGATAGTAGCGGTCGCCGAAGACTATGCTAGAGGGGTACTCTGGATTGATCAAGCATAGATGATACAAAGCATTTGCCATACACAGGGTCGCAGAAATATTCAGTAATACCGAATAGTCTTGAACGTGGTATATTATCTTCAGGTTGCTTAATGCGCCCAAAATTCCTACAACAACGTGATCTTAATTGCAAAGATGCCAAATAAACACATATATGTATGAGAATCAAATAAATTAGTAATCAATATTATTAAAGTGTATTACAATAAGGAAAATATAAAATACAATGAAAGTGTTGCTCTTTGGTTAGGGGATGATGAGGATCATGCAGAAAGTGATCAGAGAAAGAAGTGAAGAATTTGTTCTAATGTAATGGAGCTAAGGGAAAATAAGTGATTACTATTTCAACAAAGTTTTGTTTGATTATGCTTAATGACAATTTTTGCTTCCTCGAATCTTAACACCGTGTACTCGTGAAGCTGATAAAAATACATCTATTAAAGGCAACAACAAATGTTTGCCGCCAGCGAAGAAACGTTATTATAGCTCGAAAAAAGTTACAAAAAAACTCAGTTCATGTTGTGCACTTCACAATATCTTTTTCCAATATGAGGTTGATTTGCCTCCTCTGCTCTGATTTTGCCGAAGGAGGCTTAACTTATAACATTGCTAAAAGAATTAGAACTAAAATAATAGATAGTTTGATTTTATTAATAAATACAAATACAGATTTAATTTATTAATACATCAACTAACGACAAACATAGTAATAGTAATATATAATAATAAAATAGTAATAAAAAATGTATATTATAAAAACGATACATGTTATCATCGCTGCTTAAACTTTAAGATGCATTATTTTATTTTATATTGTTTTATTATAGTTCCATGCTATATTTGCCTATATTATATATTTAAAAAATATGTAAATATATATATATATAGTTTTGTTACTCTTGTAACTATTTTTCATAAAATCAGTCTTAATATTTCAATAGAGCACAGATATGTAATATATAATACAATTCAGGTTAATAATAACAATTCAATATAACTGTAAAATAATAATAATTATAACAATTAGTTTTTTTTGTATGTATATCTTTTAATAATACAACATGAAAGTCTTGATATATTTTATTTTTTTTTTGTTTGTTCTTTTTTTTCTTAATTAATATAATGTAAACTTTTATTGCGAAACATGTATTATATATCATAACAGTAAATTGTAGATATTAATCTTCATTTAATTGGGAAGGTGTTTGTTGATATTTAAATTTTCTTTTTCTTTGTTTTTCACAATACTTGGTTAATCTTTGATTGCTCGTGTCATAGATATAATTACCATCTACTGCAAACTTATCTAATCTCTTATATTTTGGTTTACATTTTGAAATGTTCCTACTTTTTACAATACCTTTACATAATTTGTTATAATCATTTCTGTTTTTGTTGTATTGTTCTGTTCTCTAATTTTTTTGCATTTTATATTTAGTTGCTAGCTGTTGTATTTCATTTTTGTCGAAGTTTTTGTTTATAAAGTCAATAGGTCTTAGCTTGGTAGTTGAGTGTATAGTTGTATTAAATCATTATAATGATAAGAAATTCTTCATCTAAATCACCCAAATTAGTTTGATTTTTATCTGCCTCGATTAGTCTCGAATGCACGTTAAGATGCAATTCCATGCAATCGTTCTACGTCTGAGTTACCTGTTTTATTGTATGGAGTTGTTTGGTGAAAAGTGATGCAATGGACATGATATCATCATCATTGTTACCGATACATTCATTGTTATTCAGTTCGTAAGTATCAGAATTGTTGCGATCATTTGTTTGCGTTTCATATTTTCCAAGTTGCTCACTACCAAAAAGTCGGCTTAGTCCGTCGGCTACATGGTTATCTTTCCCTTTGATATACCTAATTGTGAAATTGTACTCGCCAAGTTGCATCTTCCAGCGCTGCAACTTCATATTGGGATTTTGTAGGCTATTTAGCCAAATAAGGGGCTTATGGTCAGTTTGAATGGTAAATTTCCTGCCAAAGAGATAGGTATGAAAATATTAAACTGACCAAACAATCGCTAAGAGAAGGATCTCGATGGTTAAATAGCGGATTTCATGGTTGTTTAGTGTGCGAGATGCAAAACAAATAGGTCGATTATATTGGCTTAGGACAGCGCCTAATGCAAAATTTGATGCATCCGATGTTAAAATGAAGTCTTTACTAAAATCTGGATTTTGAAGTATCGGTTGAGACATAAGCAACATTTTTAGTTTATTAAAAGATTATAAATATTCAGAATCAATGGTTTTAATTGCAATATTTTTCTTTAAATATTTAACCATTAAATACGCAACTTGGCGTAATCTGGAACAAACTTCCGGTAATATCCGGTTATACCGAGAAAGGACTTTATTTCCTTCTGATGAGGGATTGCTATTTTCTGTATGCCACCTTCCGGAATTACGTGGACTAAAAATTTCGTTGATTTTTCTGCAAAATTGCATTTGTGTATTCGAACTTTCAAGTTAGCTCCAAGCAGGCATTGGAAAACTTTTTTTTTTATCAAGCATAAATGTTCATCTAATGAGGTGGAAAATATTAGAATATCATCCAAATATACAATACATATCGTATTGATGAAATCCTTGAGGACGTTATTAATAAGTCGCTGAAATGTTCCTGGAGAATTCTTCAATCCGAATGGCATACGAGTAAACTCATAATGACCATCGGGAGTTGAGAAGGCCGTTTTGTATCTGCCATCTGGGTGGACATAAAGTGTAAGTTGTTGTGGTGTAAAAAACAGTAAAAAATAAGCTCTATAAATAAAAATGAATTGTTCAGTTTGTAAACAAAAAATAGAACGCAGTTGCACTGCAAAAACAAAATGTGGTGACTGCAATCATTTTTTTTTTCACTTTAATTATGTAAAAATTACTAAAGAAGACGCAGAATTTTTTAAATCAAGTGGTAATGTTTATCGGTGTAATAAATGTGCAGTTTTACGGCGCCGCTCTCTACTTGATCCAGCGCCAGCAACGCACAGGCAATCCAACAACAATGCCCTACAAAGTGCACATACTCTTCCAACTGGAGAGTCCGTTAATCAATTGAGTAATAATGAGTCACCAAAAACTGACGTCAACAGCGAGAGTCAATGCACTCTTCAGATGATATACACCAAACTCTCAAAATTAAAAGACTGAAAAGAGAACACGGAGCTCAGAGAAAAAATTGAAAAAATTGAGCCAAAATTAAACTGGCATCAACAAGAATCACTTATGACCTCTACTGACATCGTTGGTGTCCCTGACGTAAATGACTCCAATGCAATTATTAAAGCGAAACAAATTTTCACTGACACCATGTGTTCCAATGTTGACTAATCCGATATTATTGTTACATAAAAAAAATGCCGATCATCTTTGTAAAGTTTTCGAACTTACAACGAAACAACGAATAATGAGTGCAAAGAAGAAAAACAAAAACAAACTCAGGTCCAGTGGATGACCTCTCCAGCGAAAATGGACGTAAAAACAACAACAAAGGAGGCGGCATTTTCATTAACGATATACTTACTCCTTACACGCAGGCACTTTTAAAGAAGACGAAAGAGATGTCAAAAAACAAGGGAGCAAAATTCGTTTGGTTCAGCAATAAACAAATTGTAGTAAGGAAAGAAGAGGGTGGAAGAGTTATTTCGATTAAATCCTTTAGTGATATCTCGCTCATTTATTTTGTTTTCTCTTGTTCCTTTCTCTTATGGTTTGCACAAATGATTTGATCGATAACTCTTCCATCCTTGTCCCGTGCAAGCCTCACTGTGATGTTGTTTTAACTAATAGTGCTTATTGCAATGAAAAATGATTTATTGTTCACCAAAATATTAGAAGTTTGAGAGAAAATTTTTCCGTCCTTGTTGCACATATTGAATCGTTTGCGTGTGTCCCGGATATTGTGTTCGTGTCTGAGATCTGGATATGAGGTTGAAAAAAATTATTACTTCCTGCCTGGTTTTAGTTTGTGGCGACTTGGCCCCACAACCAAATGCAGACTTCCACACACAGAATTCGAGACAAAGAAGTTCCCGAGCTACTTTTTGAACTTCACGACAACTTGTGTGAACAATGACCATTGTTCAAGTAGCAGTTATTCGTTGTCTTCTTATTTAAAGCGTAGAAGTGTAAAGAACTATTTTGGAGCTAAAAATAAAGTTAATATCTTATAACGTTGTTAGAAACTTGTGTTTTAAATTTAAATCTGGCAATTCAAAAAGCCAAAGTGGTGACCCCGACGCAAGTTTTTTTTCTTTAAATAACCAGAAATCTACGTTGTAATGGCCAATCAGGAAGACACACTCGACATGGATGCAGCTCCATCAACTCCTTCTCAGGCGAGTCCACTACACGAGATTGAAACCAGTCAACTGAGGGAAATTGCAGCATTGAGAAACCTGAAGATTCCACCCTTCTGGAAGGTAAATCCTGTTCTTTGGTTCGCGCAGATCGAGGCACAATTCCATAACAACCGTATTACATCAGACAACAGTCGATTCAACGCAATAGTCGCTTCCCTGGATCCAGAAATTTTGAACGAGGTGTCCGATCTTATCCAAAAACCACCATTACAAGATAAGTACGCATCCTTTAAGACACACTTAATTGCTAGGTTCACAGAATCAAAAGAACGACAGCTCAATAGGCTGATGACTTCACTCGAACATGGGGATAAACGCCCATCGAGCCTTCTACGTGACATGCGCAGATTAGCGGGACAGAATGTGTCCGATGAAATGCTATCCACAATTTGGATGGCAAGAATGCCAAATAACATTCGTGCAATTCTGTCCGCTAGTCACAACGTTGATCTCACTTCTCTGTCAGAAATATACTGGGCAACACAACAACGAATTCTGTTTTTGCGGCTGAAGTCAGCGATGAAAAACTGAGCAGCATCGACTTCAACAGGAGACTCACAGCTCTCGAATCTTCAATGTCCATTCTGACAGCTGAAGTTAAAAAATTATCAGCAAATCAATTTCGAAGTAGGACTCGCATCAAGTCACGTAACCGATCCACTTCGAAGCGGGCCAACTCTCCAACAACATTGTGCTACTTCCACCAAAAGTTCGGGGGAAAAGCAATTAATTGTAAGAAACCGTGTGCATATAGCTCAAACAACTAGCAAGCCTGTTGTTACCTGAGGCGGTTAACAACAGTTCGAAATCAAATACTGCAAATTTTGAATGGCGCCTCTACGTGTATGACAAAAACACAAACCAAAAATTCTTGCTAGATTCCGGTTCAACTATATGTGTTTTACCTCGCCCTAACAACTGCCAAAACAAAAGAGGAGAAACAACACTTCTCTTGCCGACGTAAAAACAGCAATCATCGGTGCAGACCTACTCGCGCACTACGGACTTCTAATCGATTTGAAGTCAAAATGCATTGTCGACAAGACAATGCCTCTAAGCGTGCCAGGAATAGTTCACTCCACTGGAATTACCAGACTGCTTTCCGTATTTGGACCTGAACCATATATGAGTCTGGTAAACGAATTCCTTCTTGGTAACATGGACAATACAACCGTCAAATCGAAGACCAATAGTGTGCAACACTGCATCGTGACAACGGGTCAACCAATTGCTGAACGTCCACGAAGACTTTCCGGAGATAAGCTGAAACAAGCAAAAAAAAGATTTCAACGAGTTTTTGCGGAAGGGTTATTGTCGCGCTTCTAACAGTCCATGGGCCAGTCCGATCCACTTGGGTGAAAAAAAGACTGGCGGTTGGAGATGTTGTGGCGACTACCGTCGTTTAAACGCGCTGACAAAACCGGACAGGTATTAATCTTGGATCTCGACAAAGCATATTACCAGATTCCTATGGCACCAGAGGATATCGAAAAGACTGCCGTAACAACTCCTTTTCGTTTGTTTGAGTTTGTAGTCATGCCATTTGGACTTAAAAATGCAACTCAAACATTCCAAAGGTACATGGACATGGTTCTCCGTGGTTTGGAATTTGTCTATTGTTATATTGACGACACATTCATCGCTTCAAATTCAGAAGAAAAACATCTTCAACACGTCAAGTTGGTACTACAGCGCCTTCAAGAACACAACTTAATCCTGAATTTGAAGAAGTGCACATTCGGAAAGTCCGAAGTAACGTTCCTCGGGCACAAAATAGACAAATCTGGTTGCAGACCACCGGAGGATAGAGTTTATGTAATTGCCAACTATCCGAAACCAGCTACCACCTTAGAACAACGCCGTTTTCTTGGAATAACAAACTACTACAGGAGATATATACCACACTGTGCACACATTCAAGCGCCTCTGAATGATCTCATTAAGGATTCCAAGAAAAATGACAAGCGTCCTGTTCCATGGACACTTTCGGCTGAAACAGCTTTCGAAAACTGCAAGAACAGCATCAAGCGAGCAACACTGTTGTCGCACATCAAGCCAAATGCACCACTTGTCTTAACCACTGATGCATCGGCTACTGCAGTTGGTGCCAAGTTAGAACAAGAAGAATCTGGACAAGGTAAGCCGATTGGACTTTATTCTTGCATATTGTCAAAAGCCCAAAGTCGATACAGCACTTACGACCGTGAACTACTGGCGATCTGTCTGGCTATACAGTACTTCAAACATCTGCTAGATGGTCGACATTTTATAGTTCAAACAGATCACAAGCCGTTGGTATATGCATTTCAACAACGCTCCGATAAAGCTCCTCAACGTCGCTTGAGACAACTAGATTTTATATCTCAGTTTACCACAGATATACGATATCTCCCTGGTGAAAGCAGTCTGGTAGCCGACGCACTTTCTCGGATCAATGCTATATCAATGCCCTCACAGTTTGATCAACGTGAACTTCATCTGTCCCAGCTATTAGATGAAGAACTGCAAGACATCCTGAAGGAAGGGAATTCATCACTCAATTTATCAAAAATCACCTTAGAACCTGGTATTAAAATTTACTGCGATGTTTCAGACAGCTCTATTTGGCCGTACATACCATCTTCATTACGCCGAAAAGCATTTGAGTCAGTGTACAACCTTGCACACCCAAGCGGAAGGACAACCAGTCGACAACTCAGGCAAAAGTACGTTTAGCCAAACATCAGAAGAGATGCACTAAACTGGTCACGAACTTGCATCCAATGCCAGCGTTCGAAGGTAAATAAACACACACATTCAATGGTAAATTCAATTCCTGTTCCAGAACAACAATTCCATCATGTGCACATCGACATAATAGTTTTACCACTCTGTCAAGGATATAAATACTGCCCCACAATAATAGACCGGTTCAGCAGATGGCCAGAAGCCATTCCCCTACGGGATATGACTGCAAAAGCTGTGGCGAACGCATTTTACACACACTGGGTTTCACGTTTCGGTTCTCCTGTGCAAATAACAACGGATCAAGGGACACAGTTCGAGTCCGCATTATTCACTGCACTCACCAACTTATTGGGGACTATAAGGATTCGAACATCACCATACCATCCAGCTTCAAATAGACTAATTGAACGTTGGCACCGTTCATTAAAAGCTGCACTTATGTGCCACGAACAAACTCGCTGGGTTGATGCTCTCCCAACAGTTTTACTGGGATTGAGAATGGCATACAAAGATGACATCTAAGCTTCAGCAGCAGAGATGGTGTATGTAAAAAATATCCGAGTCCCTGGTGAGTTCTTCACACAGGAACAAAAAATATCCAACCCTCCAATTTTAGTTGAGAGACATCGAGGAATGATGAGAAAACTTGGACCAACAGGAACATCCAATCATTCCAGCAAAACCAGCATACATCCACTCCGAAACAATAGATGCAATAGTTGACAAACGATTTATTTATTCAACCAATTTTTCTTCTTTAGCAAACAATTTGAAATAAAAAACAGATACCCACAAACCACGATACAGAAAAGAAGGTAGTATCTTGCGCATGTTGCACACATGTAAAAAAAAAAAAAAAAAAAAACAAGATGGCTGACCGAAGTGACATACATTTTTGTTCACATTGGATTTTGGTTCAGAATTCAGAATTTTCAATAACAAATAATTGTGATTTAGTGTCAGTGTATCTGACATGCATCTTATATGTACATGAAATAAAAATACGATTTCTTTTGCCTAAAAAATTGTGATGTGAAATTTATTTATTGAAAAAGTTGTTTGTTGTTTGGAAAACATTAAAGTAAATAAAAGTGCTTTTGTGCGTTGTTTTATGAAATGGTTTTTACTAGTTTTCTTTTCTTTCTTATTGAAGAGTTCTCGCGTATATTATTGAGGTGTTTAATGCGAAAATACATTCTTGACCGAAAGAAAATTTGTTTCACCTTTTTTTCGGACGGAATGTCTTCAGATAAATGAATTAATATCTTTCAATAATTTCTACTGTAAACTATCTCGTCTTTGTTAAATTGTTTGAATACTGCCTCCATCCTCTCCATGTTTGCCATCATATCCCTGGTAGGCTCTTGAAGAAATCCCTCCGTTAGCTGATTTGTCCAAGTAAATGAAGATTCTTGCTGCCCATCTTCGACTTCTGAGTCAGGGTTCCTTAATCTGTGGCAAATGTAGCCGGCAAAATGCTCCAGTCCGTCGTACTGTAACGACTCCAGTTCATCCGGCTGTTCTTCAGTTGCTGCAAATTCCGGATTCAGTTCCTTAAGAAGCCAGTCAAATAACTCGTACCATCTAAATCGGGTGTGTCATCAACTGAAGTATTTCCTTTGGAAGATATAAATTTGATTCAGTTATATGAAAAAGTATATAATGTTTGAAGAAAAACAATACAATTCCGTGATAAACTCCCTTCATTTCGTCCAAGTATATATGCCCGTATCCGGTACATAAATTCCAACCTGTCTGGATGATCATATAGGCCACCCTTGGATCTTAAAGTTTCAAAAAAGGTTTCCAACACATCTTGGTTTAACCTGTATGTTAGTACGTACGAAATATTGTTATTTGTTAAAGTAATTTGCAAAATGCAAATTATATCAGTTAAAGCTTTTTAACCGCATTTTTATACATTCTGATTTACTTACTAGAAATATGTCGGTCTACACTCTTCAGTTTGGGTACTACAATGTACCATCAATGGTTTAACTTGTACCCCGCAATCCATATTCCTAATATTCGAATCCGTTTGTGTGGAACAATTGATTGTATTTGTTTGAAATATCTTGTCCGTTGAAAAGTTTGACTCAATATTCTCTTCGGTAATCAGTTCAACACTAAAATAAAAAACAGATAAAGATAATATAGATAATATATACAACAATCAATCTGCTCTAACCTGGAGATCAAACATCTATTTTGAAGTCTCAAACCTCTTGTGGTCGTTTCATTTTCAGCCTTTACAAACGGTAGTAAAATTGAAGGCACAGCATCTTTTTTGAGACGTCTTGTTTTTAATGAGATTCCATACTGTTCACACAATGGGTTTATTCACACAAAATCACTTTTTTTAAATGTTTCGAACAAATTCGCGCTGTTTTTACGTTAAATTTAGCCTTGTGACGACACAAAAAAACCCACTGCTTACACATTTCGCTTTGTTTTGGGAATGAATGCTATGACATGTCTTCATTCCTAATTTTAATTTTTATCGTTATTGTTGTTCACAGAACACCCAAATACTGCACAGCGCATTATAAAAACTAAACTCTTTTATCGAAAATAAATAATACCGATGTAAACAATTTCTTCTCATTCAACGATGTCACAGACGGCGGCCATGTTGAGAGAATTTGACAGATGCGCAGAACGAGACCAAAATAATGTCCCGGAGTATATTACCTCCTATACATGTATCTTGCCCACAAACAGCTGAGAAATGTACATTTTGACGTTTGATTCAATCACGACTTCGTCACTAGAGGGGGAGAACTGTGGCGACTTGGCCCCACAACCAAATGCAGACTTCCACACACAGATGGCATCGAAGTCGAGACAAAGAAGTTCCCGAGCTACTTTTTGAACTTCACGACGGCTTGTGTGAACAATGACCATTGTTCAAGTAGCAGTTATTCGTTGTCTTCTTATTTAAAGCGTAGAAGTGTAAAGAACTATTTTGGAGCTAAAAATAAAGTTAATATTTTATAACGTTGTTAGAAACTTGTGTTTTAAATTTAAATCTGGCAATTCAAAAAGCCAAAGTGGTGACCCCGACGCAAGTTTTTTTTTTTTAAATAACCAGAAATCTACGTTGTAATGGCCAATCAGGAAGACACACTCGACATGGATGCAGCTCCATCAACTCCTTCTCAGGCGAGTCCACTACACGAGATTGAAACCAGTCAACTGAGGGAAATTGCAGCATTGAGAAACCTGAAGATTCCACCCTTCTGGAAGGTAAATCCTGTTCTTTGGTTCGCGCAGATCGAGGCACAATTCCATAACAACCGTATTACATCAGACAACAGTCGATTCAACGCAATAGTCGCTTCCCTTGATCCAGAAATTTTGAACGAGGTGTCCGATCTTATCCAAAAACCACCATTACAAGATAAGTACGCATCCTTTAAGACACACTTAATTGCTAGGTTCACAGAATCAAAAGAACGACAGCTCAATAGGCTGATGACCAGAGTTGTAAAAGAATCAGTCAATTAGTACTACAGTCAACGCAGTCACAGTTAATTAACTTATATTTTGAATGCAAGTTAAAGTAATGTAAAAAGAACTTAACTGGAAAATCGTTAGTCAGCAGTTAATACTAAATTTTTAACTTATCAGTCAGTAGAAGCAGTTAATTAACTGCAGTACTTTTAACTGCAGTACTTTTAACTGGGGGCAGTACTTTTAGTCACTTGAAAGTTAAAAGTACTGGAGAAGATTTTGGTTTAGTCAGTAAGTCTTTTAACTGCAGTTAATGACTTTTAGTCACTTAAGTTAATCGAAGAAGTGGGAGGAAACTTGGAGCAAGTTGAAACATGCCCGATTGCATATGCGGTGGATCGTAACAATGGGACTTAGGCCAACGCGCGCGCGGACCTGTGTGTGCATGTGTGTGTGTGTATGTATGCATATGTGTATATGTGTATGTGTGTATGTGTGTGTAGGCATGTATGTATATACATGTGTGTGTCATCTAATTTTGCATGCATCGGAAATCAAACACACACCTACTAACTCTCACCCACACACACATACACACACGCACACACACACGCACACACACATACACACAAACACGCACACACACGCATACATCTTGATACGATCCACCGCATATGCAATCGGGCATGTTTCAACTTGCTCCAAGTTTCCTCCCACTTCTTCGATTAACTTAAGTGACTAAAAGTCATTAACTGCAGTTAAAAGACTTACTGACTAAACCAAAATCTTCTCCAGTACTTTTAACTTTCAGGTGACTAAAAGTACTGCCCCCAGTTAAAAGTACTGCAGTTCAAAGTACTGCAGTTCAAAGTACTGCAGTTAATTAACTGCTTCTATTGACTGATAAGTTAAAAATTTAGTATTAACTGCTGACTAACAATTTTTTTAGTTAAGTACTCTTATAAGTTAAACGACTAAAGAAAATTAGTCTTCTTAGTCAATTAACTGCAGTACTTTAGATAATAATAATTTAAAAATAATTTTATTAGATTGCTAAGTTTTTCCAGAACATTTTCTTAGTATTAAGTATCACATAATTTAGTTCTTTACTTGAACATACCTACAAAAACTGAAAGGCTGAAAGGCAATTATAAAAAATTCATAGATTAACTTAGAGTGCTCGCATGGAGCCAGTAAGATAGTTTTAATTAAAATAAAAGTTATTATAGCTAGTTTAAGTATTTTATATCTAGATTTAATGCAAATGAAACTCAAAATAAAAAAATACATTTTTAAACTTAAACTTAAACTTAACTAAAAGTACGAGAACTTACTAAAAGTACTTAACTTTTTACAACTCTGCTGTTCTCCAGATCATGGTTGAGACTACGAGCCTCGTTGATCGTGTACATTTTCTGGAAAACAGCACCAATTGCATTCACCTTCTTCTGGGGATCATCCACTACGAAGAAGTCGTTGTCAAGCACTGCCCCATCTGGATCGATGCCAACTGACGTAAGTTCGCGTTGTCTGGGGTTCTGTCAAGTCGAACGCACTGAATGTTAGTATGATCTCTCCTCCGGAAGATTTTATTTACTTGCGGGAACATGCTGGGGTTATTAGATTTTACAGCCCGAATCTTATTGCCACAACGCAAGCTTACAGATAGACTGTAATTGCGTGCCATAGTGCGTGATTTGCGTGAAGTGCGTCGATTTCAGAGTTCCGATAGATGTCGCCATAATCGGTTTGTGACACCTTCGGAATCGTCCTGTCCATTGTACGTTTAATGACCTCGTCCATTTGTGTGAGCTACCTGCCACCTCTTCGTTCGTAAGGTTTCTGTTTGTGATAGGATTGATCACACTCGAACTTATTTCTCTGGGTAAGGCTCTAGAAAAGCGTGGTCAGCGCACCTTATTATAATTAAAAAGATGCCTTTGGACATATTCTTCTAGTTCCTCCAGCTCGTTCGGGAGCTGTATTACCACAGTGATCACTGTCATACTCGACCGTAGTTAAACAGTTCCTCATGCGCCGCTCCACGTTAAGTATTTTCAGTCGTCTGTCGATTAGCATCACATCTAGATAGGACCCGCTTCTAGGAAAAGATGGTTTATCGGTTGCAAGCAAATCTAACCTGAACTCTGTTGTTCTGTTCCATCCACTCTAAGAGGGCGTTTCCTCTCTCATTTGGAACATTATTACCCCATTCACCGAGTTTGGCGGTCAAATCTCCGGCTAGAATATAAAAATTTTCTTCCGAGTTCAAGCGGAGGCTAGTGAACAGAGCGTCGAGCTCCAAAAGAAAGTTAGGGTTTTGAGGTTCGGATGCATAGGCAGCGATCACAAATAGCTTCTTTCCACCTTGGAGAGAGATGCGTGCGATGGATGCTTCTAGCACACTAAATCTACGTACCACATTGCTATATACAATCCTATCACAAATGTTCTTTTTAATCAAGAGGGCGACCCCACCACCTCGAGTGGATTGGGGTCGGTCTCTTCTGACTATATGGTAATGTGTGTACCTGAGAATGCGCGTCTGGTTTAGATTAGTTTCGCTAGCCATCAGCACGTCAGGATTGTGAGTTTGCAGCAAGTTAGAGAGCGTTAATTTTCGTTCGCTCCTTATCAGCGAATTTACATTCACTGCTAGGATCTTAAGGGTTCTTACCTTGCGTGAGCCCATTATATCTGTACGCGTTTGTTTGCGGGCAGCTGAGAGAAGAGGAAATCTACTCTAGCCGTCTGCGCAAGGAAACTGGTCTGTAGTTCGACCATCTGTTTCTGCAAGGCAATCATCTGAGCTTGCATCGACTGGATGGAGGACATTACGTCCCTTATGGAGGGCTGTGAATCGGGTTGCCTGGGCATTAAAGACGGGGCAACCTTCGGCACTGTCAGTTGTGCCGGTTCTCTGCCTGACACAATTTGGGCGTAGGAGATGGCCGGCGTAACAGTGGCAGCTACAGCTCTGGCAATCGGCCTAGCTTCTACCTTCTTATTTATCCTTGCATCTTTTACTCTCTGACGGAGTTCTTTTATTCGTAGACACCCCAAATAGGTTGCAGGGTGTCCGTTTCCTCCGCAGAGTACACACTTGAGGAACGCCTTATCCTCGACTTCTTCCGTACCTAAAGGGCATTCCCCTTTATTGTGGCTAAACGTGCAACGTGCGCAGCGGAACTCCATGTTGCAATTCTCCGCGACGTGCCCTAGCCTTCTACACTTCGCACATTGAAGTACGTGGTCAGTTTTGTTTAATTTCTCCCATTTTGCACTTAAACCGCCTACGAAACGAATTTTTCGTAGATTGTCAATTTCCGTGCCCTGGGATACCTGTGCTAAGAAGAAGGGAAGTGCCTTCTTCTTCGCTTTCGTTGCCGCAGTTGTGAAAGGCTTAACCCCTACGAAATGGACCTCGTCGCTCTCAACTTTTCGCAGCTTGTTGAGGAGGACCTTCGTGTCGGTAGAGGGATTTAAACCTTTGAGGAGCAAGGTCTGTGGCCTTTCACCTCTGGGGGTGTACGTATAAAAGTCTGCGTTAGATGCCGCTAACTTCTCTTTTAAGAATCTAAACCCGTCCATTGTTAGGCAATGGACGGCGTGGGCTTGGGGAGTCTTATATTTAATGTAAAAAGTATTGCGTTCAAGGGCCAACTCACATAAGGTTTTCAGCTCATCATTTCCCACCCCGAATACGTTAATTGGTGGGCAGCGGACCTTGGACTTCCGCTGCTGTTGATGTGGTTGTGTTGCTGTTGCTGTGTTGTGTTGCTTAAGATGTGGAGGGCAATGCTTCCGCCTGTTGCTGTTTTTTCTTTTTGAAGTTGTTGCTTCTGATTTTGTTGCTTCCTCTTTTGTTGCAGCTCCAGAAGCTCCTTCTGCTGTTCCTTCTATTTGGCTTTTTTCTCAGCAGCTCTTCTTGCTGTTGCTTGGTCATAAAGGAACTTAATATGGGCGTCGAGCTTTGCCCTCTCTTTATCCAGTCTCTGTAGTTTCTGCTCCTCCTTCCTTATTTGCTCCGCCTCATCGTCAGCATCGGATGTGGCGAGCACCTGAAAGGAGTTGTCGCTCCCTCTATAGGAAAATCAGCATTCGTTGCCCTTCGATTCACATTCGAGAGCGTCTATGTCGATTGCAACCGATTTTGTTGTTGCTGCTACTGTTATCTTTCTCGGAGTTTTCTTGGTCGCTATCGATCCGCCTCAGTTCGATGCGACCGCTTCCTCGTCTGACGTCATTGCTGTCGTCCGACGCTTTGTGAGAGTGGACTGTGGCTGCAGCCTCTTTCTCCTCTTCTTATTATCGGGAGTCCGACTCGTGGGGCTAACCACGCGGATGCTACCGTCACTGGTTTGGTGGCCTGATGTTCCAGCCACCGGTGTTTTGAAGTCGCCTGATTTGCTGAGCTCGGGTCGCTCGTCACTCTCCATATTTCTTTTCACACTTAGTGTCTTTAGTTCTTTTAATTAAAAAAAAAGTTTTTTTTTCCGCCTCGGGATTTGAACCCGGGATTCCTGAATCACCGTACTCGTGCTCGTTTTTTTTTTTTTTGTTTAAAATTTATTTTTTTAGTTTGAGTTTCATTTGTCTTAAATCTAGATATTAAATACTTAAACTAGTTACAATAACTTTTATTTTAATTAAAACTATCTTACTGGCTTACTGGCTTTTTTTCCGTAGCCGAAACATGTGCTTACTCCGTGAGGGTCTGTGAACGACTGACCATCACAAACCACCTATAGAAGCCATGCGTCTTCGACTGGAAAATCCCCTTAATAATAATAATTGAGTGGCACTACAGCCCATAACGGACCAGGGCCTAGCTTCTACAACAACTACTCGTGTTGTGCATGCTATAGTTCTTCACGAGTAGAAGGGACCTACAGTTTTTTGCCGATTCCGAACGGCGAGATTTGAGAAGCTTTCCATAGACAATTAATACTCTTTGAGTGTTGTCAGCAACTCGAAAGAGGTGGTGCCGTGAAAAAATGCTAGGTGTCCTGTCCGGGAATCGAACCCAGACTTTCTGCGCCGCAGTCGATGCAGTTACCACTGCGCCACGGCGACCACCTTATCCTATAAGGAAAGGAAAATCCCCTTATCCTATAAAAAACACGCATACTATCTTATTCCCAAGCTGTTTTTCACGCATACTTACTCATGTGGTGTGTATCAAACAGCTGATTACTTCCAAAAATCAAATTCGGACGAAAAGCACCAAATTGGAACGCCTCTGGAAGTGCCTAAAAGGCAGTGTCCGCAGAGTTTTCTTACGTTAGCTTCATCCGACTCTTATCAAATAGCCGGATGTATGTCTTGTTCTATATTTTATATGTAAACCGGATTTTCGTAACTTTTCACGAATACGCAATGAATATTCCTTGGAGTTTGGAATATCCATAATTGTATGTATGTATATCATAGTTTCAAAATGTGTATATAATCATTTGCGAGGACAGGGAATTACATAGTTTCATTCAATTTTAAGTTTCTTTTTCAATTTTGTTTACAGTTCTGAGATTTGGGCAAATACTAGCTAGTCTTATGAGAAATAATTTAACAATATTATTATACAATTTTCAGACCGAAAAAAAAATTGTTTGTAGTGAATAAAACCGAATATGGACGGACAACCCTTCAAGCCAATAAAATATATATTAGGTACCAAAACTCGTTTAGAAGTGGAAAATATTTAATATTTAATAGTTTGAAAGCAATCATCACCGCTGAGGTGTATTTGAAGCCGTACAGTTTTGTTTACACGATAAGATAATATTTTTCATTTTGTTATGTGAATGAAACGTATTTATGCATCTTAATGTTGTGTGCTTACACTAAATAAAATTAAATACATAAGTATCATGCAAATAATTTGTAGTTAAGAGAGTCAATTTCCAGTTATCCAACTACCACGAAAAGGAGTACACCTATCGAACGCTTCTCTTTTAGACATCAACTGTTCGATTTCCCCTACTTTCTGTGGTAGTAAGGACGGTGGAATTTGAAATTTAAAATTTAAAAAGTAACTGAAAACAAAAAGTTGTTAGAGCATTAAATTGCCAACATGTAGAATATGAGAAATTGCAAGCCATTAGTAAGCAACATCCTTCCACATGTACTTCCTGAATAATTGATAACTTAAATTTAAATAACTTTATTTTAACATATAAACCCCCATTAAAATTAAACATTAACGTGGACACATGATACAGTTTTGTTTATGTGGATGGATGTTATGGATGGCTTATTAGCAAATGTCGAGAATGCCATGCATGCACATTAACATTACCTATGTACCTTGGATCGCGATAACTTTACCTGGTAGTTATACATATATTATGTCGATCCGAACTATACACATGTGCTTGCATATGTATGTCAATGGCAATGATAAACGATAAGATATTCCACCACTGATTCTGGAGGGGAAAGCAATCAACTGATTACAACAGCTCACATGTATTCACAGACGCTACAAAAACAACAAGCTGTCAAAAAATCCTCGGGGGCAAAGAGGGCTAAAGACGCATGTCTACTTTAGGTGGTTTGTGCTGACCATGCTCCGACTGAAGAGGGTCGTATTCAAGAAGGGGGGAGTGTTACGCATTTGCCAACGCAACCGAGCTAGTCTTGACCATTTTGACAGCAACTGCATTTGACAGTCTTTTTCGAAGCTGCCACAAGGAGCGGACGACCGTCTCTCTCGTGCGATCAAGCAGACGAAGTGGTGTTGTTTTTAGGTTAAGAAATAAAAAAGCGTGCTACTAATTTCTTGGCATTTTTCATTTTAAAATCCATAGTTCAATTGACATCGTTGGGTCTCTCCGAATTCGCAAATACGCAACAATATACATACCATTTGTATTACATTCATGTGGTCGCAGTGGCGTACTGGGTAAGACATTGATTAACCAATGTTGAGTTTTATAAAGAATGCTAAAGGGACTAATTCATTAATTCTTGCTATTATCTTTTCTTAAGATTTCATATTCAAAGTCGAATACATATACATATATATTTTAAGGCGATGGTTTGTATTCGGCTATATAGAAATGTTTGTAAAATTATCATTATTTAATTTTTATTTTTTAATAGTGGTTGCCTGAAAAGCTGTGATCGAAGTATAAGGTTAGGTTTCCTTATGTTATTCAGTATTGCACCTTTCATAATGAGTGATCGAAATTATAACAATATGAATTACATTTTCTTTTAACGCAAACTTCAGAATAAGTATCACCAGAATTACAATAACCTTTATTTTGATTTTAATACACTTAACTCGGAATAGCAGATGAAAAGAAATCCCTCCGTAATACTCGATTTTCAAACATGCTGAAGTCATCAGCAATATAAGTTCTATTACAATAACTATTTGGTTTAAATCAAAGACTATTTAAAGTGTCGCTGACACTAAAATCATAAACAATTTCCTGCAGTTATTTACGAACGCAATCTGCTATATATATATCAAGATGGCTGACGAATTCACGAATTTTGGGCAATTAAAGAATGTTTCACTAATTACTCACTAATTAGCCGTCATGTTGCTTTTTTTGGAAGGGAAACGTAAGCAAGTGTGAGTAAAATGAGAAAATGTTCGATGCCACGTAAATAACCTCAGAAAAAAGGGCCATATCCACCACAATTCGTAAATAACACTCAAATGGTTGATGGACGAAGGGGAAATCAGATAAAATGAAAAAAAATGGTCGATGGTGCGAAAATAACTTTCAGAAAATAACCTTTATCCACCATTACTCCTAGTAACGAAGTTATAATTTCAGAGGATGCCATTTCACCTGATATTGTTGAATTAGCTGTCCTGTTATCTTCGTCGTCTCTGCATGTGTTGATGTGGTGGTGTGGAAGTCCGACTGAGAAGAGAGTAGTTTTGCTAAAAACTTTCTGCTCGGGCTTACGGTCTGTGAAAGCCCTTGGCGCGGCCGCCCCATTTCGGTTTCCACAAGGGTCTTACATGTATTCTACTTCAAATGTCAAAGCCGAACAGCGAGACCGCACCGTTGTGGTTTACGTGTAAGCGGGAAATATAAAATCATATTACAAATTAATTTACTTGTTCGAATTAGCAAGTGTTATGAATTATTTATGTTGGACTAATAATGTCGTTATATGAAAAGTAAGTATTCAATTAATTTGTTGTTATATGTTAATTAGTGTTATTTTCTACAAACGAGATGTTTGAAAATTGTAAATATAATGTGTGTTAGAAACACAAATGCGAACAATGAGTTTTTTTAATTGGATTAAAATAAATATTTTTCTGCTTTGGTTGTTTGGGGATTTCGCAAAGTACTTCGGAAAACATACTAGATTTTCTTCCTTCGTTTACCTGTAAATGGAACTATCGAAAGTGTCCTCCAGGAGTTGTAATATATCCTTCCTTGTTGTATTTGTAGATTTTTTGAAATTATTTACCAAAGTCAAATTAAGCGCATTGTGTTTTAATTTGAACAGTGTTACTAAAATGCGTTTTTTAAGCGTCACGCACGCTTATATTCCGCTCCACTGATCGCACAAGTTCACCCATTTGCCCCAATTTGTTCAAAGGGTTTATATACCTTTTGAGGAAGATTATATACCCGTTAAAGATCGAAACAGTTTGTCAAAATTCAGCGAAAATGGCAAACGTTTCAAACCTTTTGTATCGGTCAGGATACATTTGGCCATATACCTCTTACGATTGGTTCTGTTCTGAAATCTTTCATTTTATTATACTTTAGGCACTTTTTTCGTTGGCAATTGAGATCTTTGTCAAATTTAGCGTGGGGGAGGCTGTCCTTTTTGATTGTAATTACTTACCTTGGTTCAAAGTGAAGACTATATATACTGAATTTTTTCGGATAAGGTTTTTTCCCATCTTCAGTACATGTTTCCATTTAAGAAGTTCATTTGCGCAATAGTTCACAGATCTCCGCGGAGTACACACGTTTTCGGCTTCGGAAAGGGAAAATTGCCACGTCAGGCCACCAAACCAGTGACGGTAGTATCCGCGTGGCTAGCCCCACAAGTCGAACTACGGATAATAAGAAGAGGAGAAAGAGGCGTCGGACGATAACAATGACGTCAGACGATTAAGATGACGATGACGGTGGCGGCCAAGAAAACTCCGCCAAAGGCAGCAGCAGGAGCAACAACAAAAGCAGCTTCTGCAACCGGAGGGCAAAGGATGCCGATATTCGTACAAAGGAAGTGATATTTTTTTCCAAGCATTGGCCACCTCTGACGTCTATAATGAGACAGAGGAATTAAAAGAGGAGATGAGGAAACTGGAGAAGCTTGACGAGGAAAGGACGAAGCTCAACGCCCACATAAAATTCCTCAACGAGCAATCCACGGCCAGGAAGCAGCAGCAGCGCGAACTCTTGGAACTGCAGCAGAGACAACAGCTGCACAAAGAGAGGAAGCGACAAAAGCTGCTAAAAGTACAAATCATAGAGCTGCCGTCAACATCAAAGGCAGCGCAATGGCTACAATTAGTACAAAAACAACTGAGCCTACAACAAAAGGATCAGCAGCAACCAAAGCAAATGCAAGCTACTGCACCGAAGGCAAGCGACAACATCTCCCAAAACAGCAGCCACAACAGAACAACAGCAGCTGAAGCAGCAACGAAAGAAACAACAGCAGCAGCAGCAGAAACAACAGCTTCAGCATCAACGGCAGCTGACTGAACAACGGCAGTAAAAGGAACAGCAGCAGAAAAAGAGAGTACGCTGCCCGCCCATCAACGTCTTCGACATGGGGACCGACGAGCTGGAGACTCTATGTGAGTTGGCCCTAGGAAATAAGTTTTCTATATTAAATATAAGACTCCCAAATTCACACCGTTCATTGCTTAACAATGGATGGGCTTAGATTTTTAAAAGAGGAGTTAGCGGCATCGAACGCTGACTTCTAGACGTACATACCCAGAGGAGAAAGGCCACAGACCTTGCTCCTCAAAGGCATAAACCTCTCTACGGACCCGAAGGTCTTCAACAAGCGGCGTCAAGTTGAGAGCGACGAGGTCCACTTCGTAGAGGTTAAGCCTTTCACTACTCCGGCAGCGAAGGCGAAGAATAAGGTTCTTCTTCTTAATATAGGTCTTCCGTGACACCAAAATCGACAACCTACGAAAAATGCGTTTCGTAGGTGGTCTGACTATAAAATGCCGCCGAGGAAATGGACACTCTGCGACCTATTTGGGTTGTCCACGAATAAAAGAACTCAGGCAGAAAGTAAAAGATGCAAGGATAAAAAAGAAGGTAGAAGCCAGGCCAAATGTCCAAGCTGTAGCTACCACTGTTACGCCGGCCATCTCCTACACCCAAATGGTGTCATCAAGCAGAAAACCGGCACAACGGACAGTGTCGAAGGTTGTCCCGGCTTTAATGGCAACCCAAGGCAGAGCTCTCCATAAGGGATAAAATGTCCTCCATTCAGTCGATGCAAGCGCAGATGATTTCCTTGCAGGAACAGATGGTTGACTTACAGACCAGTTTCCTTGCGCAGACGGCTAGAGTAGATTTCCTCTTCTCTCAGCTGCATGCAAAAAAACGCGCACATATATAATGGGCTCACGCGAGGTAAGAACCCTTAAGATCCTAGCAGTGAATGTTAATTAACTGATAGGGATCGATCGAAAATTAACGCTCTCCAACTTGTTGCAAACTCACAATCCTGACTTGCTGATGGCTAGCGAAACTAAGCTAAACCCCACGCGCATTCTCAGTTACAAAAATTACCATACAATCAGAAGAGATCAAACCCAATCCACTCGAGGTGGCGGGTTGCTCTCTTGATTACAAAGAACATTAATCATAGGGTCGTATATAGCAATGTTGTACGTAGATTTAGTGTGCTAGAAGACTCCATCGAACGCATCTCTCTCCAAGGTGGAAAGAGTCTGTTTTTCATCGCTGCCTATGCATCCGAACCTCAAAACCCTAATTTTCTTTCGGAACTCGAGGTTCTCTTCACTAGCCTCAGCTAGAACTCGGAAGAAAATTCTTATTTTCTAACCGGAAATTTGAGCGCAAAACACGGTTAATGTAGTAATAATGTTCCAAATGAGAGAGGAAACGCCCTCTTAGAGTGGATGGAACAAAACAATATCGAGTTCAGGTTAGATTTGCTTGCCACCGACAGACCATCTTTTCCCAGAAGCGGGTTCTATCTGGATGTGATGCTAATCGAGAGACGACTGACGATACTTAACGTGGAGCGACGCACGAGGAACTGTTTAACTACGGTCGAGTATGCCACGTTTTTCTAGAGCCTTATCCAGAGAAATAAGTTCGAGTGTGATCAATCCTCCTATAAGCAGAAACCTTACGAACAAAGAGGTTGACAGGTACCTCACATAAATGAACGAGGTCATTAAACTTACAATGGACAGGACGATTCCGAAGGTGTCACAAACCGATTATGGCGACATTTATCGGAACTCTGAAATCGATGCACTTCACGTGCAAAAAAGTAGACTCCTGGCAAGACTAAAACTCTTATACAGGCGGTTTACAGATCCACAGAGTACAGAGACTCGCTCTCTAAAGTCACAGATCAAAGTACTCCAATAGTTAAGTTGACCAAATTACAATCTAGCTGTAAGTTTGCCTTAGGGCAATAAGATTCGGGCTGTAAGATCGAACAACCCGAGTATGTTTCTGCAAGTATATAAAATCTTCCGGAGGAGAGACCTTAGATATTCAGTGCGTTCGACTTGACAGAACAAAAGACAACGCTAACCTACTCAAGTCAGTTGGCATCGATCCAGATGGGGTTGTGCTTGATAACGACTTCGTAGTGGAAGATCCCCAGAAGAAGGTGAATGCAATTGGTGCTGTTTTCCAGAAAATGTACACGGTCAACGAGACTCGTAGTCCCAGCCACGACCTGGAAAACAAAGCCTTGCTGAAACACGTCTACCTTCGGAACGAAATAAGTCAATGGCGATCCGAGAATCCTGGTTTTACCAGATTCAATGACGATCTTCTGGCAAATAATTCCGTCGCCGACGATGGAAACAACTCCATCCTTAATTCAAAACATGAACTCCAAGGTAACTGCGATTCACTAAATAATAAGAAGTCAGTGTGAATCGATGGGATACCAGATATTCATTAGAGCTCTGAAAAAATGGGTTGAGGAAAAACAAATAATACCGGAAAATCAATTTGGCTTCAGGACGGGGCCTGCACCATTCATCTTCTTCTTCTTCTTGTGGCGCTACAGTCCGGGGTGGACCTGGGCCTCGACCAACATGCCTCTCCTGCCAGCACGATCGTTCGCCAGCTGCCACCAGTTGCGCACTCCAAGTTGGTTGAGGTCCACTTGTGTGCGCCACCTTATCCTGGGCCGTCCTCTGTTGCGTTGTCCCAATGGCTCAGATTCGAAGACTTTTCGGGCCGGAGCAGTGGTGTCCATACGCTCTACATAGCCTAGCCGTCTTAAGCGTTGTATCCGTAGACGCTTAACTAGGCTTATGCCGTGTTACAGTCGCAGTAAGTGGTTGAATCTTCTGCTCAAGATGCCATCAACGCAAACAGGACCAAAAATCGCACGCAGAACTTTTCTCTCGAAGAGACCAAGGGCATCCTCATCCCCTTTTAGTAGTGTCCAGGTTTTCGCGCCATAAAGTAGGACTGGGATGAGCAATGTGTTATATGAAACAAGCTTAGTCTTTCGAGAGAGGGCTTTATTACTCCATTGCCTCATGAACCCAAAGAAACAGCGATTGGGAAGAGTGATTCTGCGTTTGATTTCGGTACTGGTGTTGTTGTCCCTATTTACCGCGGAACCGGTAGACGAATTCCTTTACTACCTCGAAGTTTTTGCTGCCTAGTGTGACGCTCTGTCCGAGACGCCGATGTTGTGTGTCCTTTCTTGATGACAGCATGTACTTCGTCTTGCCCTCATTTACCACCAGATCCATTTTAGCCACTTCCGCTTCAATGCCAGCAAGCACGTCATTGACGGCTCGCTGTGTTCGTCCAATCACGTCAATGTCGGCAATGTCGGCGTAAGCTAGCAATTGAACTGACTTCGTCATCCTACACAATCTGACGAGTTTGGTAGGAATGCCAAAACTTTACATGGCACTGTAAAGCTCATCTCTATCCACACTGTCATATGCGGTCTTGAAATCGACGAATAGGTGGTGAGTGTCCATTTGCATTTCTTGGGTCTTTTTCAGGATCTGCCATAGTGTGAAGATCTGGTCGATGGTGGACTTCCCTGGCCTGATACCACACTGATAAGGACCAATCAGGTTGATGACGAACGGTTTCAGGCCTTCACAAAATACGACAGAGAGGATCTTATACGCGATGTTAAGGAGACTAGTCCCTCGATAATTGGTGCAGTCGAAGGGGTCTTCTTTCTTGTCAACCGGACAGACGACGCTGAGATTCTACTCATCGGACATGCTTTCCTCCGACCATATCTTACAGATGAGCTGGTGCATGTGCCCAACCAGGTCATCTCCAGCTGCTTTAAACAGTTCTGCGGAGAGTCCATCCGCTCCTGCAGCTTTGTTCGACTTTAATCTCGATATTGCTATCTTGACCTCGTCTAAGTAATAATAATAATAATTGAGTGGCACTACAGCCCATAACGGACCAGGGCCTAGCTTCTACCAGAACTACTCGTGTTGTGCATGCTATTGTTCCTCACGAGTAGAATGGACTTAATGGAATGGTTTTTTGCCGATTCCGAACGACGAGATTTGAGAAGCTTTCTATAGACAATTCATACTCTTTGAGTGTTGTCATCAACTCGAAAGAGGTGGTGCTGTGAAAAATGCTAGGTGTCCAGTCCGGGAATCGAAGCCAAACTTTCTGCGCCGCAGTCGATGCACTTACCACTGCGCCACGGCGACCACCTCGTCTAAGTTGGGGGGACGGAATTCTTGCCTATCATCGTCCAAATAAAGTGGAACATTGTGCCTAACAGCGAGACTTGAGCCGTCATTGCCATTTAAAAGTCTGCAGAAATGATCTTTCCAGATTCTCAGCATCGATTGCGACTCTACTACAGGTTTCCGTTTTGGTCCCGGCAGGCTTCGGTCCGAACCCTATATCCAACGGATAGCTGCTTCACCTTTCGGTAAAACTTTCGGACTTCATTCCTGCCATAACTTCTCTCCATCTCTTCTACCGCGTGCTTCTCATGCTCTCTCTTTTTCCTTCTGAGAAGCCGGTTCTCTTTCCTTCTTTTCTGTTCGTAGAGCTCACGAACAGCTCTCGTTGTCCGATGCAGCATTGCCTGGTAGGCCTCCTGTTTAGCTACATGTGCCTGCCTGCACTCGTCGTCAAACCATGGGTTGCTTCTAGGTGGTGGCGTGAAACCCAGCACATCAGTGGCAGCTTCTTTGATGGCGTTTTGACAACGTTTCCATTTTTCTTCTATTGTCAGTGCAGGCAGCGTCGAACTTTGGGAGAGTTTCAGGGAGACTCGGTCGGCAAAGATCCTAGCGACCTGTTGCGATTGTAGATTTTCGATGTCAAACCGTTTTGGCCTTTCTCGTCTCCGTTGCTCTCTCGATATCCGGGTTCTTACCTCGGCTATAACAAGGTAACGATCCGAGTCGATGTTAGCGCCTCAGAATGTTCGGACATCGAGGATATTGGAGGAGTGTCGCAACGTGATCAATCTGGTTGACGGTTGATTGATCTGGTTATCGCCAGGTTCCTTTATGGATGTTGAGATGTGGGAACCGCGTACTGCTCACAGAGAGGTTCGGCCCCGCGGCGAAGTCCAAAAACCTGAGTCCTTTTCCGAAGGTGGTGTCGTGCAGGCTGTGTTTCCCGATGACGCCAGCAAAGATGTCCTCTTTTCCCAGCTGAGCATTGAAATCTCCTAGAATGATCTTGGTGTCATAGCTGGGGCATCGATCGTATGTTCTTTCTAGAAGATCATAGAATTCATCCTTGCTGTTGTCATCCTTCTCTTCTGTCGGGGCGTGAGCCAATATCAGGCTGATGTTCCCGAATTAAGCCTTAATGCGGATTGTCATGAGGCGTTCGCTTACGGGATCATAGCTTAAGACTTTTTGCCTAAGTCTGCCTCGAACAACAAATCCGCATCCGAATAGGTGCTGCCTTCTCTTCCTGTAGCAGTCGCTGTAGTATGTGTCGCAGTTCTTCATCTTCTTTCTGCCCGGCCCATCCCACCGCACTTCCTGGATGGCGGTGATATCTGCTTTGTAGCAGTCAAGGAAATCCGCAAGTTGTTCATTTTTTTTTTCATTTTCATTTAATTCATTTTATTTTTCGGAAAAAATTTAGACAATTGTTAATAATTTCTGCGAAGCCTTAGAGGCTTTTCTGCAGAAGATTGAATTTCGAAATTTGTAAGAAAATAGTGTAAGTAAACTTAGTTCATTAAATTACACAATTGATTACTTTAAAATTAAAAAAAAAGTTACTATAAAATTCAAAGACTTATGAAATTGGTTTCAAATCATTAGCTGTTGTTAGAAGTATTGCTTAAGAGATAAAGCTTAATTTGTTTTTTCCTTGCTTCAATGCTTGAAATGGTTTTTAATTCTTGTGGAAGTTTATTTAATATTTCCGGTACACTGCACTTCAGCTGCCTGTTGCGTAGGTACTCCTTAAGCCAATCTGCTATCACACCTCTAATACCAGCATATTCAAGAACCTCTATGAGTTTTTTGTGATTCAGTGTATCAAAGGCCTTACTGAAATCGACAAAAAGCACTAGTACATGATAGCTTTGGTTCAGGCCTTCGTTGATATAATTAGCAAATTCGCCCAATAGTTTACCTGTACTTTTATTTTTTTGAAATCCGTATTGGCTTGCATGTATGAGAGAATTTTTAGCAATAAAATCTTGTAGCCTGTTTACTATGACCTCTTCCAGGCACTTTTCTACTACCGGCAATATAGAGATTGGCCTGTAGTTACCTATCTCACTTTTCACACCTCCTTTATAAATTGGACGAACTACAGCAGTTTTTAGAATATTGGGAATTTTTCTTTCGCTTATACTCATATTTATTAATTTAACAATTATCGGAGCAAATATGTCCACGTGTTTTTTTATATCTCTTTTTTTTTTTTTTTATAATTGGCGCGCGCTAAAGGGGTTACGACTACCCTTAAGTGACCGGATTTAAGTCACAGCACGGGCCGAAGGTATAGAGGAAGAGAGGGAGAGGAGGTACCGGTGCACATTGGTTTTAAATGTCTGTAGATTGTAATGAGAGGGGAATATTGAGCAGGGAAGGGCATTCCATATTCGTGTGGTGCGGCTGAAGAACGAGTCTCTATACTTAACTGTACGTCCGAAGGTGGGCTTAAGGGTGAACTGATGAGCATTCCTTGCGAAGCGTGTATTGCGGGTGAATTCTTGAAGGGGAGGAATGCAGCTGGCTAATTCGTTTGAGCATTTCTTGTTGAAATAGCGATAAAACAGTGACAGAGACGCGACATTACGTCGGTGTTCTAACGAGTCAATTGACTTCGCAATATTATTGTCTCCTATAAGTTTTATCGCTCGCTTTTGGATTCTATCCAGTAGGTGTAGGGAGGAATTGGGAGCACCAGACCAGATAGGAGCGTTATACTCGAGCTTAGGACGGATGTAGGCCTTGTAAATTGTAGCCAGATCAGAGGGGGTAAAGTATTTTTTGCATCGTTTTAGGAAACCTAGACATTTTGCAGCATTTTTGGCGACCTCATGTATGTGATCGTTCCAACTAAGTGTTGAGTTGATACGCATACCGAGTATGGAAAGTTTTTCGGTTTCAACAACGCAGGTGCCGTCCATGGATAACAGCTGGTTATTTTGGGAACGCTTGAGTGACAGTTGACAGCACTGAGTTTTGGAAGCATTAAATTCCACTCTATTTCTTGTACCCCAAGCGATTATGCTGTCAAGATCGGAATTTAATGTGCTTGACGTACGCTGCCGTTCCAAGTCTACGGCCGAAGTACAGGGACGTGAGCCAAGGCACGAATATGAGAAGCTGAGGCTACTGTCATCAGCTAAGGAGTGAATAGGATTAGAAGCAGCAGACAAGAGATCATTTATGAAAATGAGAAAGAGTGTCAGAGACAAAACGGAGCCCTGGGGAACACCAGCATTAATATGGTGGATATCAGACTTGAACCCATCCAGCACGACTTGTATTGAACGGTTCGAAAGGTAATTTCTAATCCATTGAAGAAGAGACTTATCGATTCAATAAGCACGCATTTTCGACAAGAGAGCCTGATGCCAGACTCTGTCAAATGCTTTTGAAATATCAAGCGCAACGATCTTGCTTTCTCCATTATTGTGCAAAGATTGGTTCCACTTTTCGGTGAGATATGCCATCAGATCACCAGTGGACCTGTTGCTGCGGAAGCCGTACTGCCGGTCATTAAGAAGCTTCCGGGATTCAAGATATTTCACAAGCTGACGATTTATCAGCGTTTCCATGACCTTGGAAAGAAGGGACGTAAGTGCTATGGGTCGGTAGGAGGTGGGTGACGAAGATTCCCCTTTTTTAGGGACGGGCTGGACAAATGCTGTTTTCCACTTACTCGGTAAGAGCCCTAAAGAGTAGGATAGATGGAAAAGCTTACGCAGTGGTTTTGCCAGCGTTGAAGAACACCTCTTCAGAAGAACAGGGGGAATACCATCCGGGCCAGCGGATTTGTGCACTTACTCTTATATTATCACTGGCTCTTATATTATCAAAACCTGGTGACTTGGCTTCATTGAGCGAAATAATTATTCTTCTTATTTCTAACAAGTTGCATTCTTGCAAGAACAATGATCTGGCTAGAGTCGAACTTCTGTGTGTTGAAGTAACAACCTCACATTTGTGGATAGTATTTCTTATCTGAGTACTGAAATTTGTTGCGAATGCACTAGCAAGATTACTTTCACACATTTTCCCAGAGAAATTTTTAGATATCGTCTCATCAACTCCAGGTTTTTTTCTCCCCAATATCTCATTAATCAGACTCCAAGTTTTACGGGGGTCAGATCTAATTTGTTCAAATTTTGATCTGTAGAAGAAGGATTTTTGGACCGTTATTTCTTTGTTTAATTTGTTTCCGAAGGTCTTATATTCCAGTTCATATGTTTTATTAAGCCTGTTATTTTTCCATCTTCTGTACATTACATCCCTTTTTTTGCATTTGGCGATTAAATCAGACGACATCCAAGGATTGCTTTTTCGTTTCCCTTTTACTTGTTTGATCGCTGTCGATTTTTCATATATATAATTCATTTTATCATAAAGTGCTTGATAAAGTGAAACAGCATCATTTTTATTTAAGACATCATCACAATTAGTTTCTGCTATCATTTGGTTTACCTTCACGTTAGATACATAGGATAAGCTAACTGTGTTTTCTGTAACAGCAGATTTATGCATTGGTGGGAAGTATATGATTGGATAATGATCGGTAATACAACTTTTAGTTAATATGTGGTCAACCATTGATTTTGATCCAGTGTTCGGGTCTACCCTGGTAAACTCCGTGATCACATTTATAAATCCTAATGACGCCAGCATTTCAAGGTATTCCTTAACACCATACAAACTCAAATCATTCACATTGAAGTTTATATCACCCATTATCACAATCTCGTCCTTTTCTCCCAGTTGTCCAACGTCGTTTCCGAATTCTTCAATAAACGTTTTTCGGCTGTGGCCTGGTGGTCTATATGTGCCCATAACATATATATACTTATTATCATTTTTTATTTTAATTTTAATATTTTCGTAAGATATGCTTTCTGACATTAATCGTTCGTATTGCAATTCATTACGTATTAACATCAGAATTCCACCTCCTCTACGTTTATTTCGATTCAGAAACTCCGCTTGGAAACCATCTATACTGTAGTATACTATTTCCTCTTCTTCAATATTTGTCTCAACTAATACTATGATATTGATCTTATTGATGATGTGGGTAACGTTTAGGCAGAAATCATTCCAATTCTTTCTCAGGGATCTAATATTAAAGCATAAACAACAATTTTGGCATTCTTTAAATTCGTCGAAGTTAATGCTGTTATAACCATTTACTACCCTACAATTTATATCGACTATTACTTCATTTGAATCCATTTTGAGAAAAAAATTATTTGTGTATCGTTTTATTTACACAATTCTATTACTGGGAGCGTGCAATTTTACTCACGTCGTTAACCGTGCTTATAGAAATTGGCTGAGAACTCTCATTTTGTCTGGCGAGTACTCGTCCTGCACTCCCCCACACAAATCTCCAGTTCTCCTGTCTCGCTTTCTCCTTTGCCATCCACATTAGGTGCTTATTGTGTCTTGTCAGCTGATTGTTGACATAGACCGTAGCGTCTGGTAAGGCTGTGCTTGTGTTGTTATTATTTTTCTGCATGACAGTTTTCATTTTGATGGGACGAGTGGAGCGTGTTTGTTTAATAAATTGTAGTTTTTTTATATTGGACGCAAATGTTGCAATAATTGTCGATTTTTCGGGGTTTTTGTTTTTTGTTCGGTATACATCGGTTATATCGCTATCATTAATATCGTAGTTTATCGTTTTACCGATTCCTTTCACAACCTCAACGAGGTTTTCTTGGGGAAGAGGAGGGATGTTTTTAATTTCTATATTGTTTTTGATTATTTGTTGCTCCATGGTGTTTACTTGTGTCTGAAGATTTTGAATTGTTATATCTCTTTGTTTGTTGTTTTCCTTTATATCATTGAGTTCTTTTGTTAAAATATTTAAAATATCGTTGTTCTTTTTCATGTGTTCATTGAGGTCGTCGTACCTTGCAGCTAGAAAACTACAGCTCGCCGCAATTTCCTTCATTTCCCCTCGAAGCAGACGGAGTTCCGCTAGGACAGATGGATTGTCCGTTGACGAGGTGCTAGTTGTGGCACCGGGACTGCTGAGTTCCCGCATTCTTTTAGAAGCTTGTTCTCGTGACGTTTGCGGTACAGCCGTACTGTTGGCTCCAGCGGTAGATTGGACATCAGTACCGTTTCTACATAACTGGCACTTCCAAGCATACCTTCTTGTGCCCATGCTTCTCCACGATTTCTCGGTAACAGTGGTGCATTCGAAATGAAGCTTTCGCTTGCAAGTCGAACACACAGCAAATCACCTTCAATAGGAAGACTATCACCGCAATGTCCGCACCTATGCATGATAAAAAGGATTTTGATACAGATCACCGACACCGAATTTAGAATAAATCAATTATGTGTACACTTTATGCCTTATGAGAGCACTAAAATCAAGAAAATAACGTGCTACACGTGGTCTGTTAAGGGACCTCACATTCCACGTGCAGAACCGAAAATCATTATCCTTTGTACGTTTGCTGGGATCGTCAACATTGGATCCGCCCATATCCGAGGCATGTTCTCGTTCCTGAATTCGATTTTTTTGTGGTGTGGGAGTTAGCCTCACGCACAACCTACAGACTGGTAGGACTGCTGCATACATTGGTTCACCACACAACGGATGCTGTGATGGCTATGCGGGGGACGCCACGGGGAGGCTGTATGTCAACTTGACCTATGCACGGACGTGGATAGCCTTGGCAGCTCGCCATGTTGAGCGCGATAAAGGACATTGCCTCGTGTGCATAGGCTTATGCCCCCCCCTGCAACATTCATGCCGCGTTTAAATTGGTTTCCGACATACAATAGAATAGAAACAAGACACAGTTTACAGACGCCTGCCTGATCCACACGGAAAAGGCGTTCGACATCGTATGGTTAGAAGGTCTCTTTCTCAAGTTGGTCAGGCTCGGCAGTAATAAAACATTGCTATATATGATCTATGACATGGTCATAGGTAGGAAGTTTGTTGTGCAAAATGGCAACGAAATTTCGACTACTGTGTTCCAAATAAAAAATGGGCTGCAACAATTAGCTGTTGGTTCTCCGATCTTATTCAGTATATTCACTAGCGATCTCATAGGTTCTATGCCTAACATCATAGCGTTTGCCGATGATCTAATCGCGTATAGATCAGGTCCGAAGGTAGAAGAAATAAATGTCTTGTTGTAACGATACTTCGATACAATTCAACGATTTTGCGACGACTAGAAGTTGAAAATCAACTACCAGAAGTGTGAAAACTATCCTTTTTAGAATCCGGCTGTCCAGAGCCTCAAGGGACACGAAAATGAAGTGACGCAAGTTCGGCATAGTCGACCCGCAAGGACGACCATTAACTGTGAAAAGTGTAGTCAGATATCTAGGCATCTGGATGGACCAGTATCTTGACATGGCCCTCATCCGGCCAATTATGTGATATGGTTGTCCTGTGTTGTTCAACGTGAGTCCTTCCCAGATGGAAAAGATGAGGGTGTTCGAGAGGCAGTGTCTTCGGGCCTTCGTCTATATCGAACACCAGAATCCCAGTACGAGAAATTCTACCCCAACGTGGCATAACAAGGCAAACCTCATAAAGATAGATAGTTTTATTATTAAGCTGATACGGAGTCACACTGCTCGAGGCATGGCTTCAATCTTTCTGGGTTAACACCCAAATGAAATGTGTCATGAACGGGTACGTTTTAACGGCTTCATTCCGCCTGAAGCTTTCCTCTATTTGGATGCTAAAGGCCTGATATAAGATAGGGAAGGCTGCCCTAGCATCGTCCACGTCGCACGCCGAACAGTAGAAAGGCAATACGAGCCGGACGTCGCTTGCAGTCACGAGCAGCTCCTACGGTTCAGTAGAGCGATTTCTGCCCGCAACAGAGTAGTTTCTAGCAAAGAACGGCTTTTCTACTGGTGGTTACACTAGAACCAGCGTTCGATGCCGCTAACTGCTCATACAAATATACCGGACAGTTGAGTCTACACGCACCCGTCCGTATAGTTTTACGGGCATAGTTAGGTTTACTGTAAGTAGTTAAGTAGAGTTAAGTTTAAGAGTAATTTAATTGTATATTGTTATAAGTTTTAGTTTAGTTTAAGGTAGTATAGTTTTATAATGTTGGTTTTTTGAGTTAGGTTAAGATGTAAAAACAACACTGAAATTCAAGTTTTTAAAAAATTTTCTTGAAGAAATTAAAAAAATGTAAATAGTTTTAAGCTATGAATTAAGAAAATATAAGAGGCTAAAAGCCAAAAAGAAAATTATTCTAGATTAGCTAAGAGTACAGTAAGTTAGAATTAAGATCAGTAGATTGTATTTGTAAGCCAGTTTTAAGTATTTTCGTGTAGCATGTAAGAAAAACGAATTAAATAAAAATGCTCTGAAATGTCTAAGAAGTTCATTTGCATTGCATTGCACATTTATTTCGTCTGCAATGTTCTTATATATATTTATAACCAATTCTTCTCAATATTGCTGGAAATGTCAAAATTGCATGTGACCTATAGACCACTTCGATAGATTGACTTGTTATAAGTGTGAAATTGTTTGTAATTATTATTTCTATTACAGGATGTGGAACACCATCTTGTTCTATGAGAAAGTCATGGCAATGTAAATTAGACTTTCTTTTTAGCACGGATGTTTGGTGCAGCATTACTTCGTTGAAAGTCAGCGCCCAGGTATACTGGCTTGAGACGTTCCACCGAAACCTTAATTTTTTCACCGTCAGCATTGACGGTGAACAGAAGGTCGTTGATGCGGTGAAGGACAGGATGCGAGCCGGTGTTGGGTTATTCCAGTGGTTTCTTCACGGCATCATGCGCAGGAATACGTGGGAGCAGGAATCCGTAGCGGCCGGGCCGTAGCTGTTGAACTGAATTTGCACATGGCATAACGGTACTTCTCCACGAATAACTGCGGATCGGGAGTTGTGTTGTTATCGACGAAGAACTCTCCGGTAATTCGAAGATTAGTTCCGCACAACAACTTTTGTGTCATGCCAAGTTTAATTTGAATTGTTGGAAGACCCAGTTGGTTTCCACATAACACATTAGAGCAACATTCAGTGTTCGATCCCAACGTTCGATGAGCCCATTTGATGCAGGATTGTAAGGCGATATGCGGATTCTTACTTGATAAGAGTGTTGAAGGTAGCAGACTTGAATTGTGTACATTGGTCCGTGGTTAGTGTTGTCGGCGAACCAAAACCAGCAACTTAGTTTCCGTAGAACGCAGCTGCGACCATGTCCGCTTGCGTGTTTTGCAAAGTTACTGCTTCTGGCCATCTGCAGTTGCTAGACAGTACTGATTGCTTTTGCAGAGTGGGAGTACAATATTGTCGATGTGTTCATGCTGCAATCGGTGCTCGGGAACAACAATTGAGTCTGGTTGGACTTTTGTGTATTGTTGCACTTTGGAAGGATGGCGCTGGACGCAGTTACGTATACGTATCTGTATGTTGGGCCACACGTACTTTTCGCGAAGTTGGCACTTGGTTGAGAAAGACCATGGATGGATTCAAAGGCGTTTCATCGCAGAGGTGCTGGCATATATGTGCGAATTTTCTTGTTTGAGATGTTGCAGTAAATTTCAACTCCCGGCTCGATGCGACTGAGGAGTCGTCCTGCTTTAGTATCGTTCGCATCTCTGCGTCTAGGAGTTGGGACAGGTGAAGTTGTTTAATGTCGAACTTGTCCGGGAGGATGATCTCGTTTATGTGCAAGAGAGCGTCAGCCGCTGAATTGTCTCATCCTTTCAAATACTTTGTGTCCGTTGTGAACTGGGAAAAGTAGTCCAGTTGTTGTAGTCGTCGCTGTAGTGCCTTATTCGAATATTGCTGGAATGCGTAGACAAGAGGCTTGTAAACTGTTTGTACTACAAAGTGGCGTACGTAAAAAATATGTTAAAAAAAAAACGGATCCCCAAGTAAATCGCCAATAATTCTCGATCGTACATGCTGTACCGTGTTTGCGCACGAGAGAGTTTCGTGGAAAACAGACCAATTGGATGGAATTTGTTGTTCTTCAGCTACTCATTGAAACACCAACAGCGATGTCTCCATCCATTTGATCCATTTGATGTTATTAACTAACGTCGAAAGTAACCGCAGGATCTCCAACCTTCTCCACTATGTAGATGATTGGGGCTTGCCCAAGGACTGGTAGATGGTCGGCAGTATCCTTTCTTTTAAAACTTAGCGAACTCTGCCTTGGCCTGCTGTAGTTTGTCGCCAGTGAGGCGCCGAGGCCGCTCAGCCATCCGGCGACCTGTGGTGATGATGCAGTGTTGCACACTGATGGGATTGGATTTTATTCCAACATCGTTGCGTTTGGCCAGTAAACACTCATTGACGAGATTTGTGTATTCATCGTCATCATCGTTAACTGTCAATAGTCTTGACTAAGCAGTTGCATGTATCTCCCCAGTTAAGAACAATGATGTTGTTCTATCGATAACTCGTTTGGCCTTCAAATCGATAACCTGTTTATGAGATATTTTCTAAATGTCGAGTTATTATCTGTGGCTGGTGGATGTTGCACAAGAAACTTCATACAAGATTCGTGTCCAAAGACGCATTGATGGAGTTATATCTGCTTTTAACTTTTTATTGTATTTTTATTCAAATTTTAAATTCCTTTACCTATATTCTAGCTTAAAATACTTAAAACTAGCTTATACTATGTGAACTTTCGATCTTATATCTAACTTACTGACCCTTCGCGGGTGCTATAAGTTAATCTACTTTACATTTAATTTGCCTTTCGGCCTACTCTATCTTAATTTAAACTTAAATATGGAAAATTTATTTTTATTTTATTCGTCAAGAAAATTAGCTTGACCTTCTGGTCATTACTTAACCTGGAGTTATATCTGCCGCTTTTATCCAGTGCACTTGAAACTGCGCTTCTATTTGGACAAACCAGAGTATTGGGTATTTTTGGCGCATTGTATGGAGAGGCTGGTACAATGTTTACAGTATCACTTGCACTTGGAGGATTTGCTATTGTTATTTATTGGGATATATAGGAACAAAGAGAAACACAAAGAGTTCAAAGGATTTGCACTTTTTATTCAATTTGTGATGTTGATATCAGAGACCAGAATGGAGACAGTCGACATCCTCGTCTCCCGCCCTTGAATTCATTTTGAGCGTTTTTTCTAACATTTCCCCTCCTTGAACAGATGATTCGAAGCAGATTCAGAGACAGGGTTTTTTTCTCTTGACTGAAAATACGTGTGAGCTGCGTAATCAGCTGATTAGTTTCCCGCACAAACTACTTATGAGATTGAGGAGGATGTTGACGGTCTCCTTTATTCAAAGATTTCTGCTAAAAATTCCACCACGAAAGAATGACCGAAATTGCATTCGTTCATAGATTGCATCATTAGGGCATATAATAAATTCCGAAACAAACATATGACGCGAATTTATTTTAAACACAATAACTAACCAAATAGTATTTTCGAATTCCCATAAAAATACTAAACTGGTACCATGAACTTAAAATGTAAATTTGTTAATATGCCCTTATTGCCAAAACAGCCCCGTATTTTTATTCAGTTGTTACATGTATATTAAATTATACGAGTATAAAGGGTAATTTTTAGCTATTATCTTTTTGGCAACCCTGGTTTAAACAGCTGACGCACGTTTCGTGTTTTATTTCACTGTTGAACATCTTTAGCAGGGATGAATGAAGAAGGAGATGCACAGCTTCACAGCTGATCGATGTTTGACACTTATTGTGGTGGAAATAGGTTAATTTCTGCAACTCATTTACGAACCATCGAACATTTTTCATGTTACCCACACTTATTTGTTTGTTAAAATAAATAGATATTTAATTATTATTAAATAGATATACAGTATTATATTATATTTCCAATGGCTTGTGAAATATTTAGAAATAAGGGAAGGACACATATTTGTAATTTCAAAGTTGAGCATTAGAAGGAATTCAACACAATCTGACGAGTTTGGTAGGAATGCCAAAACTAGACATGGCACTGTATAACTCGGCATATGCACACTGTCATTAGCGGCCTTGTAATCGACGAATATGTGGTGAGTGTCGATTTGCACTTCATGGGTCTTTTCCAGGATCTGCCGTAGTGTGAAGATTTGGTCGATGGTGGACTTCCCTGGCCTGAAACCACAATGATAAGAACCTATGAGGTTGTTGACGAACGGTACGGCAGAGAGGATTTTGTACACGATTATAAGGAGACTTGGCGCAGTCGAAGGGGTCTCCTTGGTCGTGGACCGGGCAGACGACGAGATTCCACTCGTCGGGTATGCTTTCCTCCGACCATATCTTACAGATGAGCTGGTGCATGTACACAACCAGGTCATCTCCAGCTGCTTTAAACAGTTCTGCGGAAAGTCCATACTCTGCAGACACTTTTATTCGACTTCGGTCTCGATATTGCTATCTCGTCTAAGTCAGGGGGACGGAATATTTGTATATTATCGGCACATTCTGCCTAACAGCGAGCGAGCGGATATCTGTTTCACCTTTCGGTAAAACTTTCGAACTTCATTCCTGCCATAACATCTCTACATCTCTTCGACCACGCGCTTTTCCAATTCTCTCTTTTTCCTTCTGAGAAGTCGGTTCTCTTCCCTTTTTTCTGTTCATAGAGCCCACGAACAGCTATCATTATTTGATGCAGCGTTGTCCTTTAGGCCTCATGTTAAGGTGCATGTGCCTGCCTGCACTCGCCGTCAAACCACGGGTTCCTTCTAGGCGGCGGTGTAAGCCCCAGCATATCAGCGGCAGCTTCTTTGATTGCTTCTTGACAACGTTTCCATTCTTCTTCTATTGTCAGTACAGGTAGCGTCGAACTTTTGAAGCGTTTCAGGGAGACTCGATCGGCAAAGTTCCCAGCGATCTGTTGCGATTGTAGCTTTCCGACGTCAAGCCGTTTTAACTTATCTCGACTCCGTTGCTCTCTCGATATCCGAGTTCTTACCTTGGCTACAGAAATGGTCCGAGTCGATGTTGTCGTCTCGGAATGTTCGGACATCGATAATGGTGGATCGCAACATGATCAATGTCTGACGTGGATCGCAACATGATCAATGTCTGACGTGGATCGCAACATGATCAATCTGATTGACGGTTGACGGATTTGGAAATCGCCAGGTTCCTTTATGGATGTTAAGATGTGGGAACCGTTTCCGAAAGTGGTGTAGTGCAGGCTGAGATTTTCGATGCCGCCAGCAAAGATATCCTCTTTCTCCTTTATTTTTCTCTTTTCTCAGCTGAGCGTTGAAGTCTCCTAGAACGATCTTGGTGTCATAGCTGGGGCATCGATCGTATGTTTTTTCTAGGAGATCATAGAATTCATGATTGCTGTTGTCATCCTCTGTTGGGGAGTGAGCGCAAATAAGGTTGATGTTCTCGAATTTAGCCTTAATGCGGATTGTCATGAGGCGTTCGGTTACGGGACTTTTTGCCTAAGTCTGCCTCGAACGACCAAATCCGCATCAACCGTCAATCAGAACGGTTCGCTGCATACATTGGTTCACCACACAACGGTCGTTGTGATGACTATCCAGAAGGCGCCACGAGGAGACTGTCTGTCAACTTTACCTTTGCACGGACGAGGATAGCGTTGGCAGCTCGCCACGTTAAGTGCGATCAACGACGTTGCCTCGTGTGCACAGGCCAATGCTCACCACAGACTTATGTATGATCACAACGTGAAATTTTCCAAATCAATAGTAATGGATAACTAAAAACTATCATACACCGTTCTTTTATTTTAATTATGCATATGTTCTTTAATTTGAGATTTAATGCATTTTTATTAATGACTATCAAAATATCTTACGCACTAGACAAAAAAAAAAACGCTTAAAACAAGCTTAACTAAACAATTGATTTATGACTTACTGGCCCTCCCCGGACACTCTAAGTTGCCCTAAACTTAACGTAATGTCTTTCAGCTTAACGTAAACTAAGAAAATTTTTTTCCAAAAACTTAGTATCTAAACAACTTGTAACATGTAACTAACTTAATATCTAAACTTAATATCTAAATCCTAAATCCTAAACTAAAACTTAAAACTAACCTTATGTATAATAAAAAATATACATTGTATATTATATTTATACATACATATTTTTTGTTTTTTTTTTTTTTTGAACTCCATCACATTTTTGATTAACATAAGTTATATCGTTAATTATAACTTAGGTCTTATTGCTCGTATACTACCAAGTCTTAATTTCATTCACACATTCCATCATTAAAGCAGTAGTTTCACCAGAAAGGCTATAGTTTCAAAACTAATAATAATATTATTTCTGGTAGAGAAATCCCCATATTTTGATACTTTTTTTCTCAAGAATACTATAAAAGCAACTCAAACTTGCTTATATGCCCTTTTTCCGTAACAACTTAATCTTTTTATTAAGTTGTTTTATATATATTATTTGTATTACTTATAAACTTATTCATTAATTCATGTGGTCGCCGTGGCGTACTGAAGGTCTATGTTCGTTTCCCGCACATTGAGTAACCAATGTTAAGTTTTAGGAAAGAATGCTAAAGGAACATATTCATTTATTCATGTTATTATCTCTTATTAAGATTCCATATTCAAAGTCGAATACATATACATATATATTTTAAGGCGATGGTTTGTATTTAGCTAGATAGAAATGTTTTTAAAATTATTTTTATTTATTTTTTATTTTTTAATAGCGGTTGCCTGAACAGCTGTGATCGAAGTATAAGGTTAGGTTTCCTTATGTTATTCAGTATTGCACCTTTCATAATGAGTGATCGAAATTATAACAATATGAATTTTATTTTCTAGTAACGCAAATTGCAGAATAAGTATCACCAGAATTACAACAATCTTAATTTTGATTTTAATTCATTGATTTAATACACTTGACACTATTAAGGGCAAACATTCACTAATTAGCCGCCATGTTGTTTTTTTTTTTTTTTTGGAAGGGAAACGTAAACAAGTGTGAATAAAATGAGAAAATGTTCTATGCCATGTAAATAACCTAGTTAACGAATCCTCTTTGAGGATTCTTAAAAAAAACCGCGAACGGATATGCGGGGCCTCTCCCTAACTGTTCGACTTACAATTCTACCAAAGAAAGGTTCACGTTATCAAAAATGAGAAGACGATTCGGTTTTAATAACTTTATTACTCTACGTCCGGAATAATAATGTTTCTAAAGCTAACTTAAATCTATCATTACACCTATGCCCAGTTCCACCGGGCAGCGTACGCGTGCAAGGGCAGCCGCGTCAGCATTCTCGAGCCTGGGAACGACTCAGTCGCGGATCGTGTTGGTTCGCGCATGCAGGGTGTCGGATTGCACACACGAACAGTCGTGGGATTCAAGGTGACGCCTCCCCTTTCCGCTGGCTGGGAGTGCATTGTGTTAACTTCTTCTTCTTCTTCGGATGGCGCTACAGTCCGGGGTGGACCTGGGCCTCAACCAACATGCCTCTCCAGCTAGTACGATCTCTTGCCAGCTGCCTCCAGTTGCGCACTCCAAGTTGGTTGAGGTCCTTTTCCACTTGTGTGCGCCATCTCAGTCTAGGACGTCCTCTGTTGCGTTGTCCCTGTGGCTCGGATTCGAAGACTCTTCGGGCCGTAGCAGTGTTGTCCATCCGCTCTACATGGCCTAGCCACCTTAAGCGTTGTATCCGTAGACGCTTGACTAGGTTCATGCCGCCGTACAGCCCATACAGTTCGTGGTTGAATCTTCTCCTCCAGATGCCATCAACGCAAACAGGACCAAAAATCGCACGAAGAACTTTTCTCTCGAACAGACCAAGGGCTTCCTCATCCGCTTTTAGTAACGTCCAGGTTTCTGCGCCGTAAAGCAGGACTGGGATCATCAAGGTGTTGTACAAAGTCACTTTGGTCGTTCGGGAGAGGGCTTTATTACTCAATTGCCTCTTAAGCCCAAAGAAACAGCGATTGGCAAGAGTGATTCTGCGCTTGATTTCGGTACTGATGTTGTTGTCCCTATTCACCGCGGAGCCGAGGTGGACGAAGTCCTTGACTACCTCGAAACGTCTGCTGCCCATAGTGACGCTCTGTCCGAGACGTCGATGTTCTGCGTTCTTCTTTGATGACAGCATATACTTTGTTTTGCCCTCGTTTACCACCAGTCCCACTTTAGCCGCTTCCGCTTCGATGGTAGCAAACGCCTCATTGACGGCTCGCTGAGTTCGGCCGATCACGTCAATGTCATCCGCATAAGCTAGCAGTTGAACGGACTTGTGGAAGATCGTGCCTCTGGTGTTGACGTGTGAGTTACGCACGATCCCCTCAAGAATGATGTTAAAGAAGTCGCATGACAGCGCGTCGCCTTGTCTAAATCCTTTTTTGACATCGAAGGTCTCGGTGAGTTCGCTACCGACCTTGACGGAGCAGCGAGAGTTCTTCATCGTCATCCTACACAATCTGACGAGTTTGGTAGGGATGCCAAAACTAGACATGGCACTGTATAGCTCATCTCTATGCACGCTGTCATACGCGGCCTTGAAATCGACAAATAGATGGTGGGTGTCGATTTGTACTTCTTGGGACTTCTCCAGGATTTGCCGCAGTGTGAAGATCTGGTCGATTGTGGACTTCCCTGGCCTGAAACCACACTGATAAGGACCTATCAGGTTGTTGACGAACGGTTTCAGGCGCTCACACAGTACGGCAGAGAGAATCTTATATGCGATATTAAGGAGACTGATCCCTCGATAGTTGGCGCAGTCGAAGGGGTCCCCTTTCTTGTGGACCGGACATACGATGCTGAGATTCCACTCGTCGGGCATGCTTTCCTCCGACCATATCTCACAGATGAGCTGGTGCATGCACCCAACCAGCTCATCCCCAGCCGCTTTGAACAGCTCTGCGGATAGTCCATCCGCGCCAGCAGCTTTGTTCGACTTCAGTCTCGATATTGCTATCTTGACCTCGTCGAGGTCGGGGGGACGGAATTCTTGTCCATCATCGTCCAAATTGAGTGGAACATTCTGCCTAACAGCGGGATTTGTGTCGTCATCGCCGTTTAGGAGTCTGCAGAAATGATACTTCCAGATTTTCAGCACCGACTGCGACTCTACCACCAGTTGTCCATTTTGGTCCCGGCAGGCTTCAGTCCGAGGCTTGTAACCGCCAGATAGCTGTTTTATCTTTCGGTAAAAATTTCGGACGTCATTCCTGCCATAGCACCTCTCCATTTCCTCGACCGCGCGCTTCTCGTGCTCTTTCTTTTTTCTTCTGAGAAGCCGGTTCTCTTCCCTTCTTCTCTGTTTGTAGAGCTCACAAACAGCTCTCGTCGTTCGATGCAGCGTTGCCTTGTAAGCTTCCTGTTTGGCTGCATGCGCCTGCCTGCACTCGTCGTCAAACTTAGGTGGTGGCTTGAAACCCAGCACATCAGTGGCGGCCTCTTTGATGGCTTCTTGACAACGTTTCCATTTGTCTTCTATTGTTTGTGCAGGCAGCGTCGAACTTTGAGACAGTTTCAGAGAGAATCGATCGGTAAAGGCTCTAGCGATCGGCTGCGATTGTAGCTTTCCGACGTCAAACCGTTTTGGCCTGTCTCGACTCCGTTGCTCTCTCGATATCCGGGTTCTTACCTTGGCTACAACAAGGAAATGATCCGAGTCGATGTTTGCACCTCGGAAGGTTCGGACATCGAGAATACTGGAGGAGTGTCTGACGTCGATCGCAACATGATCAATCTGGTTGACGGTTGATTGATCAGGTGATCGCCAGGTCCCTTTATGAATGTTGAGGTGTGGGAACCGCGTGCTGGCCACAGAGAGATTTCGCCCCGAGGCGAAGTCAACTAGCCTGAGTCCGTTTCCGGAGGTGTTGGCGTGCAGGCTGTGTCTTCCGATGACTTTAGCAAAAACTTCTTCTCTTCCCAGCTGAGCGTTGAAATCTCCTAGAACGATCTTGGTGTCGTAGCTGGGGCATCGATCGTATGTCCTTTCTAGGAGGTGATAGAAGTCTTCTTTACTGCTGTCATCTTTTTCCTCTGTCGGGGCGTGGGCGCATATGAGGCTTATATTCCCGAATTAAGCCTTGATGCGGATTGTTATGAGGCGTTCGCTTACGTGTTGGAAGCTTAAGACTTTTTGCCTAAGTCTGCCTCGAACAACAAAACCGCATCCAAATAAGCGTTTCCCTCTCTCCCTGTAGCAGTCGCCGTGGTATATGTCGCAGTTTCTCAATCTTCTCTTACCCGGCCCATCCCACGCATCCTTTGTACGTTTGCGAGGGTCGTCAACAGTGTATCCATCCATATCCGAGGCATTCGGTTGTTTCGGAACTTATATTTTAAATGTGGCCTGGCAGTTACCCCGACGCACACTCCCAACCTGGAGGACCAGGCCCTTTTTTATACCTCTTGGGCGGAGGTCGCACTTATAGGTTTAGCAAGTTGAGTTCGGATGAACAACAACCAGTACCCGGTGGCTACCAACGTGGAGGTACTATAATACAGTTGATGTGTGGGAAACAGTTACAACAGCTGGGCATCGCCAGGTTGATACCAATCAGTGCCTACCCTGTTCCCACATCACCCAGTGTTAACTAACCTCAGAAAAAAGGGCCATATCCACCACAATTCGTAAATAACACTCAAACGGTTGAAGGGCGAAGGGAAAATCGACCATCTGTAGGTGGGTGTGTGGGTAAAATGAAAAATTTTTGATGGTTCGAAAATAACTTTCAGAAATTTACCTATTTCCACCACAATTCGTCAATAACTGTTAAACATTTGAAGATTTTTGATAGTGAAACAAAACACGAAACGTGCGTCAAACCAGTGTTGCCAAAAAGATAATACCTTAAAAGTCACCCTTTATATAAATTAAAATATAAATATAACAACTGAATAAAAATACTGAATAATACATATTAACAAATTTGAGCTACTTTCTCAATATGCTTCTAGATAAAAAAGTATGAAAATATGGGGATTACTCTAACAGATATTCTTATTAAAAACAATTATATGAAAGATATGAGTTTGTAGAATATGAGTCTCAAAATTTTAAGTTAATGGTAGCAGTTTAGTATTTTATTATTTTAGTTACGAAAGACGCTTATTTGCAATTTCAAAGTTGAGCATTAGAAGGAATTGAATATATCATAGACGGTTTTCGTGTCTACTGATATTTTAAATAAACAACTAAGAAGAATTTTATTATTACCACCTTATTTTATTACATAAATAAATCCGAATTCAGGATTTTACTAAACTGAAATGTATTAAGTAATGCAATTGTGATTGAGCACGAATTATTTCGGTCACCACTGTAAATAAAACTCTTGTCCTCATGAACGGTTGTCATTACCGAAAATGCATTTCAGCTGTACGAGTTCACTGACCGGACCGAGTGATTGTTCCGAAAATTCCTCTAGCTTTCAGAGTATGAAAGAAGTTTCAAAATATGTAACAACAGCAGACAGAGAGAACTAATAAAAGTGTCAGAGTTATACTACTGCAACTGTTTGTTTTACTATTCCTTCTTGCATTCCCTACAATTTTCAGAAGTGGGATTTAATCTGCAAAGAAGAAAAGTCCAAAAGTAATTGGAAACAATTTTCATCCACTGCGTTTTGAACGCTGTAATTTCTTTTTCCCGCGACAAAAATCAGATTAGTGAACGGTGCAATTCAGCTACGGTAGTCACTCTCAAAAACATTTTGCGATTGCTGAAGTTGCAAACGAGTGGTACTTAGGCTGAATTGAGACTTCGAGTGGAAGAGGCAGTGAAAAACTACGTGAATGAAGACCGGATTAAACTTATGCTTGAGTACAGTTTAATGAATGGAGAAGTTGATTCCTTACAGATTGTCGAGAGAACTGCAGCGGTTACAAAGGATCGTCAGGAAGAAAATGGAAATCGCTTCCTTGAGGAAGAAACTACGAGACCTGCAATTTGCGGAAGAAGAGCCGAGGGCTGGATATACTGTTCCCGTTTGTTTCAAAGACATCGAAGATTCTATGAAATCATTTAGTGGTGACGATCATATTCCTGTTCAACGATGGTTCGCGCAGTTCGAGGAGTGTTGTGAGCTTTTTAGCCTTGATTAATGAGCTAAATTCCTTTACGGCAAGAGGCTTTTCCTTGGCACAGCGAAGCTATTCGTGAGGACTCTCACATAAAGGCATCGGCAGCAACTGAGAGCGGCCTTGCTTCAAGAATTTAAGAAGTCCGCTACGAAGGCGAATATCTATAATCAACTTCGTGGAAGAAGGAAGAATCGTGAAGAATCTATGCAGCAAAATTTATTGGCTATGCAAGGAATTACAGCACATAGTTCAATCGAGAAAGAAGAACTAATCGGCTTCATTATTAGAGGTATTAACGATACCGAGGTGAACAAATCTATACTATATAGTGCAAATAGTTCAAGTGATTTAAAAATTGCTTTACGTAGATACGAACATTTTAAAACAAATGGCCGTGATAATTATTTGGACCGAGCTTTTAAAAGTGGGTGCTCTTATCGTAAATCACAACCAAAGCAAGTACAAAATACTGTTCAAAGAACTAAATAACAGCCGTCCAGTTTCGGCAATCCAGAAGAAAGAAAGGACATTACCTGCTTTATATGTGGAGAAACAGACCATTTATCACGAAAATGTAAAGCAACTAATATATGTTAAACAAATTAATATATCAATAAACAATAATGCGCCTACTACCGAAATCAACCAAATACGTTACAACTCAGAAGAAAATACACCAGCGGAGATTAATGACATCACCGGAAGGGAAAACAATCATTCAATCAATTCGAAATGATAATCGTTTACCAGTTTGTGTGTGAAAAGATGAAAAGTTCGACAGTCCTACTTACCCTCCTGGACTCTGGGTGTCCTATCAGCTTCGTCCAGGGACAATTTTTACCGACATCGATGATAACCCTGGATAAATTTGAACATCATTGGAAACATCAAGTGCAATATAAGTTTTGGAAATCAAATTATTGAAATCACATTTCTTGCCGTTAAACAGTTCTCAATGATATATCCTATAATTCTAGGTCGTGACTTCATGGCTAAGTTTGGTCTGGTGTTTCGAAAATCGGATGACAGTAATCAAGAAAAAGAAGAGTTAAATTTCAGCAATCAAGCTGTCAGGATCATTCTTCGGTTGATGCGGATAAGGTCCATGATGAGGATGATGAGTTTCTCCAGCAGATTTTGGACATCGATGTATGTGAGTCAAGTAAAATAGATCTTAACATGAACTTAGATTAAAATACTAACATAAAAAGTCGAGTCTACAAAATCATTGAGCCCGCCTTAAATGTAAAAGAAAATAAGCTGAGCGACGCTGAAAGCGAATTTGAAATGAAAATTGTTTTGTCTTCTGACCTATAGTCACAAAATACAATTACAAAAGATACTAGATGATTTTTTAGCAAAAGGAATCATTAGTTAGTGTTAGTAAGTTTTTTAAAAAACATTTTCTTAGTCTTAAAATAATAAATAAGAGTTTTTATTAATTTAATTTAAATAAATTATCAAGGACGCCGAAAGGCAAAAATATATGAATAGTTTAGCTTAGAGCACCCGCATAGAGCCAGTAAGTAGTTATAAGTTTTCATTTTAGTCGTACCTAGGTTAAGCGTTTTGTACCTAGTTTTAAGTTACTATTAGATAAAAAATAAAAAAAAATGTCTTTTAAACTAAAACTAATCCTACTGTGTTAGTAGAGAAAAAATCAAAGGAACTTAGGATGTGTATAGATTTAAAGGATCTAAGTAAAGTTACTATTAGAGACAATTATCCTCTGCCGCTAATTGAGGATAATATTGATTGCCTGAAGGATGAACGATAGTTCACTACCCCCGATCTAAAAAACGGATTCTAACACGTTAAATTATCTGAAGACTCCACGAAATATACGTCCTTCATTACGCCATTAGGCCAATATGAATTCAGTAGAATGTCATTCGGGCTTAAGAGTGCCCCATTAGTATTTGAACGGTTTCTCATTAAGCAAAATAAGCTCTTAACTTATCTTGATGACTTTCTTATCGCTACAGAAACAGTCGACGAGAACTTAAGGATATCTTAAGGACGGAGGTAATTGAGATCGTTTTAAAACATAATCTGCATCTTCGTATAGATAAATGTTCTTTTCTTCAGCGAAAAATTGTGTATTTAGGATATGAAATAGATGAAGTAGGTAATCGACCTAATAAAACAAACCTGTCCGCTATAGATAACTTTCCCATACCAATTTGTAAGAAAGTCGTTCATAGTTTTACTGGATTGTGCTCTTATTTTAGAAAATTTATACCGAATTTCGGTAACGTAGCTAAGCCGTTGTATGATCTTATGCGAAAAAGTGCGACGTTTGTATTTGGAGAAAAGGAACTTAAAACATTCAACGTCCTAAAAAGTAAATTAGTTGCATCTCCGGTTCTATCCATTTACACTCCATATACCATAACACAGCTTCATTGCTATGCAAGAAGTATCGGTTTTGGAGCAGTTTTGTTTCAAAAACAAAAGGACAATAAGTTCCATCCAATTTTCTGCTTCTCTAAACGAGCAACAGAAACTAAATCGAGATATCATAGCTAAAGACACTGTCAGTAGTGAATGCACTAAGGCGATTTAGTATATATCTAACAGGTACACCATTCAAGATAATCACTGATTGCCAAGCGCTCATTTACGGCAAAGCTAAAGATAAAGGGAAGTTTTTATTTTATGCACCGTCGCAAATGGAAGAAACCGTTATTAGGACACATCATGAGGCTTTGTGCCATTTAGGGGTGGAAAAATGTTATGAATACATATGCAGTATCTCCTGTTTTCCACAGATGAAGTATAAAATAACGTCCTATATAAGAACGTGCCTGATATGTATCTTTTTTACCTGATTCTGGAAAAGGAGAGGGTACGTTGTATCCGATCCCAAAAGAAAAGTTTCCATTTGTTACTTTACATATTGATCATCTTGGTCATTTTGCTACTTCGTGATCAAAAAAGAAACATCTTTTCATAGTTATGATAGCTTTACTAAATTCATTAAACTATATCCTGTCAAAACCACGCAATCGAAAGAAGCGATCGTATGTTTAACTTAACTTTATTATTTACGATGCCTTTCAGATCGAGGTACTTGCTTTACCTCGAAGGAGTTCGCTGAATTTGTACAACAGCACAATGTCCAACTTGTGAAGATTGCCACTCATTCGCCACAATCAAACGGCCAAATCGAGATGCTAAATCGTGTTATAATTCCCACGTTAGCTAAAGAATGTGACGATGATACTACTAGTGACTGGGATAAGAACATCGTTAAGATCGAGTTTGCTCTCAACAGTAGCATAAATCGATCCACAAGTTTTTGGTATCCTTTTGTTTGGTGTGAATCAAAAACGCATCGTTTTGTGATAAGGTAAGACTCAGTCCCATTTGCTTGGATGATGTTAGAGATAAGGATTAAAAAAATATAGAAACTAGTCACTTTCGCAAGAGGGTATACTTTGATAGTCTTCACAAGGGGCCGACCGAGTACAATATAGGCGACCTCGTTGTGATCAGAAACATTGTTACAACACCAGGTATTAATAGAAAACTTCTTTCTAAGTATCGTGGCCCTTATGAGGGTCGCATAATATGCAACCTTATGCCGTGAAACCCAGAAAACTTGATATTGACGGACAATGTGTATAGTGCCACATATATTGTCTTGATGTGAGAATGCATTAAATTTAACTTATAAAATCTAGAATATTTTGTTAAAACATTTTTTTAGTCTATATACATATAAGCTCATGTTGATTATATCATGATCTTATGGAATATTTATGAAATAGTTGAATTATTTTTGAAAAATGTAAAATTATTAATGCAAATTTATTTATTAATTTCCGACGTCCTTTAGACACTGTACTGTTCGTTACATTCTGCCTTTTTTGGGCGCAATATACAGTAGAATTCTTCTTCTTTTTCAGATGGCCCTACGGTCCGGGGTGGACCTGGGCCTTAACCAGCATGCCTCTCCAGCTAGCACGATCTTTTGCCAGCTGCTTCCAATTGCGCACTCCAAGTTGGTTGAGGTCCTTTTCCACTTGTGTGCGCCATCTCAGTCTGGGACGTCCTCTGTTGCGTTGTCCCTGTGGTTCGGATTCGAAGACTCTTCGGGCCGGAGCAGTGCTGTCCATCCGCTCTACATGGCCTAGCCACCTTAAGCGTTGTATCCGTAGACGCTTGACTAGGGTCATGCCGCCGTACAGCCCATACAGTTCGTGGTTGAATCTTCTCCACCAGATGCCAGCAACGCAAACAGGACCAAAAATCGCACGCAGAACTTTTCTCTCGAACAGACCAAGGGCTTCCTTATCCGCTTTTAGTAACGTCCAGGTTTCTGCGCCGTAAAGCAGGACTGGGATGATCAAGGTGTTGTACAAAGTCACTTTGGTCGTTCAGGAGAGGGCTTTATTACTCAATTGCCTCTTAAGCCCAAAGAAACAGCGATTGGCAAGAGTGATTCTGCGCTTGATTTCGGTACTGATGTTATTGTCCCTATTCACCGCGGAGCCGAGATAGACGAAGTCCTTAACTACCTCGACATGTCTGCTGCCCATAGTGACGCTCTGTCCGAGACGTCGATGTTCTGCGTTCTTCTTTGATGACAGCATACACTTAGTTTTGCCCTCGTTTACCACCAGTCCCACTTTAGCCGCTTCCGCTTCGATGCTAGCAAACGCCTCATTGACGGCTCGCTGAGTTCGACCGATCACGTCAATGTCATCCACATAAGCTAGCAGTTGAACGGACTTGTGGAAGATCGTGCCTCTGATGTTAATGTGTGAGTTACGCACGATCCCCTCAAGAATGATGTTAAAGAAGTCGCATGACAGTGCGTCGCCTTGTCCAAAACCTTTTTTGACATCGAAGGTCTCGGTGAGTTCGCTACCGACCTTGACGGAGCAGCGAGAGTTCTCCATCGTCATCCTACACAATCTGACGAGTTTGGTAGGGATGCCAAAACTAGACATTGTACTGTATACCTCGTCTCTATGCACATTGTGATACGTGCTGGCCACAGAGAAATTTCGCCCCGAGGCGAAGTCAACTAGCCTGAGTCCGTTTCCGGATGTATTGGCGTCTTCCGATGACTTTAGCAAAGATTTCTTCTCTTCCCAGCTGAGCGTTGAAATCTCCTAGAACGATCTTGGTGTCGTAGCTGGGGCATCGATCGTATGTCCTTTCTAGGAGGTGATAGAAGTCTTCTTTACTGCTGTCATATTTTTCCTCTGTCGGGGCGTGGGCGCATATGAGGCTTATATTTCCGAATTTAGCCTTGATTCGGATTGTTATGAGGCGTTCGCTTATGTATTGGAAGCTTAAGACTTTTTGCCTAAGTCTGCCTCGAACAACAAAACCGCATCCAAATAAGCGTTTCCCTCTCTCCCTGCAGCAGTCGCCGTGGTATATGTCGCAGTTTCTCACTCTTCTCTTACCCGGCCCATCCCACCGCATTTCCTGGATTGCGGTAATGTCTGCTTTATAGCAGTCCAGGGCCTCCGCAAGTTCATCGGCTGCACGTGGTCTGTTTGGGGACCTCACATTCCACGTGCAGATCCGTAAATCATTGTCCTTTGTTCGTTTGCGGGGGTCGTCAACAGTGTATCCATCCGTATCCGAGGCATTCGCACTTATAGGTTTAGCAAGTTGAGTTCGGATGAACAACAACCAGTATCCGGTGGCTACCGACGTGGAGGTACTATAAGCACAGTTGATGTGTGGGAAACAGTTACAACAGCTGGGCATCGCCATGTTGATACCAATCAGTATACTGTTTTCAATTTCCTTTGACATTGTACGCATTTTCAAAAGGAGCAAAAATGCAAACTTTTTTACACCAATTACTTTACCACAATGATGTCAATAACAATAAGAGAGTGGCAAACAATTATCAGAGACAAAGAAAATTACGGATAACGGGAAATTGATAGCGATTTGGAATAGTAAATCATTGCGTGCAAAAGTGTTCGCATGGAGTTAAGTTAGTTTTTTTCATTTATTTTTTTTTTTGTTTTTGGTTTTTTTAATTCTAAATATGCAAAATAAAAAACAAATGAATAAAGAATAAAACAAAGGAAGAATGGTTGTATTTCCTCTAATAATACGGATTTTATGGAAATGTAAGTACGCAAATACGAAACATTCGAACATTTTTGCTAGCTACTATAATTGGGCGAAGCACTTGGTAGTTTTGGTAACTGCGGTATCGCGGAATATTTTCTGTTTCGAGCAGTGACTAATGTTTTTATCGTTGGTACAACTGCCCCAAACGGAACAAACTGCTATTTTCGCTTCAGCTAGTTTATGTCGCAGATGTTTATTCATATTCATACTAGGCGTGACCAAGACGCCTAGGTACTTACAGTGTCTTGAGAAAGAATAATTTAAATGGTAGGATCGCCCGAAGAAAGCCGTACATTTCCCTAATTAATAAGAAGACAATATGTAAACCACACGGAAAGCTTTTGGGAAGGTGTTTTGTTTTCAGATGAAACAAAAATAAATTTATTTGGGTCTGATGGCAAACAAATTGTTATTTTAAAACGAAATTTACGAAGTTCCGCAGTAAAATCAGGTTTTTTTAGGTTCCAACAAGATAATGATCCGAAGCACACCTCCTATTTAGTACGCAAATGGTTGCTTTATAATGCTCCAAAAGCTAAAAACACCCCCACAATTGCTGGATCTTAACACTATTGAACATCTATGGCACGAAATAAAAGTGCAGGTTAAAGAAAATACCTGCTCCAATAAGCAGGAGCTAAAAGTTAAAATTCAGGCAGATTGGGAAGGGATTCAGCCATCTTTTACTGAAAAACTGGTAAAATCCATGCCACGGCGGCAACAAGCTGTCATAGATGCTGAAGGAGGTGCCGCGCGTTACTGAAATTTTATTTGTAACTGTTTTTGTTTTGCGTTTTAGTCGTAACTCGAATTTACTTTAAGTGTATGCTCAATTGTGTGTGTTAAAATGAAGTGCCTCTTTTCATTTTGCTTAGAAATAGCAAGTTTTTTTTAATTTTCATATTTTTGATTATGGTTTTTAGCATTTGAAATAAGTCAATTCGAACTGCATTTAAGTTTTATTAATTAACTACTTTTTGTAAGGCGAAAAAGATAAAAATATGTCTAAGCTGTGAGTGTATGCTCAATTTGTGAGGTACTGTATATTCCCTCACAATTTCGATATTCTCACCCTGAAACCTTAATTTTTCACACTGGGAGTAACTACCTCCACCTTCTCTGAATATCATCATCTTAGATTTCGATAAGTTGACTATTTCACTGTCAACTTATCGAAATGTAGGTTGCGAGGTTATGCAGTAAGTATAAAGCCTATTAATCATTGACTTGTTTTATGTCGACTCCCCCTCCAACATCTTCAGTTATATCGTTTATGTAAATAATGAAAAAGAGCGTACTCAGCACGCATTCCTGTTTCACCCCAATTGTTGTGCTAAACTCCTCCGATTGGTTGTCCCCATCCCAAATACAGGCTACGTTGTTTCGCTACATGGCTCTCAATACTTTAAGCACTTTGGATGAGATTCCATGCCTGCTAAGTTTGTAAAAAATGTTTCACGCGCTATGGAATCAAAGGCAGCGCGAAAGTCAACAAAACAGGCGTATAGCTTCTTATGCTTTTTCTTATAGGTTGCGGCTATATTTACGAGGACTAATATTTGGTCTATAGTTGAATAGTTTTGCCGAAAACCCGCCTGGAATTTGTGTAAGATCTTCTTGTTTTCTACCCACTGAATGATTCTATTATATAGTACACCAGCAAACAGTTTAGCCGATGTGTTCAAAAACGATATTCCTCGGTAATTTGCTGAATAAAGAAATAACATATTAACATCGATTCTTATAAAATTAATAATATAATCGAATTCAATATTTTTTTAATCACTTCTACTCAGTATGCAAAGCCTAATAATTAAATAGCATATGTATAATTAAACTAAGAGAATGATTTACGATAATTTTTCATTTTAAATGTAAGTCTGCAGTTGCGTTTTGTAGTCATTTTATAGGAGGAGTATTTTAATATGGCAATTTCTTTTTAGAGAAAAGTTATTAAAATTCAATACTCTGTTTTCTGTTTGCAATTACGTGTGCTATTGTAATATATAATTTACCAACAAGGTCTATTGATATGTTATTAATTCAAAATTATTTACACACACATAATATGTTAAAACATTTCTTAAAAGTCTGCCTTACTGATGCGCCCTCTGAATACACACTCCCTCCGCCGTGTTCTTGAATTTTTTGGTGGTGAGATATATTGCCGGTATTTCAAATACAGTTTGAATTTTTAATTAGTTCGATTGTGTAAAATGTCTTAAAATAACAAAAAATAATAAAAAAAAATTATGTATCCACATTCCGCAGGAATCAGCATTCTATGACATTAAATGAAATTGATAAAAAATAACGACTTTTTTCATACTGTAACCCAACCCAGTAGTTTGAGCGGAAAGGTAATCAGGTGATTGGTAGCTCACGGTTATTCTCAGTTCGGAGAAAAAACCCTGTCTGGACGAAGAAGCTTTGTATCTCCTTCCTTGTTCATCCCTGATCTTCAGTTTGGTCCATAATTTAACCATGAATCGTCTTTCAGTTCAGTTCATTTTTGGCTCAATGTCGATTTTGGAGTGAATATCACCCAGAAGCATTGCAAGAGCTACCAATGCATCCAGAAAAAGTCACCTTTCAGTGCGGTTTATGGACTGGTGGCATCATTGGACCGTACTTCTTCAAGAATGATGATGATCGTAACGTAACTGTGAACGGTGAAAACTACCGTGAGATGATATCCAGCTTTTTTTTGCCCGAAATGCAAGAGCTTGACTTGCATGACATGTGGTTTCAACAAGACGGTGTGACATGCCACACAGCACGCGCAACAATGGACTTATTGAGAGCCGAGTTCGGTGAACATTTTATTTCACGTTCGGGACCGGTCAATTGGCCGCCTAGATCGTGCGCTTTAACGCCTTTGGACTATTTTTTTTTGTGGGGCTATGTTAAAGCTCTATGCATACAAGCCCGCTTCAATTGACGCATTGGAAGACAACATTGAAGCATTTATTCGTGAGATACCGCCCGAAATGTTGGAAAGAGTTTGCCAAAATCAGATTAAGCGGATGGATCATTTGAGGCGCAGTCAAGGTCAACATTTCCATGAAATAATCTTCAAACATTAAATTATATGGACCGTACTATCGATTCAAATAAAGATTTCATGCATTTTTCTGAATTTCATGTTTTTTTTTTTTTTTTGAAAAACTTTCCTATAGCTTTTAACAAATCACCCTTTATTAAAATTGTCACTCATAGGCGCTTTTAATTAGGTTAACCAATGTTAGGTTTTAGCAAAATATGCTGGAGGGACTAATACATTAACTCATGCTATTATGTTTTATTGAGATATTCATTGTCGAACCATAAGTTTTTCAAGGCGAAGGTTTGTAGAAATGTTTTTAAAATTATCTTTATTAATTGTTATTCTTTAACAGCGGCTGCCTGTTCAATTATTACCAATGTATTAGGTTGGATTTCCTTATGTTTTTTCAGATTTACACTTCTTATAATGAGTGATCGAAATCTAGGGGGCATGGGCCTATGCACACGAGGCAATGTCCTTGATCGCGCTCAACATGGCGAGCTGCCAAGGCTATCCTCCTCCGTGCATAGGTCATGTTGGCATACAGCCTCCCCGTAACGCCCCCTGGATAGCCATCACAGCATTCGTTGGGTGATGAACCAATGTATGCAGTGACTGGCCTAGCAGTCTGTAGGTTGTGCGTGAGGCTAACTCTCTCAACACAAAAAAAAACGATTTCAGAAACGAGCACATGCTTCGGATATGGACAGATCCAATGTTGACACCCCAGCAGCGCCTATTCGGATGCGGATTTGTTGTTCGAGGCAGACTTAGGCAAAAAGTCATAAGCTACGATCCCGTAAGCGAACGCCTCATGACAATCCGCATTAAGGCGTAATTCTGGAACATCAGCCTGATATGCGCTCACGCCCCGACAGAAAAGAAGGATGACAACAGCAAGGATGAGTTTTATGATCTCCTAGAAAGAACATATGATCGATGCCCTAGCTATGACACCAAGATCGTTCTAGGGGATTTCAATGCTCAGCTGGGAAAAGAGGACATCTTTGCTGGGGTCATCGGGAAACACAGCCTGCACGACACCACCTCCGAAAACGGACTCAGGCTGCTGGACTTCGCCGCGGGGCGGAACCTCTCTGTGAGCAGTACGCGGTTTCAACATCCATAAAGGAACTTGGCGATCCCCTGATCAATCAACCGTCAACCAGATTGATCACGTTGCAATCGACGTCAGACACTCCTCCAACATTCTCGATGTCCCAACATTCCGAGGCGCTAACATCCACTCGGATCATCACCTTGTTGTAGCCAAGGTAAGAACCCGGATATCGAGAGAGCAACGGAGTCGAGATAGGCCAAAACGGTTTGACGTCGGAAAGCTACAATCGCAACAGGTAGCTGGGATCTTTGCCGACCGAGTCTCCCTGAAACTCACCCAAAGTTCGACGCTGCCTGCACTGACAATAGAAGAAGAATGAAAACGTTGTCAAAAAGCCATAAAAGAAGCTGCCACTGATGTGCTGGGTTTCACGCCACCACCTAGAAGGAACCCATGGTTTGACGACTAGTGCAGGCAGGCACATGCAGCTAAACAGGGCCTACCAGGCAACGCTGCATCGGACAACGAGAGCTGTTAGTGAGCTCTACGAACAGAAAAGAAGGGAAGAGAGCTTCTCAGAAGGAAAAAAAGAGAGCATGAGAAGCGCGCGGTCGAAGAGATGGGGAGATGTAATGGCAGGAATGAAGTCTGAAAGTTTTACCGAAAGGTGAAACAGCTATCCGGTGGATATAGGGTTCGGACCGAAGCCTGCCGGGACCAAAACGGAAACCTCGTAGTTGAGTCGCAATCGATGCTGAGAATCTGGAAAGATCATTTCTGCAGACTTTTAAATGGCGATAACGGCCCAAATCCCGCTGTTAGGCAGAATGTTCCACTTAATTTGGACAATGATAGGCAAGAATTCCGTCCCCCCAACTTATACGAGGTCAAGATAGCAATATCGAGATTGAAGTCGAGCAAAGCTGCAAGAGCGGATGGACTGTCCGCAGAACTGTTTAAAGCAGCTGGGGATGACCTGGTTGGACGTATGCACCAGCTCATCTGTAAGATATGGTCGGAGGAAAGCATGCCCGATGAGTGGAATCTCAGCGTCGTCTGTCCGGTCCACAAGAAAGGAGACCCCTTCGACTGCGCCAACTATCGAGGGATAAGTCTCCTTAACATCGCATACAAGATCCTTTATGCCGTACTGTGTGAACGCCTGAAACCGTTTGTCAACAACCTGATTGGTCCTTATCAGTGTGGTTTCAGGCCAGGGCAGTCCAACATCGACCAAATCTTCACACTACGGCAGATCCTGGAAAAGACCCAAGAAATGCAAATCGACACTCACCACCTATTCTTCGATTTCAAGGCCGCATATGACAGTGTGCATAGAGACGAGCTATACAGTGCCATGTCTAGTTTTGGCATTCCTACCAAACTCGTCGGATTGTGTAGGATGACGATGGAGAACTCTCGCTGCTCCGTCAAGGTCGGGAACGAACTCACCGATACCTTCAATGTCAAAAAAGGTTTTAGACAAGGTGATGCACTGTCATGCGACTTCTTTAACATCATCCTTGAGAAGATCGTGCGTAACTCCCATGTCAACACCAGAGGCACGATCTTCCGCGGTAAATAGGGACAACAACACCAGTACCGAAATCAAACACAGAATCACTCTTACCAGTCGCTCTTTCTTTGGGCTCAAGAGACAATGGAGTAATAAAGCCCTCTCTCGAAAGACTAAGCTTGCTTTATATAACACCTTGATCATACCAGTCCTACTTTATGGCGCGGAAACTTGGACACTACTAAAAGCGGATGAGGATGCCCTTGGTCTCTTCGAGAGAAAAGTTCTGCGTGCGATTTTTGGTCCTGTTTGCGTTGATGGCATCTGGAGGAGAAGATTCAACCACGAACTGTATGGGCTGTACAGCGGCATGAGCCTAGTCAAGCGCCTACGGATACAACGCTTAAGATGGATAGGCCATGTAGAGCGTATGGACACACTTGCTCCGGCCCGAAAAGTCTTCGAATCTGAGCCATTGGGACAACGCAACAGAGGACGGCCCAGGATAAGGTGGCGCATACAAGTGAAGAAGGACCTCAACCAACTTGGAGTGCGCAACCGGCGACAGCTGGCGACAGACCGTGCTGGCTGGAGAGGCATGTTGGTTGAGGCCCAGGTCCACCCCGGACTGAAGCGCCACAAGAAGAAGAAGAAGATCGAAATTATTACAATATAAATTACATTTTATATTATTTACATATTGCCGAATATGTAACACCAGAATTGCAATAATCTTTATTTTGATTTTGGTACACTTAGCTTGGAATACCAGATGAAAAGAAATCCTGACTCATTTTCATAAAAAAAAGGTCCAATGATTCCTCCAGTCCAAAATCCATACCACACAGTGACACGTTGAGGATGCATTTGCTTCTCGTGAATCACTCGAGGATTTTCCTCGCCCCAAATGCGACAATTCTGCCTATTGATGAAGCCATCAAGATGGAAACGGGCCTTGTCACTAAAGATGATGTTATCAGCAAAATTAGCATTTTCATGTTGTCTCTCCAATAACCAATTAACGAACTCCCTTCGCTGTGCATGGTCAGCTGGCTTCAGTTCCTGAGTCTATTGAACTTTGTATGCATGAAGATGCAAATCTTTCGTCAAAATTCGCTGCATAGTGGATTTGGAAACACCATTTTGCTGAGCTCGGTGTCGAATTGATGTGAATGGAGGTAAAGTGACGTCATCACGTACTGCTGCGATATTTTCGGTCGATCGACCTGGTCGAAGGCGCGTTGTTTCAGCAAATTTTTTTATTAATCGCTAAACTTTCACCATTTTGGTAAAACAATTTCACAATGAGAATGCGTTGTGCATTCGTGTAGAGCTCCACTTTTATTAACCTTATACCTTCTACTAACAAACAATAAAAACTTAAGTCTTGCTTTCTTGTTGGGACACCCTATATTTCAATTTGGTGGTATTATAAAGCTTTAGTGAAAACTATCGAAATAACATAACATCGATTCTTATAGAATTAATAATATAACGGAAATCAAAATTGTTCGAATCACATCTACGTATACTGAGCATGCATGTTATGTTATTACTTACATTAGTAAAAAAATTGTGAGTTCCATATGCAATTGTAATTTATAGTTTATAAACAAGGCCCATTGATATGTTATTAAATTCAAAATTATTTACATACATACAATATGTTAAAACATTTCTTAAACGTACATATGTCTTAATAGTGCAACTACTGTTTTACGGGTGAACACGCACTCCCTCCGCCATGTTCTTGAATTTTTTTGGTGGTGAGGAATATTGCCGGTATTTCAAATACACTTCGAATTTTTAATTGGTAGAAAAGGTCTTAAAATAACAAAAGATAATAAGACAAATTATTTTTCCACATTCCGCAGAATTAATCACATGAATCAGCATTTTATGACATTAAATAAAATTGACAAGAAATAACGACTTTTTTCATGTTAAAACCCACCCCAGTAGTTTGAACGGGAAGGTTATCAGCTGATTGAGTAGTTTACACGTATTCTCAGTTCGGATAAAAAACCCTGTATTCCCAATAAGGCAGGAGACGAGGAAGCTGTGTATCTCCTTCCTCGTTCTTCCCTGTTACGAATGCTTCTCGTTTAGACACAAGCTGATCGATTTTCCCTACTTTCTGTGGTAGTAAATTGGTCTCTGATAGTACTGAGGAGAACACTGTCATTTGAAATTTTGAAAATAAACCGCAAACAAAAAATTGTTAAAGCGTTCAATTGCCAACATGTAGAATCTGAGAGATTGCATGCCATGAGTAGGCAACATCTTATCACACAAACATCCTTGATAAGGAGTAACTTAAATTTTAATAACTCACAACATTTAAGCCCCCCATATAAATTTAATATTAACGTAGACAGAAGATACCATAGAAAATACATTTAAAGAAAAGAGTTTTGTTTATGTGTATGGATGGCTTATTCGTAAATGTTGGGAAAGCCATGCACCCACATTAACATTAAATACCTTGGATAGAGCATAACCCTCACAAAATTAAACATTGGTAAGCAGTTTGACGATTGTAATTTATTCTTTCTCCAGATGATTTATTTTCTTACCGTGTCACATCCTTAACCTCTATGTTTAAGAAAACGCTCTAGTTTGTTTAGTATTCATCAAAATATATGAATTTGTATATTAATAATACATGAAATTGTAAATTAATGTGTTTTGTCTTTTGAGATCGGGTGCCTTCTGGGCAAATCGAACACCGGTTAGTGCACCAAAGGTGGTGTGGAATGGCAATATAAAATTAATTAATTTCCTCAATAAAATCATTCAATAAACTTAAAATTAATCCAATCGTTTTTATTACCTATTGATAGAAAATAGAATCAATGATTCTGATAGGTATCGTAGTGAAAGATGTTCTTTGAAAAGGAAATCGTATTTCATTTTACAGAAAAAACATTACTTTTAGTTACCTGGTTTTTACGTACCTGTCACTTTCAAATTTAAATCATAATTTGTAAAACACATCCTTATTTGATCGCTTGAACAGCTGATGAAACAGATGATTTCCCCTTCGGCCATCAACCCTTTGAGTGTTATTTACGAATTGTGGTGGATATAGCCTTATTTTCCGGTACTAATATCGTAGCATCGCACATTTTTTCATTTTACTCACACTTGCTTACGTTTCCCTTCCAAAAAAGCAACATGGCGATCAATTCATGAATGTTTGCCCTCAATAGTGTCAAACATTCGTAAATTGCCCACAATTCGTGAATTCGTCAGCCATTTTAATATATATTCAACAGAATGCGTTCGTAAATACATACACGTAATTGTTTATGATTTTAGTGTCATCGACATTTTAAATACGTTATTGCTGATGACTTGAGATATATGTACAAAATTAAAACAGCAACGCATGTTTGAAATTCGAGCATAACAGAAAGATTTCTTTTCATTTGGTATTCCGAGTTGAGTGTATTTAAATCAAAATAAAGATTACTGTAATTCTGGTGTTACTTATTCGGCGTTATGTAGTTATAGTTTCGATCACTCATTATGAAAAGTGTAGTACGGAAAAACATAAAGAAACCTAACCTAATACATCGGTGATAGTTGTCCAGGCAATCGCTTTTAAGAATAAGAATTAAATGAAGATAATTTGAAAAACATTTTTATCTAGCTAAATAGAAACCTCCGCCTTGAAAAACATATGATTCGATTATGAATATGGAATCTCAATATAAAATAATAGCACGAATTAATGAATTAGTCCCTCCAGCATATTTCACTTAAGCTTCATGTTGGTTACCCTAACTAAAAATGCATGAGTGACAATTATAATATATAATTTTGTAATATAAATATAACAACTCAATAAAAAGACTGAACTGTTTTGGAAAAAGTGCATATTTACAAATTTGAATTACTTTCTTAGTATTCTTTTAGAAAAGAAGTATCAAAATATGGGGATTATTTTAACAAACATAATATATGTTACCAACAATAATATGAAAGATATCAGTTCTTAGAATACGAGTCTTAGAATTGGAAGATAGTGATAGGAGCTTAGTAATTATTTGGAAATTCCAAAATACTATTTGTCTAGTTATTGTGTTCAGTATAAATTCGTGTCGTATATTGGTTTCTGAATTTATTATATAGTTTTAATATTATAGCCTAACTGACTGAAAATACCAATGTCGGCCATTATTTCGTGGTGGAATTTTTAGCAGAAATCTCTGAGTAAGGGAGACAGTCAACGTCCCCGTCTCCCTCACTCACATAAGTAGTTTGCGCAGGAAACTAATCAGCTGATTTCGCAGCTTACACGTATTCTCAGTCAAGAGAAAAAAACCCTATCTATGAAACTTCCTCGAATCAGCTGTTCAAGGAGTGGAAATGATATAAAAATCGCTGTCAAATATTCCCCAATGGCGGGAGACGAGGGAGTCTACTGTTTCCTTATTGGTCTCTGATCACAAACATGTATGTCAAATATCATACTCCAACTTAAGGATTTTTACTTGATGTGCATATCATGGATGAACAAGGAAGGAGATACACAGCTTCTTCGTCTCCCGCCATAGGGGAAAATTTGACAGCGTTTTTTATAACATTTCCCCTTCTTGAACAGCTGATCGGAGAGCCAAATTCACAGACAGGGTTTCTCTCCGAAATGAGAATATGAAAAAAAGTCGTTATTTTTTGCCAATTTCATTTAATGTCATAGAATGCTGATTCCTGTGATAAATTCTGCGGAATGTGGAAACATAATTTTTTTTGTTATCTTTTGTTGTTTTAAGACATTTTACACAGTTAAACTGATTAAAAATTTTCAGCGAATTTAAAATACCGGCAATATTTCTCACCACCAAAAAATTCAAGAACATGGCGGAGGGAGTGCGTGTTCAGAAGGTGCACCAGTAACGCAGCAGTTGCACTTTAGGCATACTTTTAAGAAATGTTTTAACATATTATATGTGTGTAAATAATTTTGAATTTATTAACATATCAATAGAGCTTGTTGCTAAATTATAAATTAAAATTGCATACATAATTTTATACATACAATATTACAATGCTTCCCTTATAAAATTAATACAAAACGCTACTACAGATTTATGTTTAAAATGAAAAATTATCATAAATCGCTCTATTACTTTAAGTATAAATATATTATTTAATAATTGTGTTCGTCATACTGTAGATGTGATTAGAAAAATATTGAATTCCACTAAATTATTGTTTTTATAAGAATCGATGTAGATACGTAGATACGTAGATATGAACATGTAAATGTTTTTAATCGTACATTCATTTCTGTTTTCATAAGTCATGTGATATACAAATAAATATAAATTTTACATCGTTGTTTTAGGTTGTAATTAGTTACACATTGGCATTACTATATACATTTTAATATATGTAATGTAGTGGTATAGAATCAAAAAGAGTAAGTTATTTTTTATAATTTATAGCCCATAATTAAAAAAGAGTGGACGCGTGTTGTTTTTCTAAAGCTCATCAGAATCCTTACAGTAAAATACTGAATTCCCCTTTATTTCTGTACAAAACGAAGGTAACAACATTTCTATCAAAGCCTGCCTATATCGAAGTTTATTATCCCTAATATGCTTGAAATAAATTATGCTGTTACTCGCCCTTTTGTTGCTTTTGGTCACGGTATACCATTAGGATACTTAATAGAGTTTCGGAATAATTATATGAATCGTAGCATTTTGCTCTTGTAGTATTTACATAAGGGTTATATGCAATCATCTGTTTTTTAAAATCGATCAAATCTTTTTACTGGATTTTGAGGAATTCACCGACTGCCTGCCATTGAAAAAAAAAACCCATGAAACTTCAAAATTGTAAATGTAGAGTTATTTTTAGGGTGTTTCGCATACAATCAAAAGATGACATTGGTTAATGAGATGTCAAATTGGACGAAGTTGAACATCTCTTTAATTTTTTCATATCTGCTAGAGGTTTTGTAATAATGTTCAAGTAAATTTCCGCAAAGTGGAAATTTTTGAAAATTTCCAGAGTACACTTACATATGTATATGCTGCAAATCTTTTTCGATGTGGTGGCAAATCCCTGAACCAATCTTTATTGAAATTCTTTATTACCTGAGGCCAAGAGATATACTAAATGCAGGTGCAACTTGTCGACGATGGAACGATATGTGCCGGGATAATTTAGTTTGGAAAAATAAATTTCGTCTTAAATATAAACTTGATCAAAACATAGGCATTCGACCAGGTGCTGAAATAGAAATCTATGTGTGATTTATTCTACGATTTTTAATTACAGGGGCGAGTTCGTGGAAGGATGAGTTCAAAAGGTTGACCAATAATATTCCTTTGGTATTATCACAGAAAATAGAAGCTCATTCCCACCAAGTACTGCATGTTAGTTTTTCGCATAATGGCGCAATGTTTGCGACGTGTTCGAAAGACGGCATTGTTATCGTAAGTACTAGTTATTTATATATTAGTGAGGTGTGTTTTATTCCCAAACTTGTTTGTTTATCATGTACGAATGGCAAACAATTGACAATTAATTAAACTAATCGTCGAACCTAAGTTACTTTGGGTTACTATTCGAATGTAGTTGTTGAAGCATAATATGCCCGCGAACGGGACCATTATAATATCACGTACCCGGAGTGTTGACGTTTCTTTTGTTCGAAATGCCTATGCTCTCAACTCTGACTGGTTTATCTTGGTCCTTTCTACGCTGAAGTAATTCGAAAAATGTGGTAGTATGAATGAGTACATATATATGAAGCATGATACAAGAAACGTATATTTTTTTGAAAATTGAAATATTCTCATATTACCCTTGGCAAAAACGTCTCCCTTGACAATAACTTTTCACAAACAATAGTACAATAGTAAACCTCGTTTTTCTTTTTAAATTTGGCGTGACATTTTACGTTTGGAACCCGAAAAAAAATTCGTGTGAAAAATGTGTATTCACACCATTCAAGGAAGAAAAGAAAGAAATAAGCACAAAAAACTACCCTCACTTGAACAATAACATAAGTAGGCTAAATTCTGACATTATCTGAGCTGCTGCACATATGTATATGTTAGTCAATAAAATGCATCGATTGTATTTATTATTATTATATATTTATATGTACTTCGTTTACCGCCACGATTATCCGTTTTTGTTGGAGGTTGGGGAAAACTGCACAGGAGCGCTAAGACTCGAAAACTCGTCCATTGTGCTACCAGGCAGTTAACTACATTTAATGTTATTTAATGTATATTTAACAAAGTTGCTTCAGGTTGGGTATAGGTTTAGTTTGTAAGGTATGGTATTTGACTTGGGCTTTTTTGATATGCTTCTATTACACCTGAATGACTACTTTTGTTGATATTTGATTGCTATCTTTACGTTATTTACGTCTTTATCGCTGAGTGTGCATTTGTTGAATTTAACCCGTTAGTTTGGTGAAGTAGAAATTTATATAAACTTTTGCTGCCTTCATGCAAATTAAAACATGTGTCGATTTCAACTCTTCGTTTTTTAATGGCTCGTGTCAGTTTGATTCCTTAAATCATCACAACATCTTTATAGTAACTGTAACTCACATTATCGACCTGATAAGATAAGAATGAAGTGGAACGGGCAATAATCCACTTAAACGAATCACTTGATGGCACCATCTAACATAAGAAGATAAATACAAGATAAATAAAAAGTTATAAAACAGTGGCAAGCCATTAAATCAGTAGAGGACAAAAAGAAATACAACAAAGCGATAATGCAAGACTGAAACCAATTCAAAATCCACAAATAACAACTATTAAAAAAAATCTCTCTTCGACAGAAACTTACTCACTTCACTTACTACGGAAAAACTTAAAAACAAGATATTTCTGAACTACCACATAACAAGCCAGACGAATCAGAAATTTGAGCATTAAAATAGGAAAATATTAAGTGAAGTACCCAGACTGGTATATATATATATACCTCAAAAATATGTATATTGATCCATCCAATCTCTCATGTAAATTTAAATACGACACAAAACATATTTCATTGAAAAAAAAAACTTAAACTTATTCACAGCACAAAAATCGACAAAAACGTAGTAAAAAGTCTCCGTACAATTGCTTATTTTTGATTTTCTTTACACTAAAAGTAATAACAGTAACGAAAGTGTAATAAAAACAACAAAGAGATATAAATAATTAAATCAATATTGGTTGATATTGGGGGCCTTTGTTCCGTATAACTTCATTCAACCTATTCTTCATCGAATGCACCATGGCTGGAGAAATCTTGTTCCACTCATCAGTCAACATTGCCTTCAAGTCAGTCTCGGATCTTCTTTTCTAAATGGTCCCACAGATGCTCAGTTGGGTTTAAGTCTGGTGACTAAGCAGGATGTCTGATCTGTTTTTTTACATTATATAGCAACCATTCTTATACCAGAAAAATGTGTGCTTGGGGTCATTATCCTGTTGGTATATGCATGTATTGCCGAGACCCAGTTTTTTAGCAATTGAATGTGAATTTTCTTTAAGAACATCCATATTTGTTCATAGTGGATTCAATAAAAACTAGATTTCCAACGCCGGAAGAGGCCATACATCCCCACACCATTACATTGCCTCCGCCGTGCTTTACTGTAGAGGTTGAGTTTTTTGGATTAAGAGCAGTGTTTGGCTTCCTCCACACCATCCGTCGTCCATCTGAATCAAATACGTTGAATTTGCTCTCATCAGTAAAAATCATTTGATCCTAGAAATAATTATCTTTTTCTAAATGTTCACTAGCATATTGCAGCCTCGCCTTCATATTGGCTTTCCGTATGTATGGCTTCTTCCAGCTCACTCAACCATTGTACCCATAATCCTGGATCACACACTTTACTTTGCCAAATGAAACACAAGAATGATATATGTACGGAAACTTTTTTGTCTCGACTAACTGATCGCAGATAATTCTTGTCATAATGGTACACGCAGGCGACGCTAATTCTTAGAATTTGATTTAATTTGGAAGCGTAAATATTAATTCCTACCAAAATAAGCTAATTTTTTTTAATACAAATATACAATTAATCCGCTGTTCGGAGACTTTTTTGACTATGTGTATCAAAAACTAATAAAAATTAACTAAAGAAAAATCATGTTGGTTAAGGTGGAAAAGCTGCTTCCGAGCGACAAGTCGGAAAACTGCAAAGTCCCAGAAAACGACAAAGCCTCATCGCTTACTAAAATAAATTCTTTGGTCTATAAGTATATATACCAAAGCTCTTAAATAGATTGGTAGAGCTGATTGAGAATAAAAAAATTATAACGAACAAACAAATTTGAATTTGGGACATGCCATGATATTGTACATGGCGCATCAAAGTTGGTCTCGGACACACAGCAGAACAAGGCTACAGCCCAGTATGCCGGGCCTGTCTCGTTTACTTGGAAATTCGACACTTTCTGGACAGAAGGTCTTTTGCTTAAGTTGACAAAGTTAATTATGAGCAAAGCGCTGCTTTACACGATCTACAATATGCTAACAGGTGCAACGTTGATTGTTAAAAGTGGCAACAAGGTTTCTACTAATATGTTTAAAATCAGAAATGGACTTCAGCAGGGTGCGGTAAACTTACCAATTCTTTTCACTGTTAGGTTAGGGTGTAAAAGAATAAAAGAAAATATTTCAAGTCTGATTTAATTCTATTAAGTTCGTTCATATTTAGCGTAACAAACTTAAGAAGTAAGTAAGTAAGAAAGTTAAATAAAGTATTCTCTTATTTGCTTAAGTATTTTGTATCTAGGTAAAGGTATTTGAAAATGGAAAGTAAGAAATATCTACATTCCAAACTAAAAAATACACAGAGTAGTCCCAGAGTCAATTTTTTTGCATTGCCTTGCAGCGGTCAGGGTCCAGGATGCAGCTTATGTATGGGTTGTGTTTGATACTACCTGTAATGGTGGGGTTAAAACTTGGCAGTTTTCATGGTAAGTTCTCTTAAAATTCGTTAGCTCCAAAACCTTCAGATTTTCTATTAGATTTGTTGTACATCGTTCCAAACGTGGTGTCTGTTGTTACGAAATGTTTGTAAATGGAAATTTGGTATGAAATTACTACTTGGCCCAGCTCGTGCAGCAATAGGCACTTTATGACCTGCCAGTTCGTTGTGGAGCTTTCATCCACATTATTTCATCTTTGCAGGAATAAAATTGTTTGGGCAAAAAATTAGCGTCATGTTCTTTTTGAAGAATCATCTCATCATCACTAACATTAGCATCATCAACTCTTTGAGTTGCAGTTAGTCGTCCAGATCTGGTTATTCGATTCGGGACTATATCACTGTTCACTTTGTTCTATCATTGTTTACTTCACAAACACCAAAAGTAATAAATCATTTATAATAAACAAAGCACCTGTTTACTTATATGTACATATAAATAACTACATTTTTCTCGTTTAGGTATTTAAACTCGTGTTTCCCGTTTGGAATTTTTCCTAGGTCAAACTGTCTAACATCGTTACTTCATAATAATATATGACCTACGTTACTTTTGTGTTATCAATCCAACAAACGATCGTTTTTTATTTCGATTTTTACTGGTTAAGTAACCCGAATAAACATGCAGCCATGTGTTTGGAAGGGTTTCGGTTGTCGCGTTTTCAGCTGCCCATTCAAGAGTTAAGGAAACTATGACAAAACCTAATACAACAAATAACGGACATGCTTATTGCACACAATAATATAATCTTTAACGGGAAAGAACTATCCGACCATGCACTAGAAAATATATAAAAGACAATCATCTTGATGTATTAATGAGTTTTGAAACACACAAATCACCCTGATGAAATTAGATGGAGGTTTAGCGTGAAGGTTAAGCAATAATCATGAACATCAAAATTGAATGTATATAGAGTTTAAATAATAGAAAATTTGTATGTCCACATTCAATCGACAGCAATTCGCTTAGAAAACTGTCATACTAAATATACACCAACCAGTGCAGAGTACGACGAGTTTAATAAAAGACGAGGGAGCAAATTTACAGCAATAGTTGACTTTAACGCTAAACATATGAAACGAAAGCCATTGACAATCAAAACGGCAAATATAAAATAAACGCTTAAACCTAATTGATTTTTGGATACTCAAAAACATTCAATAAGAAAACTGATGTTGAAATCGGAATTTGAACTTATTAGAACTAAAATTGGTAAAGGTTTTCGTTATTGAAAAAACACTTCCTCATGTAAGTTAGTCACACTTATCTAATATATAATAATTATAGTTGAATGCGTAAGTTAAGTGCCTGTTGGGCTAACATTTTCTTCGGAAGGTCCAGACTTTTGGCAGTTATCAGAGATTTTGATATAGCGGACTGCACTCGTTTTGAGTATATCATGTTTTTAGTTGTAGCAAAATCTCTGCTTGTGACGGAGTTCTTGTATGTAGGAGTTTTATGTAAAGCTCCGCTTGTGCGAATGCTATTCGTTCTTCAATCGAGTGTAGATTTGCCTCAACCAGGACGTTCTTGACGACGGGCAGCTTGATGGTACGGGCCCTTGATGGTGCTGATTTAGGTGCATTACCGTATATACACAAACCGTAGTCACTCTTGCAAAGCAATAGTGATTTAGAAATCTTACATAATGTGTTAATGTGTGTGTTACATTTCTGTTTGCTAAGAAGTTAATTATATTTGCCCTGGCTACGCTTTTCTTAAGATTAAGACAATGAGTATTCCAATTATATTTATTGTAAATAACTAGGCAAAGAATACTTAGGTTACTTACACTAGTGATAATTACATTATTAACTATAAGAGATATATTGCTGCTGCAACTCTTTTTCCGACAGATGTGTAAAGTCTTACATTTGTCAAAGATTTTTACCAGAGGAATTAGACCATCATAAGATACATATATTCTAGTAATGGTATTTTACCGCATTACTTAGCTACTTTTTGTTTTACTCATATCGCATCGCAATGATCGAGTTGTTTGTGCTTGCTGATTATGCTTGATAGTTCGTCAAAAGCAATTATGAATAAAACTACCGAAGGGTCGCAGTACAGATCGGTCAGAGTGAGGACGGGAACGCCTGAAATCAGGCGATTCCGTCCACAACTCGACCGGTATGGACTGCGACCCCACTCAGCGGTTTTGTAGTGTGGTATTGTTAAGTTTTGATATTAAAGAAGTTGAAGCTTGTTGAGAGATTGCTGAAGCTGTTGGTATTGAGGGGTTGAGGCTTGTGGATGTTCTGTTTTCGTTGGCTATTGGATATACTTATGGATACTTATGGCGGAGAGATAAGGCGCGCTGGAGATAGCGGCGTTGGACAGCCGGTTTATGTCTACTACTGATTTGTTCTGTTGCTTAGTTTTCCCAGCGTATGATTGGTTAGCGACAGTAGGGTGTGGTTGATGGTATGTTCTTTTAGTTTTGGTAATGTTACATTTATTTATAGTCTTGATCTCATTAATTTGTAAATATAGAGGTGGATGAAAAAAGATGAGGTAACTCACAATTCGCGCACATAGTACGTGAAGATATTTGCTATTCATGAGAAGGCAGGCTACAATTCGCAGAGAACTTGTTTTTGGACCATCTTTTTGTCGTGTAACCGAGTAGCAGTTACGGCATATCGGATTAGGGATATATTCCTGCACTTTGGCTTTGTACCTACCGATACTTACAGTATTCTGTTTTTTGTGAATTTGTATACGTCGGTCACACCTTGAGATTTCATTTCCGATACAATTTCACTTTTGTCAATATTGATCAGGCAAGGGGCGTATCCCTGTATGAGTTAAAATTGGTGTGAAATTTGGCGATCACAGGGCATTGGTTTCAGTATTTGTGATGCGCAAGAATTTGTCCGCTACTCCTTGAGATTTCGCTAGAATTAGGAGGTTACCATCTCTTAGTTGAGAGATGCCATTGTATTCAGTACCTATAGCGTCTATGGCTTTGTTTAAGACAAAAATGCTTGCTTTGGACAGTGGTTGTTTTTCGTTTTTGGACGATATAAGTACGAATCGCGGGTTTTTAATATTAGTACATGAGGGGAGGGCAGGGAAGTCTTCAAAAGCTGTTGTTTTATTTTTCTTTGGACGGGGTTCAAACGGAAGCGTGTCGACATCTCCAACTCGCTAAATCTGTTCACGGGTTTTGTTTTGTTAGGCCCCACGGCCATGATAGGGGCGGACAAAATTGTCTTATGCGTGGGAAGAAAGAGCATGCGGTTTACCAACAAAAAAACAAAAACAGCCGGCGAGTAAGCGAGAAAGAAATACTACTCGACTTGAGCAGAAATACTTGACTCGACTGCAATTATATGTGCAATTGTAATTTATAATTTAACAACAAGGTCTATTGATATGTTAATAAATTCAGAATTATTTATACACACATAATATGTTAAAACATTTCTTAAAAGTCTGCCTTACTGATGCGCCCTCTGAACACTCACTCCCTCCGCCGTGTTCTTGAATTTTTTGGTGGTGAGATATATTGCCGGTATTTCAAATACAGTTTGAATTTGAAAATAACAAAAGATAATAAAAAATGATGTACCCACATTCCGCAGAATTTATCACAGGAATCAGCATTCTATGACATTAAATGAAATTGACAAAAAATAATGACATTTTCTTTCATATTGTAACTCACACCAGTAGTTTGAGCGGAAAGGTAATCAGGTGATTGGTAGCTCACGCGTATTCTCAGTTCGGAAAAAAGACCCTGTCTGCGAATTTGCTTCTCGAATCAGCTGTTCAAGGAGGGGACATGTTATAAAAAAACGTTGTCAAATTTTCCCCAAGGTCGGGAGACGAAGAAGCTGTGTATCTCCTTCCTTGTTCATCCCTGATCTTCAGTTTGGTCTATAATTTAACCATGAATCGTCTTACAAACGAACAACGCTTACAAATTATTGAATTTTATTTTCAAAATGCGTGCTCTGTTGAGAAAGTTCATCGCGCGCTTCATCCATTGTATGGTCAGCTCTTTTTTGGCTCAATGGCTACGTAAATAAGCAAAATTGTCGATTTTGGAGCGAATATCAGCCAGAAGCATTGCAAGAGCTACCAATGCATCTAGAAAAAGTCACACTTTGGTGCGGTTTATAGGCTGGTGGCTTCATTAGACCGTACTTCTTCAAAGATGATGCGAATCGTAACGTAACTCTGAATGGTGAGCGTTACTGTAATGATATCCAACTTTTTCTTGCCCACAATGGAAGAGCTTGACTTGCATGACATGTGGTTTCAACAAGACGGTGTGAGAGGCGCGTTCGATGAACATTTTATTCCACGTTCGGGACCGGTAAATTGGCCGCCTAGATTGTGCGATTAGCTTATGTCTATACAGACAAGCCCGCTTCATGTGACACATTGGAAGACAACATTGAAGCATTTATTCGTGAGATACCGGCCGAAATGTTGGAAAGAATATGCAAAAATTGGACTAAGCGGATTTACCATTTGAGGCGCAGTCAAGGTCAACATTTGCAAGAAATAATCTTCAATTATATGGACCGTATAATCCATTCAAATAAAGATTTCATGCATTTTTATGTGTTTTTTTTAAACTTTTCTATAGCTTTTATTATTATTATTCCTTTTATTAAACAGTAAATAAATTACAAATTTAATAACTTAAACTAGAATTAGCTGTCAGGGCTTAATTTAATTTTAATTTGTTTAATATTTTAGATTAATTTATCGAGTTTTAACGATTCCATTACATTGTGTACCAAATTTATTTTGTGTGTGTTCATGTTTTTTAAAATATCTGGCAAGCTAGGGATGGATAATTTAATGCAGGTTGAAGCAATTGTCGGGCAGGCAAGAAGATGAGTCATTGTGAGAGTGGTATTGCTGTCTTCACATAGATGGCAGAGAGGAGTCGGTTCCTTATTAAACAGATATTTGTGCGTGATGTATGTGTGGCCTAGCTTGAGTCTTGTGTATATCTGAAGCTTTTTCCGAGATATGTTGTCGGGGAAGATTGCTCTGTCGCCGTCAGGATTGACGACTTTCTATATGTGGTTATAATTTGCCCAAAAGTTGTTTCTTCTATACTTCCAGTTTGCAAGTAGGTTCTTCACAATATCTCTTTTATTGTGTTGGAAGAAGGTTTTTAAAGGCTCTTTTATGGCTAATCTGGCTTCGGTGTCAGAAGCCTCGTTGCCACTGATACCGGCGTGTCCGGGAACCCAAACTAATTTTAAGGTCTAAGAGTTACAAATGAGGTGGTCTCGTATTGTCTCTATTATTTCGGTTGGATTGGATATTTTTTTATGGCTTTTAAAGTTGAAAGGTTGTTAAAACATATGATGGTTTTCTTATTCCGGGAGTGTGAAATAGCTTTGTAGACAGCAAATGCTTCGGCAGTAAAAGTTGAAGTGTGGCTTGGTAGTAGCCCTTTGGAAACAACTGAACCAAACTCGTCCACAACAGCAAAAATTGTAAAGTTGTTTGTTTTAGAAGCATCGGTAAACAATAGTCCCCAAGCGAGGGATTTGTATTTTTCTGCGATACCAAGAAAGAGAATTTTGTATATATCATCCGGAGTTGATTTTTTTTGGAAGTAGCACAGGTCTGTGTTAATTACATCGTTATTAAGGTTCCAGGGTGGTTGACTATTCGGTGTGCGATGTTGGGTAGAGATTGTTATGTTGGCGAGCGTGAGTGCACGGTGTAAAGTTGATTACATTTTTGGATGTCTTGCTATTCAGAATCTTCTTAACTACTGGATGAATGGGTATTTTGTTTGAGGAGTTAATTTTCGCAATAATTTTTGTCCGTGAGAAAGTCGATTCTGTTTGGTTGAGGCTTAAGTCCAGTTTCAGTTAGGATGTTGGTAATGGGTGTTGAGCGTAGGGCTTTCAAACCGTTTCTGGCGGCGGCATTGTAGAGTGTTGTGATAATTCCCAGCGAAGATTTGGAGCATTTCCTGTAAATTGGAAGACCATAATCAATTATTGATAGTATAGTGGATTTAGCTATATTAATAAGGGTATTTATGTTGGCACTGCTATTTATTGAGGATGAATATTTGATGATGTTGACCCTGGCAGTTAACTTTTTTTTGATGTAAGTACAATGATTCTTAAAGGTGAATTTAGATTCGTTTAACCTAAAGCCGTTTAAACTAACTTGAGCAAGTTTTGTACAATTATGTTTTTTACAAATATGGAACAATTCTGATTTGGAGCACGAAATTAATGAGCCCGAGTAATTACCCCATTGGAGAAGGGCAACTAATTAAACTGCATAAACTGAGTGTTCAACTATGGGGAATCTGTCTATTATATTGCTGACTTCGTTAAATGCAATGATAAATAGAATCACTGAAAGTGGAGATCCTTGGGGGATTCCGTTTTTTAGTTTGTACATACTTGAATAGTTGTGACATTTGATACGAAAATGTCTGTTCGACAGAAATGATTTTATGTATTCATACATTTTTGGTCCAATCTTCCATTTTAGAAGTTGATTCAGGACAACATGCGCCCCAATTCTGTCGAAGGCTTTCTGAAAGTCCAAGCTGAGGATGGGCGCGTGATTACGTGCAGATAACGATGAGCAGACAAAATGGTCGATATGAAGTAGGGCATCAAGTGTAGATTTGCCTCTTTTAAAAGCGACTTGTCGGTTGTCAATTAGTTTTTCTTTTTCCAGAAACTAGAATAAACGATTAGCCATCATCTTTTCCAAGATTTTACCTGTACAGGGAAGGAGAGATACAGGAGTAAGTCATAAAATGCTCGACTGTTTTGCCAAGTTTGTTTAGTTTCTCAGATCCCCAAGATGGACTCCATGCATTAAAGTCGCCTCTGGTAACATCCTCAAGGTCTTTTGTTAAGAAATTTTGCTCGGTGTGGATGTAGAGGCAAATAATTGTAAATTGGATGTCAAGATTTGTTTGAACACATATAGCAAATATATATATATATGTAGCAAGAGATGAGAGTTAATCATCATACTTGAATTCGGGATCGATTTGTGGATAAGGATCCCAACCCCTTGCTTGGCATACGACAGAATCAAAATTGTGAAAGTATGATGCATATTGTTTGGGAGGGTAAGGGTGCCGATCAGCTGTGCGATGATATTTTTGTAAGCAAACAACTTTTGGTTGTATGTCTTTTAATAATATTTGTAATTCGTGTAGGTTATTAAAGTAGCCGTTTATGTTCCATTAAAGGACCGTGAAATTTTTGTGTATTGAGAGTAAGCTGTTATTTTTGTTTGAGGTGAGAGGATTTTGTTTGTTGATTATGAAGGTGGTGTTAGTATTTGGGTGTTCAGTGTGACTCCGAACCGAGAACACCGGACCTCTGGGGGAGTGTTTTGTTCCCCCCCCCCCTTCCGGTTGCCTCACTTCAGAGTCGTGATTTTGGTAGGGAAGTTCATTATAAGATTGATTCATCATCAGGATGGTTAATATGATTATTAGATATGTTGTATACTTACTTTGTGAAATAAGTTGGTTTTATAAATTTGTTAGATGAAGATGTATGCGATAGATTAGTTCCAAGTGGTTGTGTTTGTGGGAGAGATTTGGTATGAGTGTGATTGGAGTCGTTAAAGGTCGTCACCAAGTTAGATTGGAAAGAGATAACAGGAGTAGGAGCAGTGTTATGAGAGAAATGAAAAGACATTACTGGTGCTGATGAAGAAGTGAGATCATAGCATTTTAGTTCAATTGGGTTTTTACTGTTATTTGTTGTTGGAGAAGTTTTTGTAGATGAGTGATTGTGTGGAGTTTGCTTAGATGTGTTGATTATAAATTTGGAGACAGAGGCTGAGGAGGAGGTTGTGCGAGGTGAGTGATGTTGGGGGGGTGTTGAAGCCTGGGAGCAGATTGTTGGACAGGCGCTGATGTGCCTTGAAGGGCTGCAGAGTAGGAGGTGTAAGTACAGGTATTGGGTTTTTTTCTTTGTAAATATTTTTTTGCGTCGGCCATAGAGCATTTGTGAATTGTTTTTATTTTGAGAATTTCTTCAGCTTTGAGGAACTCTTTGCAATTTCTGGAGTATGAAGGATGGTTTTCGAAGAAGTTGACGCAAGACGTACGTGTGCACTTGTCCGGTTTGTGGGGCGGGAGGTTGCAGGATTCGCAAGCTTCGGGAGAAGTGCATCTCGTGGTTGGCCAAGGAGTTGGCACTTACGACAGCGCATAGGATTAGGATAATATTCCTCTATTTTAACCTTGTGCCAACCAAAATCAACAGTGAAAAGGGGACGGAAGCGATCGAAAGTGAATAGGACTGCCCAGTTGAACGAGAATTGTTGACTGATGTTGTTTTTTTAAATTTGAAGACGTCAGTTACTCCTTGGGACTCCAGGGGGCGTAGGCTGTGCCTTTGCAAGAGCTGAGGTTAGAGTGCAGCTTAACAGAAATAGAACAAAGGTTGGCAAGGCGTGTTTTGGAAGAAAAAGGGAAGCTATTTTTTGAGATCTAACAAGGAGCAGGGGACTGCCGTCGCGTAATTCCGTTATATTATCGTTACCGGTGCTGATGCCGTCTATTGCTTTTTTTTAGTAGGAATACACTGATGGATGTTAGAGGGGTATTTTCATCACTTGAAGAAATAGTTATGAATTTCGTCGGAGTCGGAGAAGGTACTATAAGATTGCGAAAATTTAACAGATTCCAGGTAGGTGGTGTTGTTATTTGTTTTTTTTTTTCCTTTTAGAGTTAGGTTCAGGCATAGATAGAGGCTCATTATCGAGTTCCCTAAAACTATTGCCCGAGACCACAGGTGGCCCGGGGTAATTATTTAACCGTTTACGTACTGAGTAAATTCTTAATATCACTTTTTTCGGACACGGGGTAGAGCAAAGAGACCACTAATGCTGAGCGAATAAAGGGGCGCGTAGAATGAGAAAATTGGAGCAAATCTGAGAAACCAGTTGTCGGTTTGGCAATCAGACGATGACTGCCTATAGATTTTAAAAAATCACCCTTTATTTATATACTGCTTACTGTCATATAACCTCATTTAGCTATATTAATAATTTATATGTACATGCATATATTTATATAGATATGGAATGCAGATCATCCCTGTACCGAAAAATATTGTCATAATATGAAGTTATTTAGCTGGAAATATACACAATACTCGCAATTTAATCAAACTGACACATTACTTATGGTGTCTGGGGTTCACTTTGGTCAACCACACAGTACATCGGGAGAAATAGCTGTGTTTACGGTGGATGGTAAAAGTATGCAGTCTTTCATATATTTATCATTCTTAAGCTAAAATATATTATTGGTTTTATTTTTTATCGTTTCAGATGAATCATTTCTACGATGTAGAGTGGTAAATCGACCTTACGATATTTTTGGAACATGGTTTACTGATCAATTTCTCATATCAGGAGACTTACATTGGCTTGCACATCTTGTAAGTACATCTGTACTTTGGCTTAATAAAGCTAATCAAGAAGTAAGCTCTGAACATTTACCGGTAATGAATCAATTATACAAATTTTATAACCGGAATGCAAGTTCAATAAGATCTATTATAATTGCTAAATGCCCATGGTTTGATCAATCGAATGACCCATTGGCCTTGCAAGGACCTTCGGAGGAGTTTAATAAGGAAGAATCTTTTTGCTTTGAAAATAATTTACCACAATCAAATCTTCATAATACAACAAGTCGATGTAAGGAACAAGAATATAAATCAAAGGAATCCGACTTGGACTTTGGTGATATTAATATACACTACCTTAAGGGATTTCATGATGAATTCCGTGAAGCTAATATAAAGGAAGTTCGAGATATTTCCGGTGGTCCTAATTATAATGAGTCAATTGAAGATACAATTGACGAAATGGAAAATTCAATTCCTAGGTATCTAATTTTTTCTACTGGGTCAGTAACGTACACCCCACATCAAATCGGAATTAAAAGAGTAGAAAACGTAAAATTTCCGAAGCGGCTGGATCCTGGTCTATCCTTGAAAGAACGTATTGCTGCAAAGAAGAAAGCCAAAAAAGATCGGGTAGGATTTTTAGCAACATTATGTTCATAATGTAGTATCTTGACTCATTAAATTAGAGCAATGTCCCAAGCGTTGAACCTGATTGGTGGAACTATGATGCTGTTGCTGATCGATTTGACAAAATTGATAAGATCATTGACTTGCAAGGACATATTATTGGAATGGCCTTAAGTCCTGATAACAGGTATTTAATATTTAAAATGATTGATCACATTTATTGTTACATACTATAAAATAGTAGAAATATAAAATGTCTATTTTTTCGTATTATCAAGTGTACCATAAGTAATGGTCGCCGTGGTGTAGTGTTAAGTGCGTCGACCGCCACGCAGAAAGCTTAGGTTCGATTCCCGGACGGGACACCTCGCATTTTTTTCACGGCACCACAGCTTTCAAATTGCTGACAACACTCATAGAATCAATCAATTGTCAATGAAAAGCTTCTCAAATCTCGGAGTCGGCAGAAAACTGTAGGTCCCTTCTACTCGTGAGAGAACACGCACAACACGAGGAGTTGTTGTAGAGCTAGGTTCTGGTCCCTTGTGGGCTGAAGTACCACTCAATTATTACTTTAATTTTTTTTATTTTTAATGCATTTTTATTCTCAATTATTACTATTTTTATAAGTATGGTCAACTTTGAACTTTTTCGAGCTGTACTATGAAATTTAAATGGAAAGTATATTTATCTTAAATTTATGCAAATATACGATTGATGATTGCGTAAGAAATGTAGTTAATCAAAGAAAATAAATTATTCTGACATTTTCCTGAATAAAAACTCGGTAATTGAGAGTTTCTTCAGTTGCTACAAAATACATAAAAGTGACAGTTTAGACGATTACGCCAATATGGAGCAGCGGCGTCCATTTAGCCCCTTTCGTTGCACTCGCTGTGTTCAATGCCAGTAATCACCTTAATGTCGTCCGTGTCAGATAGTGCCTCTGGTGTTGACTTGTGAGTTCGTCTTCTTCTTATGGCGCTACAGTCCGGGGTGGACCTGGGCCTCAACCAACATGCCTCTCCAGCCAGCACGATCGTTTGCCAGCTGCCACCATTTGCGCACTCCAAGTTGGTTGAGGTCCACTTGTGTGCGCCACCTTATCCTGGGCCGTCCTCTGTTGCGTTGTCCCAATGGCTCAGATTCGAAGACTTTTCGGGCCGGAGCAGTGGTGTCCATACGCTCTACATGGCCTAGCCATCTTAAGCGTTGTATCCGTAGACGCTTGACTAGGCTCATGCCGCTGTACAGCCCATACAGTTCGTGGTTGAATCTTCTCCTCCAGATGCCATCAACGCAAACAGGATCAAAAATCGCACGCAGAACTTTTCTCTCGAAGAGACCAAGGGTATCCTCATCCGCTTTTAGTAGTGTCCAAGTTTCCGCGCCATAAAGTAGGACTGGGATGATCAAGGTGTTATATAAAGCAAGCTTAGTCTTTCGAGAGAGGGCTTTATTAACTCTTGAGCCCAAAGAAACAGCGATTGGCAAGAGTGATTCTGCGTTTGATTTCGGTACTGGTGTTATTGTCCCTGTTTACTGCGGAGCCGAGGTAGACGAAGTCCTTGACTACCTCAAAGTTTGTGCTGCCTAGTGTGACGCTCTGTCCGAGACGCCGATGTGGTGTGTCCTTCCTTGATGATAGCATGTACTTCGTTTTGCACTCATTTACCACCAGACCCATTTTAGCCGCTTCCGCTTCAATGCCAGCAAACGCGTAATTGACGGCTCGCTGTGTTCGTCCAATCACGTCAATGTCGTCGGTGTAAGCTAGCAATTGAACTGACTGAGTTGTGAGTTACGCACGATATTCTCAAGGATAATGTTAAAGAAGTCACATGACAGTGCGTCGCCTTGTCTAAACCCCTTTTTGACATTGAAAGTCTCGGTGAGTTCGTTGCCGACCTTGACGGAGCAGGGAGAGTTCTCCATCGTCATCCTACATAATCTGACGAGTTTGGTAGGAATACCAAAACTAGACATGACATTGTATAGCTCGTCTCTATGCACACTGTCATAATAATAATTAAGTGGCACTACAGCCCACAAGGGACCAGGGCCGAGCTTCTATAACAAATACTCGTCTTGTGCGTGCTACTGCTCTCTCACGAGTAGAAGGGACCTACAGTTTTTTGCCGACTCCGAACGGCGAGATTTGAGAAGCTGCCTCTGGTGTTGACCTGTGAGTTACGCACGATCTTCTCAAGGATGATGTTAAAGAAGTCACATGACAGTGCATTGCCTTTTCTAAAACCTTTTTTGACATTGAAGGTCTCGGTGAGTTCACTACCGACCTTGACAATCTGACGAGTTTGGTGGGAATGCCAAAACTAGACATGACATTGTATAGCTCGTGTCTATGCACACTGTCATATGCGGCCTTGAAATCGACGAATAGGAGGTGCATTTCTTGGGTCTTTTCCAGGATCTGCCGTAGTGTGAAGATTTGGTCGATGGTGGACTTCCCTGGCCTGAAACCACACTGATAAGGACCAATCAGGTTGTTGACAAACGGTTTCAGGCGTTCGTTAGTTGGCGCAGTCGAAGGGCTCTCCTTTCTTGTGGACCGGACAGACGACGCTGAGATTCCACTCATCGGGCATGCTTTCCTCCGACCATATCTTACAGATGAGCTGGTGCATGCGCCCAACCAGGTCATCCCCAGCTGCTTTAAACAGTTCTGCGGAGAGTCCATCTACTCCAGCAGCTTTATTCGACTTCATTCTCGATATTGCTATCTTGAGCTCGTCTAAGTCGGGGGGACGGAATTCTTGTCTAGTATCGTCCAAATTAAGCGGAACATTCTGCCTAACAGCGGAATATAGGCCGTCATCGCCGTTTAAGAGTCTGCAGAAATGATCTTTCCAGATTCTCAGAATCGATTCCGACTCTACTACGAGGTTTCCGTTTTGGTCCCGGCAGGCTTCGGTCCGAACCCTGTATCCACCGGATAGCTGTTTTACCTTTCGGTAAAACTTTCGGACTTCATTCCTGCCATAACACCTCTCCATCTCTTCGACCGCGCTTCTCATGCTCTCTCTTTTTCCTTCTGAGAAGCCGGTTCTCTTCCCTTCTTTTCTGTTCATAGAGCTCACGAACAGCTCTCGTTGTCCGATGTAGCGTTGCCTGGTAGGCCTCCTGTTTAGCTGCATGTGCCTGCCTGCACTCGTCGTCAAACCATGGGTTCCTTCTAGGTGGTGGCGTGAAACCCAGCACATCTGTGGCAGCTTCTTTGATGGCTTTTTGACAACGTTTCCATTCTTCTTCTATTGTCAGTGCAGGCTGCGTCAAACTTTGGGATAGTTTCAGGGAGACTCGGTCGGCAAAGATCCCAGCTACCTGTTGCGATTGTAGCTGTCCGACGTCAAACCGTTTTGGCGTATCTCGACTCCGTTGCTCTCTCGATATCCGGGTTCTTACCTTGGCTACAACAAGGTGATGATCCGAGTCGATGTTAGCGCCTCGGAATGGTCGGACATTGAGAATGTTGGAGGAGTGTCTGACGTCGATTGCAACGTGATCAATCTGGTTACGGTTGATTGATCAGGGGATCGCCAAGTTCCTTTATGGATGTTGAAACCGCGTACTGCTCACAGAGAGCTTCCGCCCCGCGGCGAAGTCCAGCAGCCTAAGTCCGTTTCCGGAGGTGGTGTCGTGCAGGCTGTGTTTCCCGATGACCCCAGCAAAGATGTCCTCTTTACCCAGCTGAGCATTGAAATCCCCTAGAACGATCTTGGTGTCATAGCTGGGGCATCGATCATATGTTCTTTCTAGGAGATCATAAAACTCATCCTTGCTGTTGTCATCCTTCTTTTCTGTCGGGGCGTGAGCGCATATCAGGCTGATGTTCCAGAATTACGCCTTAATGCGGATTGTCATGAGGCGTTCGCTTACGGGATCGTAGCTTATGACTTTTTGCCTAAGTTTGCCTCGAACAACAAATCCGCATCCGAATAGGCGCTGCCTTCTTTCCCTGTAACAGTCGCTGTAGTAGATATCGCAGTTCTTCATCTTCTTTCTGCCCGGCCCATCCCACCGCACTTCCTGGATGGCGGTGATATCTGCTTTGTAGCAGTCAAGGGCCTCCGCAAGTTGTTCGGCCGCACGTGGTCTGTTAAGGGACCTCACATTCCACGTGCCGAATCGAAAGTCGTTGTCCTTTGTACGTTTGCTGGGGTCGCCAACATTGGATCCGTCCATATCCGAGGCATGTTCTTGTTGCTGATCTCCGTTATTTTTGTGTGGTGAGGGAGTTAGCCTCACGCACAACCTACAGACTGGTAGGACTGCTGCATACATAGGTTCACCACACGACGGATGCTGTGATGGCTATCCAGGGGGCGCCACTGGGAGGCTGTATGTCAACTTGACCTATGCACGGACGAGGATAGCCTTGGTAGCTCACCATGTTGAGCGCGATCAAGGACATTGCCTCGTCTGCATAGGCCCATACCCTCCTTGTGAGTTACGCAACATAAATAGTTTATTCACGGTTGAGTGAAAAAGCAAATTTTTATATTTTATTTATTCAAAGTTTCTTATTTCTTACACTGTTGCTTACTAACTTAATTCAGACGATTTCAATTTTCACCTGAACTGCAATCTAAGCACATTTGCCAATGCGCGTGCAAGTAGAAAACAAACACACAAATTTACCGGCGCCCGAATTTAGTTTTATAAAACACTTGTGTGTTGTTGGTGCTGTTCTTAAGACTGACTTTTATTAATTCCGAAAATATTAATATAATTTACTTATGACCTACTTATCGATATGTATCAGCATACTCGGTTCGTTACCTTTGTTGTCGCATCAGCAATCATATCATATCGGAGTTCATACACTCCGGTACTACAATCGTTTTGAGTCAGCAGGACAAATTCGATTCACCGGTTTGCTGAAATATTATTTGCCTAGGCTACATTGGCCCCACCAATATGATCGTGGAGTAAGAGTATGTAATTCCTCCCCATCTTTATTTTTTTGTATTATATTTGTTACCAATTGCAATCGTTCATTTAAGAATCACAATTAATTTATTTTCTATTTACAATTGTATCTACTTGATTGACTATATTCACTTTTTTTACTACTTTTCCCTATAAATTATTATTGAAAAAGTGGAAAGTATAACAAAAATAATTAACACACTACTTTTGAAAATATAGTGAACCGTTTTATGAAATTTCAATTCATCAATAGCTCTTATGTTAGTTTCTTTTCTTAAAATAATGTCTTCTAAAATGATTTTATTTCCAATTTCAGGAGTGTTGTTAGTGTTAGTAATGAAGAATGTATCTTTGTATTCGGATATTTTGTTGGAAAAAATGTGTTTTTAATAGAAACGTGCTGTAATAATGTAATAATAGTGCAGTTATTAAAGGAAAAGAGATAATTTGCATTTAATGTGAAATTTGTTTCAATTCGTAGAGTCTGACACGATTTTGATATTAGGGTGAGTAACAACAAGTGGAAAAATATTGCCCGCAAATTTAAGAGTTCGTTTAATATTAGATGTGTGAATGTTATTGAGGTTTGCATTCCTAAATTTGGGTGTTTCTTTGTGTTAGATATTTTTGTAGTTTTTAATAAATCCCATACTTCAGTTTTCCTGATATATTTCTCGTGTTCTGGCTTTATCAATTGCTGTATTCGTGATCTACACGAATGTTTTGTACTTCTGTTAGGGTGCATTTTATGGAATTGTGGAATGTATTATTGTAGAACATTAAAACTGTGCTCATTTGTCCTGTAATTAGACTTTTCTCCTCTATGTTTAGAACTCTTATTTTTTCTGTAGTTGTATTATTTAAATAGTATGACTATTTGGCTTTGTTGCATGGTATTTAATACCATCTTTTTCCAGAATGTTTCGAATTTCCATTGTGTTGAATTTGTTGTCAAATATGAATTTTCTTACTTAACCATTTATGGATAAGAACAGTTGGATATTTTCTACAATGGTTCGATTATTTTTTTCTGTGAGAGTAAGACATGTGGCGTGCTTAACTTATTAATGAACATTAAAATTAATGTTTTGAGTTAACATATGTGTCAACATGGACAATTTCGTTAATGTTTTTTGGAGTTTCGGTTACATGAAATTTCGTTTTGATTGGTTTGTGACTGTATTTTCCTCCAATGCAGATATCACAGTTGTTTAAAATTGAATGTTCTTTAAGTTTTGGTTTAAGTTTAAAAATGTTCGATTTCAATGGATCATATGTAGCTATTATGCCGCAATGACCACATTCATTCTTGTGAAAAAGAGCAATCTGCTTTTTTAAATCATCGATATTTTCTATATCTACTGCTTGTTTAGAGAATTTGAAAAATTTTACCCGTGAGTTGCCAGAAAATTCTTCAAAATTATTTTTTGGATTTTGTTGTAAATATGGTCTTGAAGATAAATATATATTCCTACATTCCCTATTTGTATTATGATATTTCTGATATGTTTCTTGTCAAACGTATTGGGGATACCTTCTGGTATGGTTTCTATGATTATTAGTCGGATAGAGAATCTGTTTACTGTGTCGAGAATTTTAATATAATCCTGAAGGTCTTCCTCTTGAGTGTGAACTGTCTGTACTTCTATTGATTAATTTTCAGCTACTTCTATATCTTCCCCATTATAGACGCCTGATAGATTATGATCAATTATGCTTACATATAACATGTTTTGTTATTATTTATTTCATCATTTTGATTCTACCAAGAAAAACAGCAATAAAATTGCCTTTTCCCTAAATAAATTCTAGTTTGAAATTGTACTCGTCCAAACTAACTGACCATCTTTGCAGCCTTGGACTTATGTCTTTACCAGAATACTATGTCATAAGCCATTTTCGATGTTGGTGATCATTTTCGCGATCGGTTTCTCTTCCAAAAACAAATGGTCGAAAATATTTCACTGCTAATATTTTAAATCTTTTTGAGAAATTCGGGTATCATAATATCGGAGGATTCGTGACAATGTATTTTAGGTTTTCGAATGCTGCTATATTTTCCGGGTTATTTGTATTGACTGATCCTTTTTGAAGTATCTCGTCATAGGATAATCAGTGCTACAGTTTTTTTGCCAACTCTGAACGGTGGGTTTTGAGAAGCTTTTCATAGAGAATTGATAGTCTTTAAGTGTTGTCAGGTGGTGACGTGAAAAATGCGAGGGGTACCGTGCGGGAATCGAACCTAAACTTTCTGCGTGGCGGCCGACGCACTTACCACTATGCCACAGAGAACACAACTTTCTGTACACTGTCTGTCTGTCACTTGGTCAGCCTGCATCCTGGAGAGTCATGTCATCTCTGATTGTGCCTTTGGGAGACCCAACCTTCGAAGGATGCCCAAACCAAGGAAGTGGGTAGTCCCAAGGTGGGTACGGGCCCAACGAATGCCTCTTTAGAACCTTGCCTGGCTAGTTCATCAGCAATCTCGTTTCCCGTGATCACGTAATGTCACGGGCCCAAACAAGTTTAAGCGAATTAAGTCTGCCGGCCAAATAAAGGGAGGCCTTGCATTCCCGTACTATTTTGAAAGTGGTTAAAAGGTTTAGTAAGGCCTTAAGCACAGCTTGGCTGTCGCTGCAGACGCAGATACTACGCTTCTTCCACCTGTTATTCACAATATAGTTGGTGACCATTAAGATCGCAAAAGTTTACGCCTGGAAGACCGATGCGGAGATGCTGTGCGCGAGGTCATCAAAACTCCAGTGCGATTTGAACCAAAGAACATTCCTTTTCTTCGGGAGGTGGCGTTGATTGTACAGCCCATGATGTGGTTATCAAGGGGAGGGAGATTTAACAATGTACAAGCTGGGGAAGGCCCCTGTGCAGCCGAGACAGACCGTTTTTCGAAACGTGGTGAAAGCAGTAGTCACGTGTTTTCGCGAAAGCTTGTTCCACCAAACGACTAATGCATAGGAGACAACAGGTCTTATCATTGCCGTATAGATCCACACAGATCTTTTTGGTAAAAGGCCCCAAAAGCTCCCTTACACTGCCAGAAAACTGACAACGTCTTGGAGGTTTTCGTTTCAATGTGTCTTTTCCAAAGAAGTCTTTCCAGGATAACAACTAGGTATTTCGCTTCATTGGAAAATGGAATGCTGACACCTTTTAGTACTGGTCGAGTCAGAACAGTCAGTTTCCTCCTTCTCGTGAAGACAACAACTTCAAGTTTGTAAGGCCAAGCAAGCGGAGTACTATAAAAAAACTCGCTTATAGAATGGAAGGTTTTAAGGACACGAAGGTGTTCTGGAAAACGGTTAGAATGTTAAGTGAAGACAGATCAGTGGTTACTTGTCCTATAAGCTCGGAAGTACTGGCAAACCATTTTAAACAATTACTAAGCTCGGCGGTGGGTCAGGTAAACTTTCAGTATGCCCTCCCCTACGTATCAGATCCTGTGCTGGATGCCCCAATTTCGATGATGGAGTTAACACGAACTCTGAGTAAATTGAAAAAAAAAAAACAAAGCTCCTGGATTGGATGGTATTCCGGTTGAGTTTATACAAAATCTCACCCCTCCTTATCTAGAATGATTACTGTTGTTTTACAATAAATTGCTAGAGTCCGAGATGATTCCGGAAGTGTTTCTAAAGTCAATTATCTACTGTTTTTTTTTAAAAAAGGTGATAGGAACGCACCGGAGAATTATAGGGGAATCTTCCTTCTTTTCGCATTTAGAAAGGTCTTCACCCAAATATTATACCATAGGTTGAATGTTTGGGTGGAGGCTAACGAACGTCTTAGTGTTTATCATGCAGGCTTCCGGTCAGGGTTGTCAACAGTTGATCAAATTTTTTCACTGACCACTATAGCTCGAAGGTTTAAAGAGCGGGGCAAAAAGCTATATGCTTTTTTCGTAGACTTCAAAGCCGTTTTCGATACAGTCAATATGAACTCTCGGTTGTGCAAACTTTCGACTCTAGGACTTTCAACAAAGTTCCTGAAAGTTTATAAAGAACTTATCACACAAAACTCTGCTGCTGTATGGAATGGCACTAGCTTGTCAAACTTCTTAGAGGTCAAAGCAGGTGTTCCCCAAGGCTGTGTGCTTAGCCCGCTTTTGTTTGCCCTTTACGTCGATGATATAACCGCATTTCTACCAGGAGGAGTTAAAGTTGGTGATGTAGAGGTTAAAGTTCTGTTGTATGCTGACGATTTGTTTGTATTGGCTGAAGGACCGCAGGCTCTTCAGCTGCAAATAAACAAATTGAAAAGCTACTGCGATCTTTGTGACTTAAAGATAAACACTTCTAAGTCAAAAATCATGGTTTTTGCCACTAGTCGAGGTAACAGGACTGCACGTGTAAACTGGACTTTGGAGGATGAGCCGATCGAAGTTGTCAAGGAGTTCAACTACCTGGGATTTGCTATAAAATCGAATCTTGATATGAGCGCACATGTTCACAAGAAAGTTGTAGCGGCTAAGACAGCAATTAATCTAATGTGGAAAACTTTCTTTGGTAACCAACGAATCAGCAGTGCGTCAAAGTTCAAGGTTTTCAATGCCACTGTGAACTCTTGTCTCTGCTACGCAAACCAAGTGTTTGGATTTAAGTTCTTTGAAGAATGTGAAATTGTGCAATCGCAATGAAGTCGAAAATATATACCATTTTATTGCAATCTGTCCTATATTACTAGAACTGCGTCTGCTTTATTTCTCAAAAGTTTCTCTTACCCTTGAAGAAACGAAGAATATACTCAATGGCACGGAGGGTTGGAACCTGCTTTATAGTTCTTGTAGTCATGCCTTGAATTACCGTAATAGTTTCATTTAGCAGTAAGCTTTTTCTTTTATATATCTTTATCCATACAGTTTTACCATTTTATTTTTCTGTGCCCACTGTATTATTTCAAATAATGTCAATCTCCAACAGACGGCATTTTGCCATGTTAAATAATTTAAATAATTTAATCAATTGTTAAAGTGAAGATTAATAAAGAATAAAGAAAGATCACTCCGCCTCCGCGATTATGGTTATATTCATTAGCATTGCTTTTATCCACAACACCAATAATAAGTCTACGCCATGTTCTCTGGACGCCATCAAAGGACGCGATAGCGTACTTGATAGCTTAATTTTTTACTACGAGCGATGCCGTATACCAGCCTCTGCGAGTTGTGTTCGTCTGGTCATCCGCAGTTCTGATGGTTGACCCTGATTTTGCACCAGTTATGATCTGGTTCCCTGGGAAGTGAGTCTCAAGTATTAGCCGGACGGTTTAAGCTTTTGACACAGTATAAGTACCGTCGGGTTTCCTGAGTGTATCCAGATTGATTGCTTTGTCTTTTTTAAGGACTTTCATCAGTCTACTGGTTTCACCGAGTGTTTCAATCTTACCACAAAAATCTTTGTAGGAGGCACTTTTCGAAGCTCTAATTAGCCTCTTATATTCCAATTCCAGATTAGTCTTGAGTGACTTATTAAGAAATTTTCTGGTTTTCTTGCGAAAACTCTGCAGTTCCATGTTCCACCACGAAACAGAGGGTCTGCCGGGGATGTTTTTAACTGGGCAAATCAGTTCGAAGCATTTGGTTAGGGTGTCGTTCAGACCTTGAACTGCCTCCTCAACCTTACGCTTCGTTCTGAGTATTGGGAGAGGTACGACGTGTAATTAGCTCTTCCCTAAACCTTAGCCAGTTAGTCTTCCTAGGGTCCCTGATCTTTTGGAAAATTGTGGTTTCCCATTCGATTCGGAACTGTATGTATTTGTGGTCCGAAATGGACACTTCCGACAGAACTTTCCAGTCTGTGATCTCCTTAGATATATGTTAGATAGCGTTAAGTCGATCACTTCCTGTCTTCTTGTCGTAACAAAAGTTGGCCGGGGGCCAATGTTGTTAATGTTCAGCCCGGACGATAGTACGAAGTCGAGAAGATGCGATCCTCTCCTGTTGCATTTCCTGCTGCCCCAGAAGATGTTCTAACATTAGCACCGCTGCAGATGACTACACCTATCTTTTTCGCTTCGCAGTACTCTACGAGTTCCACTACCTCCTTTGGTGGTGGTGGAAGGACGGAATCGTAGGGGAAGTAGGCCGAGGCAGCAACAAAGTTGTGCCACTCTCCATCTGTTTTATAGTTAAGGACCGCAGCAACTAGGTCTTGTCCACAAAACTGTCCAAGCATGGTTGTTGGGAGAAGACTCGGCACAAAGAGACAAGTTTTCGGTCTTTCTGGGCGCTCGTCGTAGAGTGGAGAGAAACCCCGCAGGCCACCAAGACCACAGATGCGTTTTTTCCATACCCGGTTCTTGGATATTATGTGAGGTTTTGTCTTCACCATGGAAAGTCTGCTACATAGGATTGGAGTAGCATCCTTAGAATAATGAAAGCTGATCTAAGTAAACAATGGCATTGTGAATTACCGTGGCAAGCATCCCTTATTCGCATTCCTTGAAAATGAAGCGCAAATAGGGACGTGAGCCATATCTTGAAACGATGGCCTCAACTGAAGGTCGGTCGAGGCCCACAACGAGAGTGGAACCGTCCTTGCTTTTCTGGTTCTTACTCTCCTTATGAGAGAAGACCTTCTACCTCTTGGTTTCGAGACCAGGGTTTTGGATATGGAGCCGCGCCCGCGCACATCCGCCATGTTCCTGAGGGGCCCCTTATCCAGCAGATGGCGCATTTGATTGGCCTAAGAACCTCCAAATTTTTGATTCCTAGGGGGGATTTTCGGAAAAAAAGTACTCAGCCGCTCAAAAGATTGCTGTGTGGAGTACTTCACCAAAATGGTTACGTTTTCCAGAGAACAGCCCTCCACTTGGAAGCAAACGTTTCCTGCCTACAGCTAATCGTCGCAGTGTTTGCATTCTGCTTTGGTCATGCGGTCGTCATTGCCAAATTTCCCTATTCGTAACAGCAGGAAGAGATAGCAGCCTTCTTGCAGGGCTGCGGATCAGTCAATTTCCGTCCGCCAGAGCCGCAGCCTGTATAAGCTGCGACACCGGTATCATTCGGATTTTGCGTGCAGGAGGAGCTGCCAGTATTGTCGCCAGCGGACATTTTCCTTTGTTTTTAGCTCTTGGTGCCAGCAGAAAAGGAGGCAGTGTTGGTTACGGAGGATAGGCCAGCTTCAGTTGGTGAAACTTCTGCTGACCTCATTCTCTTTACCTTCGCTACTGAAGGGGTACAGCTTTCGGTGCTTTCGCCTTCGACCTCTTTCGGGATCTCTTTGCGCCGCTCTTTGGCCGCCATCCTTCGCCAGGATGGCCAGGTCCCTTTGTTAGGAACCCTCCAGGTGCCGCCTCCTTTTGGGGCTCGTTCCTCCTTGTCGGATTTCCGAGCTACGGTTTCTTACCGACTTCGAACGGCAAGATTTGAGAAGCTTTTTATAGACAATTGATACTTTTTGAGTGTTATTAGCAACTCGAAAGAGTTGGTGTTGTGATAAAATGCAAGGCGTTCCGTCCGGGAATCGAACCTAGACCTTGGGCGTATGGTTCGATGCACTAACCCAGTACGCCACGGCGACCTCATGAAAGAACTTGATATGCAAATTGTGACCTATGTTTGAAGAGTGAAAAAGCATTTCTGCTATTTGAGACTCAATCTCCTTTTGATGAACCTGTGGATATCTATACGCTTTGGTTTATAAAGGCTTATTTCAGGTTCTCATAATTTCATGATAGAAATCGGTTGTTGCGATATCTCCACCTTTGAAAAATAGATGTTTGAAATTTTCGAGCAACTCAGAAATAGCTTTTTTCTCCTCCGTACTCATTTCATCAAGATTGATGTTATTTTTCAGTTCTTTTCCTTTAAGTGTTTGTAAACTGCAAAGGTTTTCGATATTTATGGGATAATTGTATTTTTCAAAATACATCTTTTTCAAAGTATATCTATATATCCACATTGTTACTAGTCGCTTTGAATGTATTTAGAAGGTTTTGGTCCACAAAAATTATTGCTATCGAATTTAATAAGTTTCCACTGGAGGGTACCGTATTAAAGATATAAAAAATTTAACTCATCATCTGGATTCTGGGATGGTTCTTGGATTGAACTGTCTTCCATGATATACGCAGGATAGTTTATTGCCCTAGTACGAGGGGCGTTCAATGTATTCTCGGTATCGATATGAAGGAAAATTCGAATTAAATTTAAATTGTTTTTATTTTTCAATATAATCTCCCCTAATATCAATGCATTTGTTACATCTGGAGATAAGCTTTCTTAAACCCTCCAAAAAAGAAATAAATTTCCTCTTTCTCTGCAAAATACCCATTTATTGCCGACTTGAGTTCATCATCATCCAAAAATCTTTTTCCACGAAGACATTTTTTTAAATCCGGAAACAGAAAATAATCACTAGGGGCAAGGTCTGGACGCTGCGAGTTTACCACGTCTTTTCTTTTTAATTTCCTCCCGTAAATTACGCAAAGTGGAAGCGTAGGATGTCGCGTTGATGGTTTCACCTTTTTTTTGTACTCTATGAGTAAAGACGAGTGACTTTGAACTTCTTCGTGGGGTCTGTTCCTTTTTTATGCCACTGCATGGACTCTTGCTTGCTCTCAGGGTCATAGTGGTAGACCCATGTTTCATCCCCAGTAACAATTCGATAAATAACACCGTCCGCGTTCTCACTACACATCTCCAAATGCTCTCTACAGCATGCGATTCTCACTTTTTTCTGAAGCACTGTGAGCATTCGTGGCACCCACCTTGCACTGACCTTTGAAAGGTTAAGATGGTCATGAAGAATGGTGTGAATCCAATTAATATTGAAAGCTTGGTGATCTCTGCCATCATTTTCACTTTTATTCGGGCATCCTCAAGAACAAGTTTTTCGACTTCTTTGATGCTTTCTCTTACAAGCAGTAACCGAGGAGCCGGATTGGGGGTCGTCTTCAATGCTTTCTCTGCCTCTCTTGAACTCACTTGAACACGTTTGCACAGTTGATAATGAAGGTGCGGAACCCTGGTAAACAACCACCATCTGTTCATGAATAGTTTTTTGACTTTTTCCTTGCTTAGTGAGAAATTTAATTACAGCGCGATGCTAAATTTTCACCATCATCGTCTCAGCTGTCACTATGATTCTGTTTAACTAGAGATAAAACGCGAATGAATAACCATATTTATATAAAATTTTACATGAATGCACTAAAATAATAGTATTACTTGATAAATAACTCAATTTATATATATACAACCACAGCTTCACCCCGATACCGAGAATATATTGAACGCCCCTCGCATATCTAATGTATTTGTTACCGAATTGTGAGTTTAACGAGTTTTGATTATTGTATTGTTTGGAATATTTTGTAAACTGAACGCTAGTGTATTCCTTGCGATTTGTGTTTCGATAGTTCTATTAGATTTCCTATGCTTATAATTAATCGCCCTTGTCGTCTAGTGCTCTAATTTCTGAATATTTTGTTAGTAATTGGTTAATTGTGCAATGTTTATTTATATGTATTCTGTAAGGGGTATCGATTTTCTTTTTCAGTATATTAACTAAATCTTTATCTATACTATCATTTCGGCTTTGCCAACATCAAATAAATATATTTCACTAAATCTACTCTTAGCATTTTGAAAATAACTGAATAAATCCCTTAAAGTGCATATTTTGACGTTGACACTTGTTGTATATATCTTCATAACTTGTTTTCGGTCTTAGTACCTCCTTGAATTTTGCCTTGATGTCCTCCCACATGGCATCGACTCCCAACTCACTGATGACGTTTCCAGTATCTCCTAGTTTTTTATTAATTTTTTATTATGTTAAGGCCAAAGTTTAATAATTGTTTATGGGTTGGGCACATGCCCACCAAAGCTTCCACTGAGCAAATAGATACCAACACATTATGTTGTTTGTAAAGCGTTGAGCTTTAACCATGGCTCGTTTTCTTGTTGTCTCGAATGTTGTTCTGGATTCTGCTGCTGTTTTGTCCGTGCCGCTTCTTGACGTTCAATGATTTTAATGAGAACGTCATTCATTTGCTTTAGTTCTTCAACTTCAGCCATTTTTAATTTGATGACGGTTATGCTACTTCTATCACTTTACCATTTTAAAAAAAATATTGCAACTACTATTTTGATATGGGTTCTGGATTAGGTTCTTGATTAGTATCTTTGGATACTAGTCTCCGTCGACTATGCCAATTATGGTGGTGGTCTTAAGACGGACTTTTATTAATACCTAAAATATAAATACATTTTACTTACAAAACGAGTTCATGCACTTCAATAATACAATCGCTGTCATATCGGAGTTCATACACTCCGGTAGCGCAATCGTTTCGTCAGCACAACAAATTCAATTCACCGGTGTGCTGACATATTACTTGCTTAGGCTATATTGCCCGCACCAATATTATCATGGAGTAAGAGTATGTAACTCGCGTGTTCGTCTTGCGGGTGTGTTTGAGTTTTCATGTGGGATATGTGACCCACAATCTTCTCAAGAATACTATTGAAGAAGTCACATGATAGCGTCGCCTTGTGTAAAATCTAAAACCAACATTGAAAGTCTTGGTGACTGTTTGGTAGAAATGCCGAAAGTAGTCAGGACGCTGTATGTGTCTCTATTCACGCTATCATATGTGGCCTAACGAACAGCTCTCGTTGTTCGATGCAGCATTGTCTTGCGCATGTGAAGTGCACGTCTATGCATGTGACTGACTGCACTCGTCGTCAAACCATACGTTCGTTCTAGGTGGGAAGTGAAATCTAGCACATCAGCGGCTTCTCGACAACGTTTCCATTCTTCTGTTGTAAGTGCAGACTGCGTCGAACCGAATTTTCACGAGAGGCAAAACGTGAGGCTAAGTATGAAAATAAATAATAATTGGGTTAACGCAAAAACATAACATAAAGCAGGCCTAATAGAAAATCTTATTTGTTGACTGTACAGCAGCGGAATCCAAGCAAAGCCCCGTTGTTGCTATGCTAGCTTTTGTATGTTTTTCTTGTTTGTAGTAACTCAGGTCCCAAGCAAGCGATATGTAGTTATGTTTGGTATTGATTCTTTTGTGTGCTCGCTTTTTATATTTCTGTTCTCTCTCTTTTCTGGGCACTTTTTTATATAGGCCACTTTGGTATAGGACAAGACGGACTGTACTCGCGCTTATACTTTGATTATTTCTAGAAATTGTATCTGCAATTTGCACATCACTAGATATCGGATTTATTTTCATTTCTCTCGCAATGTCTTTTCTTCCCCGTTCATTCAATCGTTTTGGATCTCTTGGCATTTTCTACTGTATGAAAAGTTTCATAACGATCTAATTGTTGTATGCACTCCTTTTATTTCTCTACCGATTTCATGTTCGCTTTTTCCTTTTTAGCACATTTCTATCGCAATTGATTTAATTACTTTATGTTTACAGATTTTTAAAATAAAATATAGTGTTTATCGAAGTAAGAGTTATAACCTTTAATTTGATGTGTCCATGGTCACTGTAGCTCCTGCTGGTATATAATATTTTTTAGGATGAACTCTCTCCTGATGGCTGTATACTCGCTTTTGACGCTGACTGTATATATTTTATTTTTTTATTCCAATGTAGAACTTCTGACTGACTAATTTGATCTGCTTGATCCGTCCCTCTATTGAATGATTGTCGTCTTCACTGCAGGGGTACATCCATCTGAAATTGTTCCTTCCCCTATTTGCATTCACGTAGCTTCTGTTTTATTTTTTCTTCTCTGCTCGTCCAAAGTTCATCGGATCTGCTGTAGGCTTCTGATACATCATGGTCAGATGCAATCGAATCGTCTATCCCACGTTCAATAATATTTGTGAAGGCATAGTGAACTAACTCTTTAATGCAGTTATTTTAGTCATTCTTTGTTGCTCTTAGTGCACGGACGTTTTGCTCCACCGTGAAATTACTTTAAATTTTACAACAAAAAATCGCCCTCTCTTCAGACCTTGCGGGGAAATTTCTATAGAAAGAGAGGGGTCCATGTACCGTTGAGTATCCAAGACCCTCCGCGGGTAGGGAGGTTCGTCGGAATGGTCATTGGTTACCGTTGGTCCATCCACAATATTTCATACTTAATCTCTCTGATCACCGAGCTTTTAAAAAAGAGACACAGGCTGGCGTAAGCAGATCAGTGTGAGGTGGCTTTCTTCACGACAGACTGGTACGGGCACTAATCCCAACACGTACGAAGCTTGAGCTTATTGTTTACACAGATGCTTCTGACGTAGGTGTAGAAGCAGTCCTTACATAGTAGATACCTGACACGAGCGAGACAGGGTGACTAGCTATTTTAGCCGTACGCGTTTGGTATTTACCACAAATACAATATAATAACTTGAAATGAAATGAAGCGAGAATTAAAGTTATTCGTATTTGTGAAAAGAAAGGGACACTTTTGCTAACAAAGTCCTGTGTGTTTATTTAAAAAGAAGAAAGTTCAATTGTCCCTCAATATAAAGTGTCCTACTATCTAAAAACTGGTTACAAAATTGCTAACTGTCAGCGAGAGTTCTCCACAGTCATCTTACACAATCTGACAAGTTTGGTAGGAATGCCAAAACTAGGCATGAGACGCTGTCATATGCGGTCTTAAAGTCGACGAATAAGTAGTGCGTGCTGATCTGTACTTCTTTCACAACTAGCCTAAAAGTGAAAATCTGGCCTAAAACCACACTCATAAAGATCTTTCAGGTTCTTGACGAACGGTTTAAGACATCCACAAAATTTGCACGGAGTATCTTGTATGCGCTTTTAAGGAAACTGAGCCCTCTCTAGATGGTACATTCGAAGTGGTTTCCTCTCTTGTTGACCGGATAAACGATGCTGAGATTCCACTTATTGGAAATGTTTTCCTCCGACCATATCTTTCAAATGAGCTGGTGCATGCGCTCAACCACGTTACCTCCAGATACTTCAAATAGTTCTGCGGACAGTCCGTTCGCTCCAGCAGCTTTGTTCCGCTTGAGCCTTGATATTGCTATCTTGACCCCGGCTAAGCTTCTGGGGGAGGAGGGGGGGGGGCACAACTACAAAGTTCATGCTGGATGAGTTCAACCGCATTGTCACAAGAGGAAAAACATAAGGTAAAGTGTAAACAGATAGCAGCATGTCTAACTGCGTTAAAACAAAAAGAAAACATAAAGTGAGCCTAGGAAAATATCTTATTTGTTGACTGTTCAGCAGTGAAATTCAAACCAAGCCACATTGACGATATACTAGCTTATGCATGCTCTTGTAGCTTGTAGTAACTCAAGCCTCATATCAAGCCAGCGATATGTTGTAGTGTTTGTTATTGATTCTTTTGTGCGCTATCTTTCTTTTATAATTTTGCTTTCGCTAGTTACAGCAATCGCGTATGCGAACAATTATGTTAATTAGCGGAAGTTGAGCGCGACCCTGCTCATCATACTGCACTTTCTGGATGGTGGTGATGTTTGCTTTGTAACAGTCCAGGGCAATCTCCTCAACTTCTTCAGCTGCACGTGGTCTTCTGAGGGATATCACAATCTACGTGCAGAACCGAAAAACAATGTCCCTTAATCGTTTGCTTTCTATCGTATAATCACGGATAGAGATATTTATTTTATTATACACAATTTTTTAATTGTTATTTTTTTTCTGTCTGGGGCACAAACGAATAAATTAGAAGTCTAGTAGAAGAATGTGAACGTGCCACATGCAGCCTATGAGAGAAACACGCCCTTCTTAAAATTAAGGCCATTCGCTTGTAATGAAATAAAAAAAATTATTTTTTATTCGTACTAATGAATGCTTTTACTCAATCGGAGCTACTTAACAGCTTTTCTCTAATTAAAATTCATAAAAGTTATGTCTACGCATCTACGCACGCGTAGACATGATGTATTTAACACAACATTTTCGAAATAATTTAAGTTGAAACTATTCATAGAGGCGAGTTTTTCCAGATTTTTACGCACAACGGTGTTGAAATTAGAGGGACACCCTTATTATTATTGTTGTTATTATTATTATTTTTTTTATCATTATTATTATTATTATTGTGTTTGGAATTGTTTGAGCTTTAATTGAATTGTGTTACTTTAGGTATCTTTACGTGAACACCCGGTCATGGCCCAAAGGGTATACAACAACAAATGTTTTGGAACCTCCACCAATCGCTCAGGAGATTGATATACATGTTATTGATCTAAAAGAATTGAAACATGTTGGAAAAATGCAGAAAGCTCATAAAGCTTACACATCTGGAGCAGAGTGTTTTTTTATCTTTCTTGACGTTTGTGATAATTATGTTGCAAGGTGATTTTTTTATATTAACATTTGCCTAGATTTTTTTATATTAACATTTGCAAGATTTTTAATTTTTAGTGGAGCTGAGGATAGACATGCCTATCTCTGGGACCGATATTATGGAATATGTTTAGCAAAATACAAACACGATGATGTGGTTAACAGTGTTGCTTTCAACAGAAAAGATCCCGAAATGCTCGTAACAACAAGTGACGATTACTCCATTAAGGTGGGTATATCTATGTACATATGACATAAAGTTACATTTTCAAATAAAATTTCGTAGGTCTGGAGATCAAAAGAAAAGGCTAAGGACTTAAACATAAATATGGAGTCGTGCATAAATGCTATTAAGTTGCATTCATGGTAGAATATAAAATCGTTCCAATACTGCGGAACAATAATTATATTTATATACATAAATGTAGTGCTACAATTAGATAGCATTGTGTCTAATTATCGAAGATTATATATAAGTGTTTTTTTAAATATACAAATGTATGATATGTGCGTTAATAAATTTTGACTATTTACTTTATTAAACTGGGGAGTTGATCCACCTGATAGTATAGATAATGCACCTGATGTATAAAGGCGTTTATTTTCAACACCTTTTGATACAAGCAATCCGTAATAATATCCGCGCCGCACCAGAAAAGTGATATATGAGAGAAATTTTCCGGTAGAAGTACAAATGGAGAAGCTGGAAAACAGTTAACAATCGCACTTTTCCCTAGGAAAAATGTAACACACTGTTTAATGGCACAAAATTGGCCTTATTCCGACATTCGAACAATTCGAATAATCGTTCGAATGTATCTATTCATTCGAATGAATTTTTCGTATTTTGAGTTTCGAATGAAAAGTATTCATTATCGAAGGAACACTTCTATGAATTTGACATTTAAGATATCAGCTGTTTAAAATTTCATACACAATTGGAATAAAATCATAACCACAGTAAAATACAATGGCAATGGATTTATCATTAATAATAAATTTATCATTGTCATTAAAATTAATTTTAATAGTCATTAAAATTAATTTTTATTTTATAACTCGCTGTGCAAGAAGCGAACTTGGCACCGGAAATGGAAATTATTTAAAGAATAAATCTTACGAGAAAATTTGTGGAAATAACAGATTAAAATTTAAGTTTTTAGTGAGTGGGCCAGTGTACCAAAATAGAAGATTGTCCATAATCTGTTGTATTGTAAATCGTTTCCGGGCAAAATCAGTCTGTATTTATTTATTGGTCTGGGAATTATGTTGCGGCTGCCCATATTTCAAAATGACAAATACCAAGGTCTCTTACACACCCCATGTATATAGCGTTAATGTATGTCTCTAGTAATGAAAATAGGCACAGGGGTTATGGTTGAATAATATAAAAGAATGTTTTAGTCGACCGCCAATGCAAGTCCGTCGTGATAAAGGAATGATGGTGTGCTACTCATATAGCAGATATCACCTCTTAAAAAAAATTAGTGCTGCACCTGTTCTGCTGTTTGGAATAGTCACTGTAAGCCTGTTTCTACACGTATAAGTTCATGCGATGGACATAAGCCGCGACAAAACCACGAACATTCATCGGCTGATCTTCGAACAGAACGGACGTGTTATCATTTGTCTCCGTGGTATCTTGCGACAGTTTCTAAAGCTTTTAAGCTTTTATCTCTTCCCGTTATACCTTTCGAAATTTTTCTTTTACCTCCCGCGCAAGTGTTGGCCACGTGAGTCTTCGCACAACGAAACGGAAAAGAAAGAATAGTTGGGCAATTCTCAAATTTCAACTGATAATTCTATATTTCCTACCACCAATAAAGCACCGAAATTTATAATTATGTCACCTACTGACAAAAAAATACCCATTATAAATATCTCTGAACATCTTACGGAAAAAAGTAATCGATGCCATTAGCACCTTTTACGCGGCGATAGTTTGCTTATACAAACAAAAACAGCCAGAGCTGCGGAATTATTTCCTAAAAAACCCTCTGCCCAATCCCAATCTATTTGCAAGCCAAGGAAATCCTTAAAGTAAAGAACTTAAAGTGGTGCTTTCTATACGACGAACTAACAAATATAACAGATATTCGGATACAATAGCAAAACCAATTCAACGCAGTCTACAAAAACTGCCAATGAACTAATACAAAAACCTTCGAATAATGTAAAAGAAACAAACCAAATTAGTAAAAGTAAATTACCAGAATCAATTTCGAAAAAAACACCATTCTCATACTACGTTAAAACCTATGTCGATATCAAATTCACCAAAACAAATTTCTGATATTTCCAATCAAAATACACCTCAAATGCATTTTACCCCAACACTTCTCACTCAATTCGTTCCCTTCTATCGAAAGTCACTTACGTCCTGATGAGCACCATTCAATATTATGCTCAAGACTCAACAGACGATGATGAACCATAATAATATTAATGTAAACAGCCATAGTTTCGGCTCACACTCTAAACAGCGGAGCAGCAATTTTTACTTACCATCTTCTACCAAACATAATATTTCAGTCACCACACACCTATACTCAACCGACCAAAATCCTTCATTATTGCAAAAATGGAAGAGTGTGGATATCTATGTAATAGCTGGTTTAAACAGCTGACGCACGTTTCGTGCTTTGTTTCACTGTCAAACATCTTCAGTTTGGTCTATAATTTAACCATGAATCGTCTTACAAACGAACAACGCTTACAACTTATTGAATTTTTAAACCAAAATGCGTGCTCTGTTAAGAAAGTTCATCGCGCGCTTCTTCCATTTTATGGTCAGGTAATTTTTGGCTCAATGGGTACGTAAATAAGCAGAATTGTCAATTTTAGAGTGAATATCAGGCAGAAGCATCGCAAGAGCTACCAATGCATCCAGAAAAAGTCACAGTTTGGTGCGGTTTAGGGCTGGTGGCTTCATTGGAATGTACTTCTTCAAAGATGATGCGATGATCTAACTTTTTTTTTGCCCAAAATGCAAGAGCTTGACTCGCATGACATGTGGTTTCAACGAGACGGTGCCACATGCCACACAGCACGCGCAACAATCGACTTATTGAGAGGCGAGTTCGGTGAACATTTTATTTCACGTTTGGGACCAGTCAATTAGCCGCCTAGATCGTGCGATTTAACGCCTTTAGACATTTTTTTGTGGGGCTATGTTAAAGCTCATGTCTATAAAGACAAGCCCGCTTCAATTGACGCATTGGAAGCCAACATTGAAGCATTTATTCGTGAGATACCGGCCGAAATGTTGGAAAGAGTATGCCAAAATTGGACTAGCCGAATGGACCATTTGAGGCGCAGTCAAGGTGAACATTTGCAAGAAATAATCTTCAAACATTAAATTATATGGACCGTACTATCGATTTAAATAAAGATTTCATGCATTTTTCTGAATTGTATGTGCATTTTTTTTAAAAACTTTCCTATTGCTTTTAAAAAATCACCCTTCATATGCTTTGGTGTATAAAGGCTTATTTGAGGTTCTCATAATTTCATGGCAGATATCGGTTGTTGAGATATCTCCACCTTTGAAAAATAGCTGCGTGAAATTTTCGAGCAACTCAGAAATAGCTTTTTTCTCCTCCATACTCAAGTGATCAAGATTGGAGTTATTCTTCAGTTCTTTTCCCTTAAGTGTTTGTAAGCTGCAAATGTTTTCAATATTCATGGGATAATAGTATTCTTAAAAAAAAACAACATTTTCCAGGTAGATAAATATATACGCGTTGTTAATAATCGTTTTGAATGCATTAAGAAGGTTTTGGCCAGTAATTATACACAAATTTTTCTATCGAATTTAATAAGTTTCCAAAGGTACCATACTAAAGATATAAAAAATTTAACTTATCATCTGGATTCTGGGATGGTTCTTGGATTGAACTACATATCTTCCATGATATACGCAGGATAGCTTATTGACCTAGTATTTCTGGTGTATTATAGTTTATTTTTTCGGGTTATCGAGTGTGTCTAATACTTCAATAAGTGTCTTCGGTCTTAGTAGCTCCTTCAATTTTGCCTTGATGTCCTCCCACGTTGCATCAATTCTCAGGTCTTTGATGATGTTTGCAGTATCTACGAGTATTTTTTAAATTTTTTTTTATTTAGCCTTACCGGGAATAAAATTTCCCCCGGAATTTTTGCCCCAAAAAGCCTTTCCTTATCGTAAAGAACTTCGAAAATGGAAAAATGTTCCCCTGGAGAAAAGTTGGTATCGGGAATTAATTTTCAGGGGGAAAAATAATGACATTTCTCCAAAAATATTTCTCCTGTATTTGCTTGAAGGAATTCCTTTGTTTTGTTCGTGTTTCGGAGAAAATTAAAAATGTAGTTTTGTTTTTTTTAATTTTTTTTAAATTGAATTTACTGATGGATATTCATAATTAGGTCCACTACGTCTAACAAGCAATAGTTGTTGTCAGCTTAATTATTGATGGTGTGCCTCTCTTCTACTCTTTTTTGGGTATTGGTATTGAACAAATAAGAATATCCAACAAATATTTAAATGCTGGTTTGTTGACACGATAATGTTGCTTGAATCTATAAGAAAGTTTATTTTACATAAGGTTAGTCGTTGTGAAAGTATAACTTACAATTGTTTCGCCAGTTCCACCGGATTAGAACAATCTCATAAACCTCTACGAATTGATCTCTGCTTTCGTATTTTTCCCTTTCTTCAACGATTAATCTTAAAGCAATGGAATGCATTGTGCAAATTCAATTCAAATGTTTAATTTTCACGACGGTTTTAAACTAAGAACGGATTTACGTTAACGTTTAATTCATTTCACAAAAAATACCTCTCAAAATATTTCGAAATTCATTCGAAGTTGATTCCGAGGGAAATTTATTTCCCGGGAAATCGCCGATTGGAGGAATCGATTCCCGGGAAAAAAATAATTCCCGGGGACTTGGATTTCCCCCGGAATCGCCGATAAGGCTGATTATATTAAGGCCAAAGTTTAATAATTGTTTATAGTTTGGGCACAGGCCCATCACTGTTTTCTCTGAGCTTATAAATGCCAACACATTATGTCCTTTTTGTAAAGCATTGAGCTTAAACCATGACTCGTGTTCTTGCTGTCTCGAATGTTGTTCCGGATTTTGCTGCTGTTTTGTACATTTCATCATTTTGCCTCTTCTTGACGTTCAATGATTTTTATGAGAACTTCAATCTTTTGCTTTAGTTCTTCAACTTCAGCCATTTTTAATTTGATGACGGAGTTCATACACTGCGGTAGCGCAATCGTTTTGTGTCAGCACAACAAATTCAATTCACCGGTGTGCTGACATATTATTTGCTTAAGCTACATTGCCCGCACCAATATTATCGTGGAGTAGGAGTATGTAACTCGCGTGTTCGCCTTGCGGGTGTGTTTGTGTTTCCATGTGGGATATGTGACCCACAATCTTCTCAAGAATACTATTGAAGAAGTCACATGATAGCATCGCCTTGTGTAAGATCTAAGACCAACATTGAAAGTCTTGGTGACTTTTTGGTAGAAATGCCGAAAGTAGTCAGGACGCTGTATGTGTCTCTATTCACGCATCATATGTGGCCTAACGAACAGCTCTCGTTGTTCGATGCAGCATTGTCTTGCGCATGTGAAGTGCACGTCTATGCATGTGACTGACTGCACTCGTCGTCAAACCATACGTTAGTTCTAGGTGGTGAAGTGAAACCTAGCACATCAGCGGCTTCTCGACAACGTTTCCATTCTTCTGTTGTAAGTGCAGACTCAAACTCCAAGCAAGCGATATATTGTTATTTTTGTTATTGATTCTTTTGTGTTCTCTCTTTTTATATTTCTGTGCTTCGTCTTCGCGTATGCGAATCATTAGGTTAATAAGAATAAGTTAAGCGCGACACTTATTCTCTTGATTCCCTTTACGCTCCTTAACAAACATATGTATTTGGCGAGGCAAAAAAAAAACACCGCATATTCCCTTTGAAAACAAAAAATGTGGTTACTGACTCAAACGAAGTTTCTAAAAGTTTATTAGAAATTTAAACTATTCAAAAAATTGAGGACCTAGCGAATGTAATTCTTATCGATAACAATTTTGTATAGATATTAAATCGTAATATTAATAAGCCCTGTGCACTCCAGCCTAAAAGCAATGACGAAACAAATTAAAACACAATTGTAAAAACATACATAAAATGTTGCAGTAACTAGGCCCTATTTCCTTGTGGGCTTTGGTGCCACTCAATTATTATTATCATTAATTTTTTTTTAATGCATTTTTTTTATTTATAATGGTAAATTCTATTGGCTAGACATAAAAAATGCTTAAACTAGCTCACTGTCCTAACTATGTTGCATGACTAACATACTGGCCCCTTTTGGGCACTCTAAGGTAAACCTAATCTTAAATATATGTCTTAGTGGCCGAATTTGGTTTTTGTATTAGGGTTCGACGAGGGAGCTACCCCAATTCTCCCCTTTCTGATGTTGCAGTAGCACATCCTGCCGATCACGGATTGAGACCGCTGTGCTGAACCTGAGGTGCTCCCCAGCGCTCTGCGCGACAGGTTGGTCGTAGTTGAGTCGCCCATCCGCAGCGTTACGGGCGAAGTGGAAGATGAGCGGCACCGCAGAACGATTTTCTATCAGGCCGTTTTGGTCGAAATAGAGGAATGCTTCTGGGGGAACGAAGCCGTTACGTCGTACCCTTTCGTGGTAGAGTGGGTTAGGATAATAGGCACCGGAGATCAGATTATTGATCTCCGGTGCCTATTATCTATTCTATATCTCGCAGTATGACCTCGAATCATCTTCAGCAGGAAATTGTCCACTCTAATCAGGTTTGCTCTGTTGTATAGGACCTCGTTGGAGTAGAATTTTCTGTACTGGGACTCTGGTGTTCTGTAAAGTTGAAGGCAAGCCCGAAGGCAAGCCCTCTCAAACACCCTAATCTTTTCCATCAAGCTTGCCCTCACGTTGAACCACACGGGACATCCATAGATTAGCATTGTCCGTATGAGGCCAATAGACATGAAATGCAGATCGTGCACATTGTAACGTAAGCATAAGTATTTTTGAATATCTAAAAATTAAAAGCACTGAGTGAGATAAACACGCGTGTCACAAATTCGCCGACAACGGACTTATTCCTAAAATACGAAATATCGCAAATGCGGCGACAATGGAGTGCAAAGCGTTAAAATATTGAAAACAATGTGAATTAAATTAGATTACTGAAACTTTTAGTTAACAAACTTCCTTGCAATGCAAAGTTAAAATCCATCTACTCGGAAACGGACGAATTGTATTATTTTGTTCTTGGTATAAATAACAGTTATCAAAATGTTAATCAAAGTTTTCAATTCAACTATAGTTTTCGAAATTAACCGGATAACGAACTGTTTAGTTTATGCAAAAATTCTTTTTTTTTTTAAATCACATTCCAACACATTTTTCACATAACAATCGGCAATATTTTATTAACAGCAGACAAGAATATTCGCGACACTATGCAGGACGGCAAAATAATTCCTCTAATTTTCAAAATTATAATATACAAAATTCTCAAAACTTCAATCCACGTTCAGACCATAGTTCCAGCTTCCAAAATTTGGAACATTCCCAATGTTATTTTATTTGGAATCAGGGAATATTGAAAGAAATAATTACTTTTCTGGAATTGTACACCAACCGTCTAGCCGTTTGAGCCAAAATAATTCAACGTCAGTTAGGTACAATGTTACCCTAGCAACGGATGTAGGTTACATTCAGACTGAAGGCATGCGTAGTAGTACGCATGAAAAATTTCAATCACCGAGCCTAGGCGTCTTTCCTGTTTAATAATAAAAGTGCAATCCATTCCAATTAAAATATTAATAGATATTGGAGCAAGTCCTTCAAATCGGAAATAAAGAGGAGTTAAAATTACCTCCTTAGTAATTAGGAAGAACCAAAAAATACCAACAGGAAATTGTATCCCTATATTTCAAATACATTTATATCCAGAAGGGGCAGGGCAGGTATTATAGTGTGTATTGACATGTATCTTTCAATCTTGTACTTTTATGTTTTAATGTCACTTTTGAATTTATAACCGAATAAATCATCGCAATAATAGGTTATGGGCCCAATTCTGCGTTAAATTTAAAAAAAATTTAAGATCTCTGTAACAAAAGTGCGAGTAAAGTTTATTTTAAAGAAAATTCACATATAATATAATGGACAGTGATCGTTTTGTAATTGATCCTTTGGAGGGCGGTTCTAATTGGCTAGTTTGGAAAATCCAAATAAAGCAACACTTGGAGGCGTACGAACTATGGGACGTCGTTAATGGCTTTTATAATCAACCGGAACAAGCCGACACGGATTATGCTGCTAAGCTTGCTGTTTGGAGGAAAGCTGATGCAAAGGCCAGGCGAACAGAAGCGTGCCAAAAACAACCCTTCCTTCAAATAATGAACTGCGAGACTGTGTGCAATATGTGGACAACTCAAAAAGGACGTATGAACAATCATCAGAATCAAATATTCTTTTCTTGCAACAGAAGTACTGCAAGTACGTCAATCCGACGATATTTCAACGTTCTTATCAAAATTAATGGAGATTGTACAGCAGATGAAAGATCAGAAGGAGCAAATATCAGATACCAAAAGAATTTAATAATTCTCATAGTGCCTGGGAGTCCACCAGTGCAGAAGAAAGGACAATGTCTAGTTTGCAGTCTAGGCTCATGGCGGAAGAACTTCGTTTAAAGTCTCAAGAAGATGTTAAAACTGTGGTGCGTTCGTGAGTCAGATTTCCTTATGTGATGACAATGACTTGTAGGTAATGGATTCTGGTGCCAGTGACCACATGTGCCATCGTCATGAATGGTTTGTCAACTTCAAGCAATCCCTGACAAGTGTTACAATTGGAAATGGAAACAAGATCGTATCTCAAGGAAAAGCTGATATAGAAATTTTTGCATTCAATGGGTCAAAATGGATTGAAAGGCGTATTACAAATGTTCTATATGTACCGGAAATTCATCTTAACTTGTTTTCATCGGGAAAAGCAATGGATCGGGGCTACAAATTACAATCCAACAGCGAGCGTTGTGTATTTGTGGACAATTGTGGCGATGTGGTTGCAGTTGAAGTAAGACGGAAAAATCTATTTAAACTGCTCTTCAAAATTCGGCCACAAGAGTACAACAAGGCGTTGGCAAATGTTGCGTTCAAAAAAGAATCATTGCGGTTGTGGCACGAGCGTTTGGGACACCAACATGCTGTTCATGTTAGAACTTTTCTAAATCAAAAGGGCATTGATTTCATTGGCGAAGAGTTCATTTGTGAAGCCTGCCTCTACGAAAAGCACCATCGTGAGAGTTTTCCAAGCCGTGAAATAATCTCATCAACGTGTGGTGAAATAATTCATGCAGATATCTGTAGACCAATGGAAGAAAGTTCGTTAGGTGGTTCGAGATACTTCTTACTTCTAAAAGATGGTTTTTTGCAATTCCGCTATGTTTATTTCCTGAAGCAAAAATCAGAAGCTGCAGCAAAAATCAAGCATTTTGTAAAATTGCCAGAAAAGAATCATGGCAACATCATTAGAATCTTCAGATCCGACAATGGTACCGAATTTGTCAATGAAGAATTGCGGTCATTCTTTCAAGATATCGGAATTCATCATCAGTGTACTGTACCGTTTACACCTCAACAAAACGGATGCGCAGAAAGATAGATAGATAGATAGATCTTTATTAGGCACATAAAACTAAATTTTACAGTTAAGTATTGCACATTTTACATATAGAGATTTGGCACGCAAGTACCTTGCTACTAAAAAACACTTTTATGTATGAAAAAAAAGTTTACGAAACATTAAAGATGACATATTAGAGGAAAAGCACAAGAAAAACCCCCATAATAAAAAAAATTAATAGTAATAATACCAATAATATAAAAAAAACAAAGTTGTACAAGGCAAACTGTTGTATCAATAAATAAAATAATACTGTGTATTAAATAAATAATTTATAAACATGTTAACAAACAAACAAAAATAAATAATTAAAAATAAAATAAATAAATATATGAAAGACAAAATAGACAGATAGATAAATAAATAAATAAATAAATAGATAAATAAATAAATAAATAAATGATTAATAACAAAAAAATCCAAAAATGAATGAATAAATAAATAAATAGTAATAAATAATTAATGAATAACAAGTGTATAGATAGATGGAAGTTAACTTCTTCGTCGCGACGGCTATTAAAGAAATTAAACCGCACAAGCTTTAGCTTATGTTTATGTATCTAGTTTTCCTAGTCTTACTTGCTGATAGTTCTGTTATGCTGTCTTTGATTTGGGCCAACTGATAATCTAATATCAGTCGAAGTTCTCTGTCCGGAATATGTTTAATTGTCAGTTGTTGTTTGTTCGACGAGCATGTCATACTGATTCAAATCTATCACGTGGATTAGTTTGAAGTAACTGTTAATCAACCAGGTGTTTCCTTCTTTAATTGTAACGATTGGCGAATCATATGAAAAAAAGGGGAGTGTGTGCCCATAACCTTGAAGAACTAGACTGTAAGGTAATTTTACAAATTTATTAGATTAAATTTGTAGATATCATCGTAATCTTAGTATAAACCAAATTGTGCATAAATAAATGTAACATATAAGTATTTAATTTTTTCATTTTCATTTCATTATTTTTATGAATTTAAGTAATTCTTTTATATATAATTCATGTGCATAGGCCCAAGATGTTTTTTTCTTATTATTCCCTAGATGTCCGCTGAGCGTTCTCCATTAAACTTTCGGGGTAGTGTCTGTCGCTCGGAAGGCTCGTATGAATCCCGTTTAGTCGTTAATGCGGGTATGTTCGCAGCGACCTACTAATGGTACGAGGATTTCCGCCACGACGAAATTTAATTCTTCAGACAACCGGCCCCTTTTTTCATGAGAATTGGCCCCTCTTGGAGCAATAGTTGAATCTTATTTTTGTTCTTTTTTGTATTTGTAAATTTGCAAATTCATATGTTCATTAATCTTTTTTCATATTTCGAATGTGGGCTTTGTGTATTCTTTTGACACTTGCTGTTGTTATCGTGATTCGGTTGTCCTTTGAAACAATCTCTTTTTAATATAAGGGCTTGTTTTTGCCCTTTATTTTTTTGACCACGACATATACAACATCACCCACGTTATACTTTCTGGGAGCAGTTCTTTTCAGATTTAATCTAGCGTTTCTAGCGTCCATATTCTTCCTGATAATCCCCCCAAGGTCCTTATTAATTTTTGACCGTAAATTTAGCAGATTTTGATAGTTTAACCTCTGTGAACGGTTAAAGAAAATGTCAGTTGGTTTTCGCTTGATGACCGAATGTATTGTGTTATTATACCGATCGACAGCGATATTGACAAGTTCTTTAACCATCAGTTGTGGGTTCTCGACCTTAAGGCAACGAAAGATTTCTAAAATGGTTGAATGGACTTGTGGCGACTTGGCCACACAACCAAATGCAGACTTCCGCACACAGATGGCATCGAAGTCGAGACAAAGAAGTTCCCGAGCTACTTTTGAACTTCACGACGACTTGTGTGAACAATGACCATTGTTCAAGTAGCAGTTATTCGTTGTCTTCTTATTTAAAGCGTAGAAGTGTAAAGAACTATTTTGGAGCTAAAAATAAAGTTAACATTTTTATAACGTTGTTTGAAACTTGTGTTTAAATTTAAATCTGGCAACTCAAAAAGCCAAATACTCTTTCTATTTGTCCATTCACCTCACTTCGATAAACAGGCGTCAAGAAGAGCTTAACACCAAGATTAGCAATGAAGTTCAAAACTATTGGGATAAGAAAGCCTCTATCGTTATCGTTCACTAACATTTGAGGCACCGTAAAGTAATGTAAAATTTTGATTAACTTTGACCTAATATATAATGTCGACTTCTCTTTAATATGAAAAAATTTAGAAACATTACCGTCAGGAATTTTTCATTTTGAATTTCCATAATGTCCATGTGGAGGATTTCACATGGATATCTTGGAATAGGTGTTTTCTGCAAGTACGGGTATGTCGGATGCCGATCATACTTGTTTGAATTACAAAACTCGCATAAAGCTACTGTAGGCTTTTAAATGAAAAAAATATGTTTGTCTTAGAACACAACCTTTTATAATGCAAGAATGTAATCCAATCACATGCACTCAAACTGTTCGTAACATAAGACATCTGTAACATAATGTTAAAAAGAGATCGTATGATCATGTAACTTACGTTGTAACATATATGTATGTACTTATTATAAATAGGAGAACGAGCGAAATAAACGGAGTGTCTCAACCTACCGCTTATCGAGGTAAGTTGTTTTTTTCGATGGTTCACCGCCCGGCACCCTCTATAGCATCAGAAGTGGGATGCACTCAAACTGTTCGTAACATAAGACATCTGTAACATAATGTTAACAAGAGATCGTATGATCATGTAACTTACGTTGTAACATATATGTATGTACTTATTATAAATAGGAGAACGAGCGAAATAATTATCGAGGTAAGTTGTTTTTTCCGATGGTTCACCGCCCGGCACCCCCTATACTACAAATCTTTTGATTTGCGCCATCATATGAGGGAAATTATACTTCTCAAGAATTTGCTCTCTATTTTCGGCTGTTATGAACTTGCGTTCCTCATTGGCAACATCCTCCACAACCCGTTGTGTAACCCGTATTTTATAACTGGTAAAGTTATCCAGATATACTGTATGCAGCAAGTTCAGATAGGTTTCAGGAATTTTGATTTCATTTACGACTCTTGGTTTAAGTTTGGCTTTCAGTTCCCGTACAAGAGTTTAACCATTTATTTACCTTGCAGATATATAATGTCGGTGATAACCAGGATGCTGTTCCTCTGATGCGGCAAGGTCAATTCCGATCCAGAAAATCAACTGATTCCTGAACGCATTTATTGGGGCGTCTTGCTTAGCGCTATGCATGGTGCCTGATTCTGTCCTATCGTCCGAAATTTCACAAAACCCTTCCTCTGCTGTGCCTGTTCGCGAACCACATTCCATTGAACCCTTCACTCGCTGTACTCGTGACAGAATCTGTGTTCGATTTACCTTCGCTGGCTGTATCAGCAAATGGTTTACCTCTGTTCTAAGACGGGAAAGAGCGTCAGCAACATGGTTTGACTTACCGGGAGTATAAATTATCTCATGGTTATACACCTCGATTGGTGGTCAGTATATATCCTTATCTTTTTCGCTCCGTAAAGGTAATTCCTCAAGTTATCAAGTGCTCGCACAATCGCAAGCATTTTCTTCTCATTCGTTGCATAGTTTCTTTCTGTGCGATTCAATAAACGAGAGATACTGGCCTTTCTTTTCGTTAGTCGAAGTTTATAATTTCTTCAAGTTCTCAAACGCCTTTATTGCCTCTTCGTCAACTTCGTAGTAGGAAGTAAGACCAAGAAAGCTTTTAAGTTCTTATAAAATTTTCGGAGGATTGATTTTTTCTACCGCCCTCACTTTCTTAGGGTCAGGAAGGACTCCTTGAGGGATCGCCAAATATCCAAGAAATTCCACGCTGGTGTCCATGAAGTGTGTTTTTTCAATATTCACTTTTAGTCCAGCCTCTTTTAGCTTAGAGAAAACCGTTTCTATATCTCTCAGGTGATCTTCTTCGGTAGTGCTGAAGATGGTGATGTATTCGATGTATACGTAGCAAATTTTGCCAATTAACTCTTTTAGTACATCATCTATCATCCTTTGGAAAATTGCTGGTGCATTCTTCAATCCGAACGGGAGTCTTAGGTATTCGTACTTCCCGTTCATAGTTGAGAATGCTGTTTTAGGGATATCACTCTCGTTGTTTCGGATATTGTTTCGCTTGTAATAGTTTGATTCACAGAGTCTGACGGCTGGTTTTTCAATTTAATAATTTTGTTTGAATTAATGGTTAATATGTTTTTTTCCCTATCAATCACCGCCTTAAGGTCTTTTAAAGTATCATCGCCAATAATACCATCGAATGTCTGCAACCCGGGGAGTTCGAAAAAGTTATATCGAAATCACAACCTAAACTCTGAAAGAACTTCCCTCTTACTTTGTATTCAACCTTAATTTTTCCACCAGGACTACTAGCATAAAAAGGGTTTTGAACGGGTTGCAGACGTGACACCAGTCCTGGTTTGATAAAATTTTTGTTTGCGCCGGTGTCCACTAGAAAATTCAAACAATCTCCATCCCGTGTCACGTATTCTATGTATGGTACGCTGGAATTGAGGCACCCACCATACAACTTTCTTCTGGAGGCCGTTCATGTTGAGAATCATTTATTTCAGCATTGTCGTCTACATCACCGCTTCCTGTCGAAGCGACGTGAAAAATTCTCTGCTGTTCCTTGGGTAATTATCCGACTTCTGTTCCCGTTTAAAGGGGGTTGTTAGGGCGGTTCATATAGTTGACGTTTCGTGTTTGCACGGAGCTATTCACCTCTATCTTAATTGGTGGTTTTGGGCCAAGTGCTCTTGGTGGTGCGTAATTTCGACGATACTCTGTTCCTCGCAAAAGGAACGGCCGTACGGGAGGGACGTTACTGGGTGCGAAATTATAGCTAACTGGGGATGATACCATGTTTGGTGTCCTAATTTGAACAGAGTGATTAAAAAATTGAGATTTTCCATCTCTAAGCACGCAAAGGGGAGCATGGGCCTATGCACACGAGGCAAAGTCCTTGATCGCGCTCAACATGGCGAGCTGCCAAGACTATTCTCGTCCGTGCATAGGTCAAGTTGACAAACAGCCTTCCCTTGGCGCCCCCTGGATAGCCATTACAGCATCCGTTGTGTGGTGAACCAATGTATGCAGTAGTCCTACCAGTCTGTAGGTTGTGCGTGAGGCTAACTCCCTCACCACACAAAAACAAACCCAGTTCAGAGACAACATCATGCCTCGGATATAGACGGATCCAATGTTGACAACCCCAGCAAACGTACAAAGGACAACGATTTTCGGTTCAGCACGTGGAATGTGAGGTCCCTTAATAGACCGCGTGCAGCCGAACAACTTGCGGAGGCCCTTGACTGCTACAAAGCAGATATCACCGCCATCTAGGAAGTGCGGTGGGATGGCCCGGGCAGAAAGAAGATGAAGAACTGCGACATATACTACAGTGACTGCTACAGGGAGAGAAGGCAGCGCCTATTCGGATGCGGATTTGTTGTTTAAGGCAGACTTAAGCAAAAAGTCATAAGCTACGATCCCGTAAGCGAACGCCTCATGACAATCCGCATTAAGGCTAAATTCGGGAATATCAGCCTGATATGCGCTCACGCCCCGACAGAAGAGAAGGATGACAACAGCAAGGATAAGTTCTATGATCTCCTAGAAAGAACATATGATCGATGCCCCAGCTATGACACCAAGATCGTTCTAGGAGATTTCAATGCTCAGCTGGGAAAAGAGAACATCTTTGCTGGGGTCATCGAGAAACACAGCCTGCACGACACCACTACCGAAAACGGACTCAGGCTGCTGGACTTCGCCGCGGGGCAGAATCTCTCTGTGAGCAGTACGCGGTTCCCACATTTCAACATCCATATAGGAACCTGGCGATAACCAGATCAATCAACCGTCAACCAGATTGGTCACGTTGCGATCGACGTCAGACACTCCTCCAACATTCTCAATGTCCGACCATTCCGAGGCGCTAATATCGACTCGGATCATCACCTTTTTGTAGCCAAGGTAAGAACCCGGATATCGAGAGAACAACGGAGTCGAGATAGGCCAAAACGGTTTGACGTCAGAAAGCTACAATCGTAACAGGTCGCTGGGATCTTTGCCGACCGAGTCTCCCTGAAGCTCTCCCAAAGTTCGACGCTGCCTGCACCGACAATAGAAGAAGAATGGAAACGTTGTCAAAAAGCCATCAAAGAAGCTGCCACTGATGTGCTGGGTTTCACGCCACCACCTAGAAGGATCCCATGGTTTGACGACGAGTGCAGGCAGGCAGCCAAACAGGATGCTTACCAGGCAACGCTGCATCGGACAACGAGAGCTGTTAGTGAGCTCTACGAATAGAAAAGAAGGGAAGAGAATCGGCTTCTCAGAAGGAAAAAGAGAGAGCATGAGAAGCACACGGTAGAAGAGATGGAGAGGCGTTATGGCAGGAATGAAGTCCGAAAGTTTTACCGAAAGGTAAACAGCTATCCGGTGGATACAAGGTTCGGACGGAAGCCTGCCGGGTCCAAAACGGAAACGTCGTAGTAGAGTCGTAATCGATTCTGAGAATCTGGAAATATCATTTCTGCAGACTCTTAAACGGCGATGACGGCCCATATTCCGCTGTTAGGTAGAATGTTCCGCTTAATTTGGACGATGCTAGACAAGAATTCCGTCCCCCCGACTTGGACGAGGTCAAGATAGCAATATCGAGACTGAAGTCAAATAAAGCTGCTGGAGCGGATGGACTGTCCGCAGAACTGTTTAAAGCAGCTGGGGATGACCTGGTTGTGCGCATGCACCAGCTCATCTCAGCGTCGTCTGTCTGGTCCACAAGAAAGCAGACCCCTTCGACTGCGCAAACTATCGAGGGATAAATCTCCTTAACATCGCATACAAGATCCTTTCAGCCGTACTGTGTGAACGCCTGAAACCGTTTGTCAACAACCTGATTGGTCCCTATCAGTGTGGTTTCAGGCCAGGGAAGTCCACCATCGACCAAATCTTCACACTACGGCAGATCCTGGAAAAGACCCAAGAAATGCAAATCGACGCTCACCATCTATTCGTCGATTTCAAGGCCGCATATGACAGTGTGCATAGAGACGAGCTATACGGTGCCATGTCTAGTTTTGACATTCCTACCAAACTCGTCAAATTGTGTAGGATGACGATGGAGAACTCTCGCTGCTCCGTCAAGGTCGGGAACGAACTCACCGAGACCTTCAATGTCAAAAAAGGTTTTAGACAAGGCGACGCGCTGTCATGCGACTTCTTTAACATCATTCTTGAGGGGATCGTGCGTAACTCACACCTCAACACCAGAGGCACGATCTTCCACAAGTCCGTTCAACTGCTAGCTTATGCGGGTGACATTGATGTGATCGGCCGAACTCAGCGAGCCGCCAATGAGGCGTTTGCTAGCATCGAAGCGGAAGCCACTAAAGTGGGAATGGTGGTAAACGAGGGCAAAACTAAGTATATGCTGTCATCGAAGAAGGACGCAGAACATCGACGTCTCTAACAGAGCGTCACTATGAGCAGCAGACGTTTCGAGGTAGTCAAGCACTTCGTCTACCTCGGCTCCGCAGTAAACAGTTGCAATAACACCAGCACCGAAATCAAACGCAGAATCACTCTTGCCAATCGCTGTTTCTTTGGGCTCAAGAGGCAATTGAGTAATAAAGCCCTCTCTCGAAAGACTAAGCTTGCTTTATATAACACCTTGATCATCGCAGTCGTACCTTATGGCGCGGAAACTTGAACACTACTAAAAGCGGATGAGGATGCCCTTGGTCTCTTCGAGAGAAAAGTTCTGCGTGCGATTTTTGGTCCTGTTTGCGTTGATGGCATCTGGAGGAGAAGATTCAACCAAGAACTGTATGGGCTTAACGCTTAAGGTGGCTAGGCCATGTAGAGCGTATGGTCACCACCGCTCGGGCCCGAAAAGTCTTCGAATCTGAGCCATTGGGACAACGCAACAGAGGACGGCCCAGGATAAGGTGGCGCACACAAGTGAAGAAGGACCTCAACAAACTTGGAGTGAGCAACTGGCGGCAGCTGGCTGAAGAGGCACGTTGGTTTAGGCTCAGGTCCACCCCGACTGTAGTGCCACAAGAAGAAGAAGAAGAAGAAGAAGCACGCAGAGTATGCCTCCGGTAAAGTTGTAGCCCTTTGGATTACTAAAAGCTTAGAAAGATCTCCACTCAAACCGCGCACGCTCGATTTCTATATGACTCTATGAGGGCACTTCTTGTTTCCTCAGAAAAGTCATCTGCCTTAATTTTACTCACAATTAGGAAGAATTGACGAATCACGGTGGCGTAGAAGTTGCAACTGACTAAGTTGGTGTTCAAGGGTACGAATATCTTTTTTATGAGCATAGTGGAGATACAAAACTCGCTTTATTTCCGACCAACTATTATCGAAGATATTATATGATACTAGTGCAGAATCTGCCTTCCCCCTAATTTTTTGGCGGATGTGCTGGAGGATAGCGCTATAAATAGGTTTTGTTTGGACTATTTCATAGTCCTTCAAAATTGTTTCCACGCTATGAACCCAGGAAACGAAGTGAACCGGATTACCGTCAATGGCTGATAATCCCTTTACGGCGTCGGGGAGTTTAGAAATATCTTTAAACTCCTGTTCACAAGTGGGTCCGCGTAATTCTTCTGCATTCTGTGTAATAGGGATGCTGGGTTGACTGGACTGTTCAAGGAAATAACCCCTAGTCGAGATTGTAAGGATTGAACGACTTCCCCTGGATTGGATTGTTCTATTTGCCCTAAACGACCCTCTATTCCTTTTATTTGATCTATTACGCTATTGACTGCTGCCGTCAATTGCGTCACCATGTTTTTCAGCTCTTCCATTATGTCAGTGGGTTTGTATATAGTATATCGCAAGGGGAACAACCGAGCAGTAAACTTCACTGCTTTTACTTTACAATACTTATACTTTACAATACAATATTTTTTATATATTTTATGTATTTCAAGGCTACGTCTTAATGTAATGTCTTTTCTTACGTTCACAAGCTTTTCTTTAGTTTAGTAGTCAATGAGTTTTTAAGCACTTCACTATAATTTTTGCTTTACCATTTATTAATTTTTTTGGCCGAATATTTCACTATAACTTTTTGTAAATCAATTCATTAAATTCTTGTTCAAGAACTTCACCATAACCCTGTGAAATAATTTATTAAATTATTATCGGAACACTTCACTCTCAGATTTTTTTTTTATATTTTGCGTTTATATAAGTTCCCATATATGCAAGGATTAAGTCTTTCACCAAGATAACATTGTCCCTAGATTACAGGGTCCCTGCTCGGGCGCCAGTTAACTTCTTCGTCGCGACGGGTTTTAAAAAAAATAAACCGCACAATCTTTAGCTTGTGCCCCACGGGTTTTGTAAATGAAACGACTAGGGTTTTATACGTTATAATTTTATTATTCGACCTTCTGGTCTCGTGCTCCAAATCACTCTGTCTGAACAATATTAATTTCCTTAACTCCTGATCGATCAAGGTCTTTCCATTCCCACGCCCGTTCGTTTACGTCCGAGCATGCATCGCCAAAAGTCAAAATGATGCGTCTGGCTAAATGCGAGGATCGTCATGTTACATCCGCTGCAGGTGCGATCGTGGGAATGGGTTCGCACATGCGTTATCAACTGTGTTAACTTGAATAAATAAATAAACAATAAACTTGTAGAAAAATAATATAATAGATACATATGAATAACACTTTAATTATTTGATATACTATTTATAAGAGGGCTATCACCAAGAGAACAGCGAATATGAAATTTATAAGTTTTTCGACACGATCATTAATCAGTTCAACACCAGCCATTGCATGCAGTTCATTTTTAGAAAAATGCCACGGAAAGTTGCAGATAATTTTTAATGTAATATTTTGGGCTATTTGAAGCCTCTTAAAATGACATTTTGCCATACCACCCCATACAGGGCAGCCGTATGTTAATATTGATTGGAAGATGACTTTAAATGTAATAATTTTATTCTTTGTCGATAGAAGTGACTTCCTATTTATAAATGAATATAGCAAAGTGGTTGTGGTCGCCGTGGCGCAGTGGAAAGTGCATCGACTGCGGCGCAGAAAGTCTGGGTTCGATCCCCGGACGGGACACCTAGCATTTTTTTCACGGCACCACCTCTTTCGAATTGCTGACAACACTCAAAGAGTATTAATTGTCTATGGAAAGCTTCTCAAATCTCGCCGTTCGGAATCGGCAAAAAACTGTAGGTCCCTTCTACTCGTGAAGAACAATAGCATACACAACACGAGTAGTTGTTGTAGAAGCTAGGCCCTGGTCCGTTATGGGCTGTAGTGCCACTCAATTATTATAGCAAAGTGGTTGCAGTCTTTATCTTTCTTAGAGTCTGCGTAACATGACAACTAAAGGTTAGCTTAGAATCCAAATGTACCCCTAGATATTTCACCGACATATTCCAACTTATCTTTCTTCCGAAAGTAGGAATTGGACTCTGAGGAAGAAAGCAAGATTTTCTTTTCCTGGTGAAAAAGATAGCTTGAGTTTTCTCAGAATTAATTTTTGTTTTACACCTTATAAAATAACTGAGTATTATCTCACTTGCATTTAAAAGTATCATCTCAACGTTGAGAGCATATTCATGCGAGGTGTATACAGCAGTATCGTCGGCAAAGAGTGTCACTTGCAAGGTAGTAATTCATGTCACACCATGCACTTAAGTAACAAGATAAAAAATAATTTTAACACAAATTAATATTTTGTGTGGCCACCTTTTTGTTTAATTACTTCTTTTAGGCGATTTTCCATCGAATCCACTAATTTTGAAGTTGTTTTCATTTTTTTCCATTCTTCCAAAAGGGCCAGTTTAAGGTCATTCTTATTCGAAATTTTATGTTTTCTGATGCCTGTTTCCAAAATAGTCCACACATTTTCAATCACATTAAGGTCCGGTGACTGCGCCGGCGTGTTAACCACATGTGGACAGTTCCATATTAACCAAGATTGAACCAAAGCCGATTTTTGCTTGGGATCGTTATCTTGGTAGTGCCGAAAACTTTCCCGTATTCCCAATGCTACACCACTTTGAATCAAATTTTCTTTGAATATGTTTAAATAAACTGTCAACCCATGGTTGCGGGCTAGTCGGCGGATGGTTTCGGCACTGCATTTCTTCATCAATTCCTCCTCTACCACGACAACCAATTTCGGAGCAGATAAGTTGGGGTTTACCTTAATTTTGCGTATGATAAACCGTTCATCCGCTTCCGTTAAAATTTTGTTTGGAGCTTTTCGACCCGTAACTCGATTTTCATGAATAAATCGCTCAATAATGTGTTGGACTGTGCCAGAACTTACCTTCACAATTGACGCAATTTTTTTTTTTAGTTTCGCATTTTTAAAATGAAACAAAACTAGTTCGTGTTATTCTACTGACGTTCGTTTACCCATTTTGTTTTTTTTACTTATTTCTGGGTTTTTTTTTATCAAAAATAACTTCGAGATACTTTAAATTCACTTTATAATCTGGAATCGGCATTAAGAATCTACTATACCTCTTCCAAAGGACTTACATCAAATAAGCTGTGAGCTTATTTTATATTGGGAGTACTTCTATTTTCTGCTGTGAGGAAGAATTTAAATTTTTTCAACAAATTAACGGTACGAATTTGTTGCTAGTAAATAAACAAAACAAATATTTTTCTAATTTTTTTATATCCCTCCTAATATCTAAGTTACAGCGTTTTGAAGTTTAAATAAACGTTCACATCGAATAAGCTGTGATCAACTGTATATTGTACAGAATAGGACCAAGTACAGAGCCTTGAGGAACACCAATGGAAAAGCTATGGGGACTTGACGAAGAACTATTAACGTAAACTTGAAAGAAACGATCATGTAAAAAACTTTGGACTATTTTGATTAGGTAAGGGGGATAGTTTAGATTAAGCATTTTGTAAATAAGTCCTTCACGCCAGACTGTATCGAAGGCCTTATCCACATCAAGTAGGATCATACCTGTAGATTTGCCTACTAACCGATTAGATTTGATATGATTACATATCCTAAGACATTGATGGGAAGTATTATGGAATTGCCTGAAACCAAACTGAGTATTTGGAATATTGCATTATTCACTGTATATTCCAGAATTAGCTTTTTCAAAACCTTTTTCAAGATTTTACTAACACTGCTAAGCAGACTAATAGGCCGATAACTAATAGGGTTCTCAGCAGGCTTTCCTGGTTTTATAATCGGTACGATTTTCGCCATTTTCCATTTATCAGGGAAATATTGTATCTCGAGGCACGCATTGGTTATAAATGTGAGAAATTTGATGCCTGATTGAGGCAGGCGTTTTAAAAAAAATATTTCTAACACCGTCTATGCCACAAGTTTTTTTAACCTTCAGAGTTTTTAAAATGCCTTTTATGGTAACAGATAAGCGCAGGAATAAGTCTATTTTTATGTTTGACAACTTTAGCGATATTCCAAAAAGGCTTGCAATTTTTATCTAAAGATTTTAGTTTTTGGTTCCATTTAAAGTTTCGAAAATCCAAAATAAAACTCAATTTATTAAAGTAAACTAACTTCAGCTTAAGATTAAGTTGCCTATATCTTTACCAATTCCTCCTAATACTGATTTCTGATCTTAATATGTTGAAGAATGTAGTTCGGTAAATTTAAATCACAAGTACATTTTTCTCTTTTTGGAACACTAAGTATAATTGCTTCGTTTACCACATTGGTAAGCTTATTTAGAATAGTATCAACATTGCGATTACAAGAAATTGAATCCAAATCATAGGAAAGGGTTCTTAGTCATTCGTTTATTTTGGAATCGAATTTAGTCCAGTTTGTTTTCTTAAAGTTGACGAAACGAAGTTTACAAAAAAAAGGATAGTGGTCAGAGTCCACTATCCTGCAAGAATGACGTCACTGCCTGCAACAAGTAGACTTCGTAAATCCCTAATAAAATGTCGTTTATTTTCAGCAGATGACGATGCACCAGAAAAATAAACACAGTATATTTTTACACTTTTGTTTTTATGTCTTACTTCATTACCTACATTTTCCATAAAACGTGTTCGGATGAGACGAGGCGAGTGTTGAACTGATCTATGGACAAGAACAGCAACACCCCCACCTCTTCTGTTGCACCTATCAACTCTATAGCTTTTGTAAATGGAGTTTGATAAGTTGAAGCTGTTGTTATTAAGGCTAGTTTTAGTTATTAGGCCGAAATTCAGAAATTTTATTCTTATGCTGATTGTGCGTTTTATTTGAGGAAGCTGTCCAGGCAAAACATTAACATTATCATATGCATCTCGAGTGCTGCGGCGAGGTAAAGAAGGAAAATCCAACAAAGAGTTCAACGATGCAATTGTGTTGTGTTGAGTCATCTTTGCTGAAGTAGGAGCTTTTGCATGTTCAAAGCTTTTTATGTGTCGATTTGAAGAAGAGCTTTGATATGCAAAAGTGCTGCGTTTAATGGATTTTTCTCTTATTTCCAAGTACCTCGTTCTGGGAGAGCATCTTGCATCATTCGATTTATGATCGCCACCGCAGTTTCACACATCGCACATTCCTTAGTATTGTGCGAGCCAGCACAAAAACCGCAATAGATTTAAACATGGTAGTTCTTCTCACCATGGCCAAACATTTGACAATTATGGCATTGAGTGAGTTTACCTTTCATTCTTCCCTGGAAACTCCAACTGACTTGCGTGTAGAATAATGACCTAAAGTTTTTCTTAAGGTCATTTAATGTTATGGAACCATTTTCTAAAGGCACGAGATAAATAATGTCACTGTAGTGTTCATATTTCTTCACTATTTTTTTTAACGTCGATGCATTTCAAGCAGCGGTTATAAATTTCATTTTTAAGTGAATCAGTTTCAATATTTTCCAGACTAAATAAAGCAACTTTAAAAATTTTGTACCCTTGATGTCGTCAGAAAAGAATCGGCAATTTCTTTGTTTCAAAGAGCTTGACACTTGGTTGCGTGATTCTAAGGTTTCACAAGCAATTTTAATTCTAATGGATAATTTGTTGATTGAATAGTTAGTGATGTTTATGGATTGCATCAAATTATATACAAATTCTGAATTTTTATGCAATAGTTTTACTGTGGAATCATGCACGTCGATGACGGTTTACTTGTTGCAGAAAAAGAAGAAAACATATTACAAGTGAGTAATTATTTAAAAAAGTTTTTTGAAATTACGTTTTTTGAAGCGGAAGTTTTCCTTGGACTTGAGATTGATCAACAGGAAGATAATTCTATTCAAATAAAGCAAGTCTATATGCAAATAAAATAATCCAACAGTTTGAAATTGCAGATTGCAATCCAGTGACAACACCTTCCGATAGCTCACAGAGTTTGAGTGATTTTGAGCCAAGACAGAGAATCAAATTTCCGTATTGCGAAGCAGTAGGAAGTTTAATGTATCTGGCCGTTGGGAGATATTAGTTTTGCTGTCGCCAATGTCAGCAGGTAAATGGAAGAGCCAGCTGAAGGCCATATGAAGCCTATCTTAAGATACGTAAAAGGAACATCGCATTTAGGTCTTCGTTTTCAAGGTGAAAATGAATTGGATATATGTGGTTATAGTAATGCAGATTATGCAGGATGTAAGAAGATAGCACGGTCAACAGGTTATGTGTTTCTGCTTGGAGGATACACTGTTAGTTGGGGTTCAGAACGTCAGCGATCAGTGCTTTCTACAACTGATGCTGAGTACAGCTTGTCATGCCATTAAGGAGCTAATATGATTGAAGGGTCTCTTAAAGTAGTTGTTGCAACGGGAAGTATCTACTCCAACATTTTACATGGATTGTCAAAGCAGTATTCGGTTGGTGAAAAACCCAGAGTTTCACAAGCGAACAAAGCACATTAATGTTCACTATCATTTTATACGCGAGAAATTTCAAGAAGGATTTTTTGACTTGAAATGTACATACATCTACGGATGAACAATTGCCAGATATTATAACAAAACCTTTATCAAGGCTAAAGCATCACCGTATGTGTTTATTAATTAATATTGGTGATAAAAGTTAAGCTACTAAGTTAACAAGTTTTTTTTCTTTTAAAAAGGAAGTAACTTATTTGTTTGAATTAAAATCAAGTTTCTTCGAGTTCGACGTAAAGTTTATTTGATTAGAAATGATATTACATATGAAGAATAATTGTTTTTATGTAAATATTAGGAAACTTTCAACTAAAAGTGGGAGTATATGTTAGATTGAATTAATGTAAAGTCAGTCTCAGTTCCTAGATTAGTTGAAGTTCCACTTGGTGGCGCTCATTTGACAAGTATCTTTCATTCTTGTACTTTTATGTTTTAATGTCAGTTTTGAATTTATAACCGAATAAATCATGGCAATAATAATATTAAACTGCCTCGCATAGTAAAACAAATTAAAACAGTTTTGTGTATAACGTGTTATTACAAAAAGTTTTTTTAAGGACTATTCTAGAAAATCCCAGTAAATAACAAATTTATTCCATAGAAAATTGGGCTTAGGCATATTGTTCTGTTGTATATTAGTTATCAATAAAATATATTATACGATCTATGAATCATCATCTCAGGACATTCTTTGGCCCTGTCAACGTCCTGTAGTTGTTATTGTCCGACGTCATTTTCCCAGAAAATGAAATTCTCTTGTATGGACATCGGGCTTTCTGTAGATCGTCAAGAATATCATTTGATATTGATTTTTTATCTGGGTATATCTGAATCTGATGGAAGCCATCAGAAGCCATTAGATCCAATCGATACGATTTGGGGTCTTGTCACTGCTCTGCTGGAAATGCTCTGCTTTGGATAATATTAAACGATCGGTTCAAAGCATTAACATATGTCATGATCTATGTTCCACCACCTTACGCAATATACATACATTTAACGTTTTCTTCTTCAGTGTAAAAGTCAGAGCTTAATAATTGGTGATAAAATTGTTAGGGTTTCGAGCTTTCTTTTGTATTATCACTGCTACAAGTCCAATGTTACTTGCATCGTAATGCAAATCAGTGATGCGATGAGGAATGTTTTTTTTTTGCAATTTGTGTTTATTAAATTCATGTTACTTACATGCTAGACAAAATTAATTAAAGCTAGCTTAATTAGATGAACAATGTTCTTAGCCTTACTTACTGACCCTATGCAGGCACTCTAAGTTAATCTAATTAATTTGCCTTTCGGCGTCTTCTTCTTCTTCTTCTTCGGATGGCGCTACAGTCCGGGGTGGACCTGGGCCTCAACCAACATGCCTCTCCAGCTAGCACGATTTCTTGCCAGCTGCTTCCAGTTGCGCACTCCAAGTTGGTTGAGGTCCTTTTCCAATTGTGTGCGCCATCTCAGTCTAGGACGTCCTCTGTTGCGTTGTCCCTGTGGTTCGGATTCGAAGACTCTTCGGGCCGGAGCAGTGCTGTCCATCCGCTCTACATGGCCTAGCCACCTTAAGCGTTGTATCCGTAGACGCTTGACTAGGTTCATGCCGCCGTACAGCCCATACAGTTCGTGGTTGAATCTTCTCCTCCAGATGCCATCAACGCAAACAGGACCAAAAATCGCACGCAGAACTTTTCTCTCGAACAGACTTCCTCATCCGCTTTTAGTAACGTCCAGGTTTCTGCGCCGTAAAGCAGGACAGGGATGATCAAGATGTTGTACAAAGTCACTTTGGTCGGTCGGGAGAGGGCTTTATTACTCAATTGCCTCTTAAGCCCAAAGAAACAGCGATTGGCAAGAGTGATTCTGCGCTTGATTTCGGTACTGATGTTGTTGTCCCTATTCACCGCGGAGGCATCCTACACAATCTGACGACTTTGGTAGGGATGCCAAAACTAGACATTGAACTGTATAGCTCGTCTCTATGCACGCTGTCATACGCGGCCTTGAAATCGACAAATAGATGGTGAGTGTCGATTTGTACTTCTTGCGACTTCTCCAGGATTGCCGCAGTGTGAAGATCTGGTCGATTGTGGACTTCCCTGGCCTGAAACCACACTGATAAGGACCTATCAGGTTGTTGACGAACGGTTTCAGGCGCTCACACAATACTGCAGAGAGAATCTTATACGCGATGTTAAGGAGACTGATCCCTCGGTAGTTGGCGCAGTCGAAGGGGTCTCCTTTCTTGTGGACCGGGCATACGATGCTGAGATTCCACTCGTCGGGCATGCTTTCCTCCGACCATATCTCACAGATGAGCTGGTGAATGCACCCAACCAGCTCATCCCCAGCCGCTTTGAACAGCTCTGCGGATAGTCCGTCCGCGCCAGCAGCTTTGTTCGACTTCAGTCTCGATATTGCTATCTTGACCTCGTCGAGGTCGGGGGGACGGAATTCTTGTCCATCGTCGTCCAAATTGAGTGGAACATTCTGCCTAACAGCGGGATTTGTGTCGTCATCGCCGTTTAGGAGTCTGCAGAAATGATCCTTCCAGATTCTCAGCACCGACTGCGATTCTACCACCAGTTGTCCATTTTGGTCCCGGTAGGCTTCAGTCCGAGGTTTATAACCGCCAGATAACTGTTTTATCTTGCGGTAAAAATTTCGGACGTCATTCCTGCCATAACACCTCTCCATTTCCTCGACAGCGCGCTTCTCGTGCTCTTTCTTTTTTCTTCTGAAAGCCGGTTCTCTTCCCTTCTTCTCTGTTTGTAGAGCTCACAAACAGCTCTCGTCGTTCGATGCAGCGTTGCCTTGTATGCTTCCTGTTTGGCTGCATGCGCCTGCCTGCACTCGTCGTAAACCATGGGTTCCTCTTAGGTGGTGGCGTGAAACCCAGCACATCAGTGGCGGCCTGTTTGATGGCTTCTTGACAACGTTTCCATTTGTCTTCCATTGTTTGTGCAGGTAGCGTCGAACTTTGAGACATTTTCAGGGAGAATCGATCTGTAAAGGCTTTAGCGATCGGCTGCGATTGTAGCTTTCCGACGTCAAACCGTTTTGGCCTGCCTCGACTCCGTTGTTTTCGATATCCGGGTTCTTACCTTGGCTACAACAAGGAAATGATCCGAGTCGATGTTTGCACCTCGGAAGGTTCGGACATCGAGAATGTTGGAGGAGTGTCTGACTTCGATCGCAACGTGTCAATCTGGTTGACGGTTGATTGATTAGGTGACCTTTATGAATGTTAAGGTGTGGGAACCACGTGCTGGCCACAGAGAGATTTCGCCCCGAGGCGAAGTCAACTAGACTGAGTCCGTTTCCGGAGCTGTTGGCGTGCAGGCTGTGTCTTCCGATGACCTTAGTAAAGACTTCTTCTCTTCCCAGCTGAGCATTGAAATCTTCTAGAATGATCTTGGTGTCGTAGCTGGGGCATCGATCGTATGTCCTTTCTAGGAGGTGATAGAAGTCTTCTTTACTGCTGTTATTCTTTTTCCTCTGTCGGGGCGTGGGCGCATATGAGGCTTATATTTCCGAATTTAGCCTTGATGCGGATTGTTATGAGGCGTTCGCTTACGTGTTGGAAGCTTAAGACTTTTTGCCTAAGTCTGCCTCGAACAACAAAACCGCATCCAAATAAGCGTTTCCCTCTCCCTGTAGCAGTCGCCGTGGTATATGTCGCAGTTTCTCACTCTTCTCTTGCCCGGCCCATCCCACCGCATTTCCTGGATTGCGGTAATGTCTGCTTTAAAGCAGTCCAGTGCCTCCGCAAGTTCATCGGCTGCACGTGGTCTGTTTAGGGACCTCACATTCCACGTGCAGATCCGTAAATCGTTGTTCTTTATCCGTTTGCGAGGGTCGTCAACAGTGTATCCATCCGTATTCGAGGCATTCGGTTGTTCCGTAACTATAATTTTTTTTAATGTGGCCGGGCAGTTACCCCGTCGCACACTCCCAACCAGGAGGACCAGGCCCTTTTTTATACCTCTTGGGTGGAGATCGCACTTATAGGTTTAGCAAGTTGAGTTCGGATGAACAACAACCAGTACCCGGTGGCTTCCAACGTGGAGGTACTATAAGCACAGTTGATGTGTGGGAAACAGTTACAACAGCTGGGCATCGCCAGGTTGATACCAGTCAGTGCCTACCCTGTTCCCACATCACCCAGCCACCTCAGCGTCTGAATTTATTTATTTTTTTGATCTAAATCTTAAAGTTAACTTACATTATAGACCAAGAAAAATTTTAAAAAACTTGTCTAAAAGATCTCCGTTTTTTTCTAAAACTAATTTAATCTACTCTAAAATAACTTAACCTAACCTAAGAATATAATGTAAATCTACCTTAAACTATGTCCGTAACGCAATACGTAAAACTAACTTAATCTACTCTAAAATAACTTAACCTAACCTAAGAATATAATGTAAATCTACCTTAAACTATGTCCGTAACGCAATACGGACGCGTATGCATCATGTATATGCTTGACATATAGTGACTATACGCCGTGGTACACCTTTTTTTTGCCTCGTTATACAAGACGTACTGGGATTCAGGTCTTCGATACAACCGGAGGCAGGCACACCCTCATCTTTTCCATTTGGGAAGAACTCACGTTGAACCACACTGGACAACCGTACGACATGACTGGCCGGATGAGGGCCATGAACTCTGGTATCAAGTTGGCTGCTGTAAAGCAACCCACTTGCCACCGCAAGGGCCTTTCTGGCTTTCGTCAGGGCAGCATCTATATGTCTGTTGAAATATAGATACTGATCCAACCAAATGCCAAGATACCTGACTACATTTTTCACAGCTAACGGCCGTCCCTGCGAGTCCACTATGCGAAACTTACGCCAGTTTCCCATGAGGCCTTAGACAGCGGGGTCCTGAAGAGGATGATTTCACACTTCCGCAAATTGACTTGCAACTTCCAGTCGCCGCAAAATCGCTGGATTTTCTCGAAGTCACGTTGCAACAAGATATTTATTACTTCGACCTTTGGGCCTGATCTGTACGCAATGATATCATCGGCGTACGCTATTAAGTGCGGCATAGAACCTAAAAGATCGCTAGTGAATATCGCGAACAAGATCGGTGAGCCAACTGCCCCCCGCTGCAGACCATTTTTTATGTTAAAGACCGTGGTAGAAGTTACGTTGACATTCTTCACAACGAACTTTGTACCTGTGATCATGTCATATATCATATATAGCAGTGGTTTACTAATGCCGTACCTGACCAACTTAAGAAAAAGTCCTTCTAACCATACGGTGTCGAAGGCCTTCTCCAAGTCAACCAGAAAGGCGCCCGTGGCTTGCGTCTTGCAATTATTCCATTGAATGTCGGATACCAGCTTAGACGTGGCATGTATAGTATCATGCCCCGCCCTAAATCCGAACTGGTTATCCGGTAAAATTTTCTTTTCCTCGACCCAAGTTTTCAGATCATCTATAACTCCCTTCTCAAAGATTTTGCTTATGCACGTGTGACCATAATAAAACACGTCCTGCTTTGATCAAGAAAAATCCAGAATCAGTTTATTCATACTACAAAACAAAAAAATAAAAGAAAAAAGGATTGCAGAAAACGAAGTAGTCATTGCCCATTCCGTCAGCCAACGCCGTCTCTCTCTCTGACCTAATTCCGTTGACAGTTTTCCTGTGGGCTGCACTCAGGGAGATTCCCTTGAGGGGTGCGTTTAGTTGACAGCTCGGCCGTTCCTGATATGGAGTCGTCTCTGACTCCCGAAGAAACATCGTCATCATCATTATCGGAGTCGTCAAGCTCCGGGCCCAACAAACACCACGGCTTCATTTTGTCACTAGCCATTACAGTTGAAAATTTCCGCCGACCGCTTTCAATTCCACCAAGAACGTATCGATCTTGACGTAAGCACTTCTCCAAAATATATGGTCCCCTGTACTTCGGCTCCAGCTTATGCGACTCACCAGTGGGTGAAGGGACACTTTCCACCACAACGAGGTCTCCTTCGTTGTATATTGTAGGCTGCCTATGCTTGGCATTGAACCTCAGTTTCCACCTTTCTTTTTCCTCATGAATCCGTCGAGATACATCAGCTCGTCGCTGCTCCATACTGATTGGCTCTAGATTTATTTCATCCTTAACGATGTTATCAATTATTAATCTTTTCGCAAATGGCACTCGATATGGTTTCTTTTCAATTGGCGTATTACATGTGTGCGAAATATTCATAGTAGTTGTGTTGCATAATCCTAGGAGATCCAGAGTTTCACCAAAACACATAGAGAATTTATTGATGATTCCGTACAGCTTCTGCTTCCGCTCCGGCGACAACTCTTTTCCCGTTTTTATTTCCCTTTCGGTGAACTGCTCAAGACGGCAAGTTTTTCTTCCGATGATAAGACGCCGATTGTTTTTGCATACGATGTCGTTCCCAAGGAATAGCGGATACGGCATCAAATAATCTTGCACAATCAAGAAACAGTGATCAGCCTCTTCCATTTCGTCTATTTGTATTGGTGTAACAACACAGCTGTTTCCAGTCCACTTTCCTCCTGCAAATCCCTCCAACGTGAAAGGGTTGTGTGGCTGAATTATCCCTATTTTTTGTGCTAGTGAATTCCGTATAAGTGAGCGATCGCTGTCTGGATCGACGAATGCCTTTACCGAAAGACCGTTTATCGTCACGACCTTCGTTCGGTTGCTGTCGTTATCATTTTCTTTGGAAATTCTTAGGACGTTGTTCCTTATCGTTGACGTGCGACCTTGTTCTGGGCAGTTATTCTCGAGATGGTTTGTTTTTTGACAAACACTACATCGCGGTTTCTTCTGTGGTTTTGTACAGTTGATTGATATATGTCCAGTTTCGGAACAGTTGTAGCATACGACTGGAGATGAAGACTGTCTAGTTGTGATTGTTGTTTGGCTTTCTGATGTGGTGGCGATTCTTGGCTGGCTGTGTGCGTACTGAACAGTTGCCGTAGTTTTCCGTGGTTTGCTGGTTGACGAACCTGATGGACGATTGTCAAAGTATCGTTCGATGGTGTTGCGCATATCATTCAATTGCGTTAGGTGTGTGGCTGCTAGCGCAATTTGTAATTCGTTATGATTCATACCGCAGCGTATATATTTTATTATCGCGGCATCGCTCAATCGATGTTTTTGTCCAAGTGCACGCATGCGATAAAAGAAATCAATAACATTTTCACCTTGCCTTCGTGTCGTCGAAGACATTTTTAAATGGATATCGCCCTCGTTTTCCTGCCTACCGAAATCCATTCTGAGTCGTTCAGAGAATTCTTGCCACGATTGTACCTCTCCCAGCAGTGAGTCTGACCATGATTTTGCTGGACCTCGCATTTTTGACTGTGCGGTGACAAGTACACTCCTTTCATTCCATGCGTACAATCTTTTGAGGGTGTTGATCCGTTCGACGTATTGTTCGGCTGTTGGAAAGAGCTCCTCCCATGGGTGGTATTCGGGAATAAGGCTTTGCATTTCGTTGGCTGAGGCGAGTGTCGGTATGAAGATTGGTGTTGATGGTGATGACGAGGGGATGACGTGTTCTGTTGCGTTTGGTGTATTCGGGACGTTGGTTATTGTCGTCGACGTGGACCTGTTAGAATTTAAAGTGGTTAAAAGCATTGCAAACTGTTGAGACAGATTTTCCACCACCCTTGTTAGTTGTTGTATGTTTCCGTCGGCGGGGATCCTCTCTTCACAGTTTTCTTCTTGTTCTTCTTCGATGTTTCGTATTTTGGCAATATCAATTTCGTCGGAGTTTATGTGATCCATATTGCGTGCTTATAACTCTGCTTTGCGACCGGATGTGGGCAAATCCCTGGATTCCAGAATCGCTTTTAATTGTTTTACGAAGAACGTATCGAGTTTGACCATTGGCATGGTATGAAACGTTCGCTTCGGTGTCGTTAAGTTAATTTAATCGTGTGGTTTGGTTATATCCCACTTCTGAGCTGTGACCGTAATAAAACACGTCCTGCTTTGATCAAGAAAAATCCAGAATAAGTTTATTCATACGACAAAACAAAAAAATAAAAGAAAAAAGGATTGCAGAAAACGAAGAAGTCATTGCTCATTCCGTCAGCCAACGCCGTCTCTCTCTCTGACCTAATTCCGTTGACAGTTTTCCTGTGGGTTGCACTCAGGGAGATTCCCTTGAGGGGTGCGTTTAGTTGACACACGGAAGAAGACTAAGCGACCGGAGATTGGATGGGATAGAAGTGTTCTTGTGTGTTCCGCTTGGGGATCGGTTGCACAACAGCAGTTTTCCAATGCGCCGGGTAGGGTATTATTCAACGCATTGTTAAACAGTGTTGCGTAAATATCTACAGCTTAAGAGGGTAGATAGCGCAGCACAATATTCGGTAAACCATCTATTCCTACTGACTTCTTCTTCTTCTTTAGTGAGTTGAAGATGCCCTGGAGATCTTCCTTGGAAATCAAGATGTTTCCATCTACGGCGACGGCATTATTTGCCATGTGTTCGTCACTGAACCTGGTAAAACCTGGGTTCTCAGATCGCCATTGACTTATCTCCTCTCGGAGATAGAAGTGGTTTAGCAAGGCTCTCCAAATCGTGGTTTGGCCTACGAGACTCGTTGACCATGTATACTTTCTGGAAAACAGCACCGACTGCTTCGACCTTCTCCTTGGGATCCTCAATCCCCATTCGGATTGATGCCAACAGATGTAAGTATGTTTTCGTTCTCTGTTGTCCTTTCCAGTCTGAATGTCGTTCTGACCTTTCCTCCGAAATATTTTACTTACTTGCGGGAACATACCCGGGTTGTTGGATCTTGCAGCCCGGATTTTGTTGCCCCAGTGCAAGCTAACAGCCATGCTGTAATGAATCTTAATTAACTGTTGGAGGTTTTTGATCTCCGACTTCAATGACCGCACCTTTGCGCACTACCTTCGGAATGGTCGCGTCCATTGTTCGTCGTGTTATTTGTTTGAGGTACCTCTCAACCTCTTCGTTTGTCAGGTTTCTGTTTGTGGGGGGATTGATTCCACTCGAACGTAGTTCTCTGGATAAGGCCCTATTGAAACGTGGCCAGCGAGCCTTATTATAATCATAAGGGTACGCCAGGACACATTCCCCTAGTTTCTCCACGGCAAGTCCGCAGGGCCCTCTATATTTAATTTCGTGTAGATTAGGAGTGGCCAACTTAAATAGCTTCACCACATCTTTCGTCTCCAGACCGAAGATAATATATATAATAATAACTAATAATTATCACTACAGTGACCTTGTTGGGCTTGCGGAAGTCAACACAATGTCGCAACTTCTTGTTCTTTAGTGAACAAGAACAATCGGCGATACATATTCAATTCAATTTCAATTCAATTCAATATAATTTATTTAGTAATAAGGGTACAATAAGACATGAGTCTTTTATAGTACTAAGACAAGAACAATTTCAGAAATATATACAATATATATATTACTTAAAACTACAGAAGGAGGTATATAGGAAGATAGGAAAAGGACTTAACTTAAAAATAAATCTAAAATCTACCTACTACCTAAAACTTATAACTTATACAATTAAATTAACCTAAAAATATTTCATATACTAATTGGTTAGGAGTTCCAAAGTTTAATGGCATGAATGTAAAAAAGATGCGATGAATTTGTGTAGAAATGACGAGATGGTATTAGGGCATAAGTTCTTGTTGATCAAGCAAAATTAAGTTTTTTGTAAAGATATGATGGAGTCTTGCTAAAAATATTGCTATGCAAAAATATTAAATTTCTAGCATCCATATAATGCTCTAGAGAAGTTCCTAGGAATCTTATGATCAGATCTACGCAGGTTATGAACATACCTGAAAGCATCATTAAAAGCTATCTGCAGCTGTCTGTGAGATAAAGAGTCGACTTTACTGTAGACAACTTCAGCATATGTTATCAATGGCATGATGAGAGTGGTGATAAGTTTCCTTCTAGTATCTATAGCAGTGTAACTTGAGGTCATCCACAACTTACGCAGGCAACAATAAATTCGTCTAATAATGCTGTTAGTGTGGTCATATCCAGACATCTTAGTGTTAATTTTAGAACCTAAACTGGTGACGGTATTAACAATCTCAAGTTTATCCTCAGAAAGTACAATATCTGGTAAGGAGTGAAGAGATACTACCGAATTTGAGATAGGAATTACCTGTGACTTCTTAGGGTTCAATTGTAGCCCATTTTCTACTGACCAGCTAAGGATGTTAGAAAGCTAAATATAGTTGCACGTCATCAGCATATAGGTGGACAGTGGAATGTTTACAGACACACGGAAGATCATTAATAAACAAGGAGAATAAAATAGGTGCCAGGATTGAACCCTGTGGTACGCCTTGTTTGACTGGTAAGAGTGCAGAAAAATTGTCGGAGTTAACAGCAACTTTCTGATATCTGTCTGATAGAAAACTGTAAATAAGTCTCACAGCACTATCACTAAACGAGAAGAAATTGCTTAACTTCCAGCAAAGTATCTTGTTATTTACTTTATCAAAAGCCTTAGAGAAATCCAGTAAACACAAAAGCGTAATCTGTTTTCTATCATAATTCTGCCTTATATCTTCAATGATGTTAACCATAGCTGAAGAAGTACTATGATTAGCTCTGAACCCAGACTGTGCTTCATATAATAGGTTATTATGAGACAGATATTTGAGAAGCTGCTTAGCTATAAGTTTCTCAAAGACTTTTGATAAGCATGGAAGAATACTGATAGGTCTATAATCAGAGACAGAGGTTGGATTTGGTCGTTTAGCAACAGGTATTACACGGCCAATTTTCCAGGATCTAGGAAAGGTTGATGAAGTAATGCAGTGGTTTATAATATGGGTAATGTGGGATACTATGAAAGAAAAAATTAATTTTACAAATTTCAAAGGTTCCCAGTCTTCTCTAATGGCTTTAGATTTTATATCTCTAAGTGCATTAATTACATCAGTTTCACGAACCGTTTCCGCTTCAAAATGTCTGATACAGATCTGTCTGGGACAGCTGAGTGATCAAACTTTATGTTATAAGTGCAAAAGATGAGGTCATGATCAGAAATATAGTCCAAAGAAAGTTGTTCAAATAGAAGAACAGATGATAGGTCAGAGACTAAGGAAAGATCGAGAAGACTAGGTATATCACCTTTACCGAAGCGTGAGGGGTACGTAGTGTTGCAGATTTGAAGACCAAGTGAATGAGCACAATTTTTAATATGAAAAGCCCTAGCATCATTTTTCAGTAAATCAGCATTGAAGTCACCACAAACAATAACATGTTCATACTGACGAGTACGATCAGGAGCATAAGCACAGGCAGCTAAACATTTAGTTGAACCATCATATAGCTTTTTTAAACCAAGTTTCCCAAACAAGGATTACATCTATACTAGAATTGGAAAAAATATAATTCAGGTAATCTAATTTTGATTGATTAAGGCAACGAACATTTAGAAAACAAGTCCTAAGATCAACTCGAGTTTTAGAGAGATTATTAAGCATAATATGCTTAAACTTTTCATCCATACTGTATATAGTAACTAAATAATATTACAAGAAAGAGAAAGCAAAACAAAAAAACAAATAGAAAAAGAGAAAGAGAAAAATAAGAAAGGGGAAATAAGAAATAAAAATAATAATAATAGAAAAGAACAGAAATATTTTGTGAGTGAGATAATACGATACTATTATAAAGAGACAATCATGTAGAAGCAGCAGCAACAGCAGCACCAGGATCAGCATTCAGCAGTACCACCAGCGGTAAATGAGCGCAGATCCGCAGATAGCAAATTGATAGCAAAACTTCTTCCATTAGTACTCTCTTTAACATAGACGATTCCACATTTAGTATACACCGTGGACAGAGTATTCTTACTCTTTTAAAGTAGAGCAGATTGAAGAAGAGATCAGAAGTGTTTTTTTTTTTTCATGCATTTTATTAATATATGACATAACACTTAAATTCTAGACAAAATATGCTTAAAACTAGTTTTCAGAACTTCATTTGACTTAAAATAATCTTACTGGCCCTTAGCATTCTCTCTAAGATAAACTTAATTTAAATTAGCTTTTCAGCGCCATTATTTATTATACATATATGAAAATTAATTCCTTGCTTAACGACTACCTTATTAAGAAAACATATAAGAAAAAAATTAACAACGGAAGTGTTTAGTGAGACTTTCATTCAAATAACAATTGCCAATTTGATTGATGCCAACGTCTCTTAACTTCAATACACTTTTTTCTTTGCGGTACTTAGCAGCAGCGATGAGTAACGAATTTCTTTCAAAAGAGGAGCTGAATTTCAAGACAATCAGAGGTGGAGTTTTTACTGCAGATTTTTTGTTGTTGTCATTGCGACCTTTTGTTCGAAAAGCATGTAAGTTAACGATGGGAAAGTTCACAAGCCATCGTTCACAAGCAATCCAACACCAGCGCTGCACGAGTTCAAATTTCTGTATTGCACCAGCCCCCAAATTGCTGACGTCGCGTCTGGGTCAACACGCGCAACCCAATATTCACCTGCCGGCGAGCGTCGTTCTGCTGATGCAGTAGGTTAAGCTTAGGTGTAATTATTAATCGAATTTAATGTTCAATTCAGTCTTTAAGTAGATTCCGAATAATAAAGATATTTTTTTTAAAAAATCCCAACAAGGAGGATTTTAATTGGCGCCCGAGCAGGGACACAGGTATCGCGTGTTGAAGCTAATAAAACCCTCAAGTAGTGTAAAATTCATCCGCGAAATAATAACGACGAGTATCCCTAAAGTAGTGAGAAAGCCGGAAAAACCTGTGTCCCCGAACCCCTCGCGAACGTGAAGTGAAAAAAAACGCTAGTGAAAAAAAAAACCCTAGTGAAAAACCCTAGTGAGAAATCCTAGTGAAGAACACACCGTGAAAGGCCCTCAAGTAGTGCCAAGGGTGTGAGTGAAGCTTCAAGTTCGTGTAAAGTGAAAGGCCCTCAAGCAGTGCCACCGTTCATACGGCCCTCAAGTAGTGCCAAAAAAAGGAACATTCGAGAAACGAGGCCCCCGAGTAGCAGTACGCAAAAAGGAGGTACGACGTGTCAGCCGCTCGATGTTTCTACTTATAATGTAAGCCTAGTTTTAGTAAATAATCTATAAAATTTTTATAATTCACATTTAATACATACTAAGAAATTGTCAACAATCCAAGTGTTTATACAAATATTGAGAAAACGATTATAACCTACACGTAATTCTAAAGAAAAATTGTATATTTCCATATAAGTCGAAGAAGAACCTTTATAACTTATAAATAATTCCGATATAAATTGCAAATTTATACTTACTACGAAAATCCTAACTGTTCCATAATAATTTCTTTGATTTTCTTACCTACGTTTCTTACTACGAAAATTTTAACTGTACCGCAATGTCTAATCCTAATAACCTCATACGTCCCCCGGTCCTTATCAATCCGAACGATATTCGCGCCCCGAATCCAGATACCCCTAACCCCACGAATCCCCGAACTATGAATATTGCAAATCTTTCTTCACTAATTACTTCAATAGTCTCACAAACACTGGAAACTGAAGGTAGGAGGATTATCCAATCGATAATCAACCCTAATTCAGACCAGTTCGCGGGAATTGAACAAACGATCAACCAAGATCAACGAGCAAATCTCGCTGAACTTGACAAAATTCCGGATGTCGTAAGATCACTTCGCGAATTCTCAGGCCAACCCGGAGAATTTAGCTCTTGGCGGAAGAGCGTGGAGAGAATTTTAAGAATCTATGATTCGATAAAAGGCTCTCCAAAATACTTCGGCATTTTAAATGTCATTAGGAACAAAATTGTCGGTCACGCGGACCACGTTTTGGAATCCTATAACACGCCATTGAATTGGGACTGTATTACACGTTGCCTCACTCTGCACTATGCAGATAAGAGAGACCTAGGCACGTTAGAATACCAGATGACATCACTGGTACAGGGTAATTCTACAGTACACGAATTCTATCAACAAGTGTACGCCCATCTATCTCTAATTCTCAATAAGATATCTAGCATGAATATTGGCGAAGAAGCGCTAAATTTGCTCATGCATACCTACAGAGAAAAGGCTTTGGACACCTTTGTAAGAGGTCTCAAAGGCGATTTGCCCCGGCTCCTCGGTATTCGGGAACCCGTAGACTTACCTCAAGCCTTGCATCTGTGTCTAAAACTTGAGAACCAAAGTTTTAGGTCTCATTATGCTATGGCTACACAAAACAGTATGAGGAAGGTGCAACAGCCACCACCTCTTCCACCACGACGTGTAAATCCACATCCACAACCACAACCAAGACAACAATTTATACCTCAATTATGGCACAATCCAATAAGACCAAATACTACACCGCAGTATAATCCTGGCCCAAGACCTGTAGCACCTCAGTTCCGGTCAAACACTTTCGCCCAGAATAATCCAGCTCCAAGATTACAACCACCACCAGAGCCGATGGATGCCTCTACAATAAGGACAAACAACGTGAATTATATGAACCGACCACAGCAGAAGAACTGGCCCCCCGCACCAAAAAGGCAAGTCGGACCGCCATCACGTCAAATTCACCCACCAAAGATGCAGAGGAATTTCCACATAAACACTGGAGAGGAGCATGAACCCGATGCGCAACAATACGAGCAGAGTATTCAATACGAGGACAATCAGAATCTACAAACCCTTGACGAATACATGGACTCCATCCCGCAGGAAGCTGAAGCCGAATGTGCCGAGTTTAACGATATCCATTTTTTAGAATGAATCATTCCTCTCTTCCATACTTTGAATGTAAGACGAGGAATGGTCAAATATTAAAATTTTTGATCGACACCGGGTCGAACAAAAATTATATTCAACCAAGTCTAGTTATTAATCCTTTACCGAATGAAAAACCCTTTTTTGCAAATTCTGTTGGAGGTAATATTAAAGTCAGCGAACACACCTTTCTCAATCTCTTTGGTCTAAACGACAAAAAACTTAAATTTTTCCTCATGCCTGGATTGAAATCGTTTCATGGCATTCTGGGTAATGACAGTCTAAAAGATCTTTCCGCTGTCATACACATCAAAAGCAATTATATGGTTGTCGATGGTTCCGTTAAAGTAAGAATCAAACAACTTATATCAGAATCCGTAAATTCAATAGCTATTCGTACCGATCATATGACTGCACAACAGAAATCTAATATTGAAAGTCTAGTAAAAGAATTCCCTATCCTCTTTGACGATCCCGATAATAAGCTCACGTGTACCACTACAGTCAAAGGTGAGATCCGAACCACCTCGGACTCTCCCGTTTATTCCAAATTTTACCCCTATCCCGCAGCACTCAAAGACGAGGTCGAACAACAAGTCCAGAAACTCTTGGAAGATGGCATCATAAGACGCTCCAGATCGCCATACAATTCACCGGTGTGGATTGTCCCCAAAAAGGCAGATGCGTCTGGGAAAAAGAAGTACAGAGTCGTAATAGACTATCGGAAACTCCATTACGATCCCTGATAAGTACCCAATTCCCGAAATAAATGACGTACTTTCAAATTTGGGAAAAAATAAATGGTTTAGCGTTATTGATTTGAAGAGTGGTTTTCACCAGATCCCTTTAAGAGAAGAGGACATGGAAAAAACTGCATTTTCGATAAAGAACGGCAAATTCGAGTTCACCAGACTGCCATTTGGTCTGAAAAATGCACCAGCAATTTTCCAGAGAGCTCTAGATGATATCCTTAGAGACCTCATCGGGAAGATATGCTATGTGTATATCGACGATCTGATAATTTTCATCCCAGATCTCGCAACACACCTCGCGAATATTCGTAAAGTCTTTGAAACCCTAAGCAACGCAAACCTCAAAGTGCAGCTCGACAAATGCGAGTTTTATAAGCAGGAAGTAGAGTTCCTCGGATTTATAGTCTCGTCGGAAGGCATTAAGACTAATCCTGAGAAAGTCAAGGCTATTCAAAATTTCCCAGCTCCAAACAACCTAAAGGCATTAAGATCTTTCCTTGGTCTGTCAGGGTATTATCGGAGATTCATCCGAGACTACGCAAAGCTTGCCAAACCCCTGACATCCCTTTTAAGGGGGGAGGATGGACGCCTGTCCAAAAACCTCTCGAGCAAAAAGGTCATCCATCTTAATAAAGAAGCCCAGGATGCCTTTGAGAAAATCAAGCGATCCTTGACATCGGATGATTTAGTGTTAACCTATCCCGACTATAAAAAACCATTTGAGTTAACTACAGATGCGTCAAACTTTGCCATAGGTGCTGTTCTATCACAACAGAATAGACCCATCACGTTCATTTCAAGGACACTCAGTAAGACAGAGGAAAACTACGCCACTAATGAGAAGGAAATGCTAGCCATCGTATGGGCTCTAAACTCTCTCAGGAATTACCTTTACGGTTCGGCGAAAGTTCTCATCTATACAGATCACCAACCTCTAACTTATGCACTGAGTAACAAGAACAATAACACCAAGTTAAAAAGATGGAAGGCATTGTTGGAAGAATATGACTACGAGCTTAAATACAAGCCCGGAAAAACTAACGTAGTTGCTGACGCCCTTTCAAGGCAAAATTTTGCCACACAAATTAACTCGATGACTCCAACAATTCACAGCGATGAGAGCTCATCACATAATCTAATATTCAGTGTCGACTCCCCAATTAACTGTTTTAAGAACCAAATTTTCCTTTTAGTAGGTACACCTCATAGCGAAACTTTCGAAATTGTATTCCCTACATACCATAGACATACCATCACCTCACCCTTTTATAACGAATCAATGCTTATTGAAATCCTAAAAAAACGATTAAATCCATCCGTAACTAATTGCATCAAGACACAAGAGCGTATCATGGGAATGATACAAAATATCTACGCAGAACACTTTAGCACTTATCGAATTCGATTTACGCAGATCGTAGTTCAAGACGTTAAGAACGAAGAGGAGCAACGTAAGATCATCATAGACACACACAACCGTGCTCACAGAAACGATCGCGAGAACAAAGTTCAGATTTTGGACAAATACTATTTCCCCAGCATGTCGAGGAAAATTAAGAAAATTACCAGACTTTGCTCGATTTGTAAGGAAAATAAGTACGACCGCCATCCCAACAAAGTCCAAATACAATCAACACCTTTACCAAAACATCCAGGTGAAATAATTCATGTAGATATTTTCTCTACCGAAGGAAAGCTTGTGCTAACTGCTATTGATAAATTTTCTAAATACTCCTTATTCAAAATTATAGAATCAAAAGCAATAGAACACATACGCCAACCACTTAGAGAAATCATATTCGGTTATGGCATACCAAAGGTCATCGTATTCGACAACGAAAAATCATTTAATTCCTCCACCATAACATTTATGCTAGAGAATGAGTTTGGAATACAAGTTTTCACTACTCCACCGTATTCCAGTACATCTAACGGACAAGTGGAAAGACTTCATTCAACACTTGCCGAAATAATGAGATGTCTCAAAGCTGAAAGAAACTACCAGTCCTTCACGGAACTTATTGAAGCTGCTGTTTATGCGTACAACTTTTCCATTCATTCAGTAACGAAAAAGAAACCAGTTGACCTTTTCTTCTCCAGAAATATCAGTCTCGATCCAGTAGAAATTGACAGAGTACATTCAGAAAACGCGAACAGATTAAAAAAGAAGCAAGACGCCGATCTTGCTTATCATAACAAAAACAGGCCACCTCTCAAGACATATTCACCAGGAGACACCATCTTCATAAAAGTAAATAAACGAATAGGCTCAAAATTAACGAAACGGTACAGAAAAGAAAAGGTAAAAGAAGATAAATCCACTACAGTAATTACTGAGACTGGAAAAACAGTCCACAAAAACAATATCAGACATTGAACATTACTCCTATCCTTTCCTTTCACCTTTCCACAGGTTCCTCGTCCAAACTTCTCTTGGAGAAGTCAACATTCTCGATTACTCCCACTCCCCCATTATTGTTTTGAACGACGGTACGGCCAAAATTACTGAAGGTAGTATTAAATTAATACACTACATCGATTTAATTCCCTTTGAAAACTTCCTATCCCAAACACGTCCCGTTATCCAAAATACTCCTAGGAATAACCCTTTCCTTCCCTTATTCAACTATGAGTTAGAAAAAATAGAATCTCTCATGAGAAGAGTAAGAAACAATAAGGTAAAAAGGTCATTAGATTTTATAGGTACAGGATGGAAGTGGATCGCGGGAACACCCGACCACCAAGATTTTGTCATATTAAGAGATAGCATAAATAATGTAATAAGTAATAACAATAACCAAGTTGTCATTAATAAAGAACACGAAGAAAAATTGAATAAGATTATAAAAACTACAAACGAAATAATAAATATTATAAAACGAGATAGCTCCATAGAGCATCAATTTAATGTAATACTATTATACAAAATAAAAACGATTAAAGAAGAATTAATTAACATAATATATGCCATAGAACTGGCAAAAGTAAACACAGTAAATTCAAATATTTTATGTAAGAATGAGCTTGACATTATAATTGAAACAATAGATAAAGATGTTCTACCATTTATTAATGCAGAAGAAGCTCTTAAGTTTGCAGATATTAAAATTGCTTCAAATAACAGTAACTTACTATATATAATAAACATACCAAAAACAAAGAAAGAATTGTATTCAAAACTAATATTAACGCCAATAAAGAAGCCAAACGGCCTAATAAATAAAATAAACTATAGACAAGTAATAAAAAGTGAAGACAAATTGTATGGAATTGCAAGTAGCTGTAAGAAAGTAAATGAAGTAACATTATGTAAGAATTCAGAATTAGTAGATATAAGTTTCGATCTATGCATTAAGAACCTATTAGACAATAGAAATGCATCATGCAGACAGACAAATAGCCAACATGTTCCTGAACTGGAGGAGATTTCAACAGGACTCATCATTGTGAACAAATTCAACGGCACGGTAGAGTTCAACAACAAAACGCTGGCCCTAAACGGAACATACGTCATAAAATTCAACAATGACACAGTTCTGATAAACAACCAACGATACGTTTCGAAGGAAGCGGTGCATCTCCAAGTCTTACCTCCCACACTTCACCCAGCCTCAGAAGACCTAGGAATCGAAGAAGTTCTCTCCTTAGAACTTATGAGGGAACTACACACTAACAACACACAATACATTTCCAAGATTAAAACAGAAGCAGAAACCCATCAAATCCTGACGTATAGTTTACTAGTAGCCCTCATCCTGATAGTGGTCATGGTGGGCACAAGAAGAAGAATCCAGCCAATTGCGGACAATATCACTCCGATCGTTGCAATAAAGCCGATGGACATCAAGCAAACAACATCTCCACAAACCTTCCCCAGCATCTACAACATTCCTTTTGCGTGAAGATGCGGGACGCATCTTTTTAAGGAGGGAGGAGTTAACGATGGGAAAGTTCACAAGCCATCGTTCACAAGCAATCCAACACCAGCGCTGCACGAGTTCAAATTTCTGTATTGCACCAGCCCCCAAATTGCTGACGTCGCGTCTGGGTCAACACGCGCAACCCAATATTCACCTGCCGGCGAGCGTCGTTCTGCTGATGCAGTAGGTTAAGCTTAGGTGTAATTATTAATCGAATTTAATGTTCAATTCAGTCTTTAAGTAGATTCCGAATAATAAAGATATTTTTTTTAAAAAATCCCAACAAGGAGGATTTTAATTTGTACAAGATGCGGCGGATGGCAGTTTATTGACTCACAGAGCTTGTTAAAGAGATGCGTGATGTTTTCATTGGGAAGAACCAGCACACCTGCTAGCACTGCATCACAAGAAACTTCTCTTCGTTCAAAGACACTCAGTTGTTGTCTCAGAGTATTTACCTCAGCATTAAGCTGAGGGACTGATGATGTGTTGTCTTGAAGTTTGATCACCCTCGCATTCAAGTCTTAAATTGCAGAGTTGATATTGTCAAACTGTGTAGCCCAGCCTTTCTTCATTTCCTCAAGTTTATCCATAAAATCATCTCGCAATTTCTTAATTTCGTCAATAAAGCTGCTCTGCAGCGATATTGTGTACTTCATCAGTTATTCTTTGAATATTTTTTGAGTGATGTTTCCTTAGTCATTAGTAGTTAGTTTAGGTGCAGGAGAGAGCGAAGAGAGCACCGAACTGGGTTCGGGAATAATTTTGTTTTTAACAAGAGGATCTATTATCTTTCAAAGTTCTATCTTATGAATGTACGAAAGTCTTCGCCGCGTACAGTGGCATGATTTCAATACTTGCGGCCCCTCGATTGAGTGATGCAGTTTTGTAGATCTTAATGAAACGAAGAAAAACGTGTATGAGTGGGAAGTGGGTCTAATCGGCTTAGTTTAGACGGTATACGTCTTTAAAAACTGAAAAAAGACCATACAAAAAAGGCGAATTTTTAGAAATATATTTTCTTGAAACTTATTTAATGTTTCTGTTGCATACATTTTGGCGGAGATATATTGTAAGTGCCTTTAGAAGAGTTTGTGTTCTTACGAAGAATATACGAAACACGTTACATCCTGTACTACGATCTTTATGCTTGTAATTTAATAGATTTAATTTCTGTTATTGTATGCATGAAATATTGCCACATTTATGATAGGGTTATGCGCGTAATAAAGAAGAGGATGCATTTTAAACAAAAATCTGCCAAGCACTCTGGCGTTAGCTCAGGAGGCGGAGGCGAGTAATGATCGATGCACGTTCGCAGCAAATTATGCTGAGAGCATTGCGGATAGAGCTCAGAGGTCCATTGTTCAAAAGCCGCAAGCGTGTCATTCTCGAAACAGTGAAAACAGCGAGTATGGGGAAAAAACCCGCACTATTATCAAACCCAAAAGGACTCACAGTCAGTGTCACTTAAACAGCGATCGAACGGCGTTCCAGGAACGCGGTCTTGAGCCTATAGATCCTATGTTCGGTTCTTCTTCGGCAAAGTTTCAACAGCCATCCCAAGATTTGAGTGCCCGCAGTAGCCACCCTCAGGTTAACAAGAGGAAGAATTGCTCAGAGCATTTGACGGGTCAAAGATTGCAAAGGGTCAATAACCTAAGCCAACAAGCTCATGCTGAGTGCGGAAACTACGACGACATAGCCAGAGATGCTGTCGCGGAGTTAGACTCGGGAATTGTGGGAGATTATGAAATGGACTCCGTAATTTTTTTAAGGGAACGCTCTCGGCTGCCGTTTATTGAACGGAAATTGGCTGGGAGATCACTAAGATTCCTTATCGATACGGGAGCGGCAAAGAACTATGTGAAGCCCGTAAAGGAGCTAAAGTGCATAATATCAGTCGATTCCCCGTTTACTGTGAGTTCTATCCATGGCTCCAGTAAAATTAAACATAAATGTTTAATTAAAATTTTTGGGAAGATATCCACTTTCTTTTTGTTAGACTCCTTAACATTGTTTAATGGAATCGTTGGCTTTGACCTGCTCACACAGGTAGGCGCAACCATAAACCTAGAAGCTAACAGAATAAATTACGGTACTGTGACAGAAGACTTGCAGTACCATATTTGCGATAATGTAAATTTCACCAATCCTGTTAGACAGAGCAGAGTGTTCGACGTATGAGAAAAAGTACTTGTACTTGTACTTGTAAAAAGATTTGGGAACAAAATGAATCCTTTGTGTGATGGCATGACGGTTCTTGTTAAGGGGAGGCTGGTCCTTCGGTAAAAACCAACAATTAAATATCTTTTACAAAAAATTCTAAGTCTAATTGTAAGTCCCGCTGATTATAATACAAGATAGGTTTTACTTCGTACTATTTAGATTTAGATTTAAATGCATTTTTATTAATTCATTCTAAAATTACTTACATGCTAGACAAAAGTACTTAAAACTAGCTTACCAATACAATCTACTGATCTTAATTCTAACCTACTGACTCTTCACGAGTACTCTAAGCTAATCTAGTATATTTTTCTTTTTGCCTTTCGGCCTCTTATATTTTTAATTCTTTGCTTAAATACTAACTACACATTTTTTTTAAATCCTTCAAGAAACATTTTTCTAAAAACTTGAATTTCAATATTATCTTTATTTCTTAACCTACTTAAAAGAACTACATCCTAAAACTATACTATCTAAAACTAAACTAAAACTTATAACTATATACAATCCAAACTAACCTAAAACTTAAGTCTACTTATATTAGTCTTAACTATGTCCGTAAAACTATACGGACGCGTGCATCAGGGCGTATGTGTTATTTATATGCTTTACATATATATCTAATGCGCCGTGATGCACCTTTTTTTTTCATTTTTGTATTTTGTTGTTTTTTTTTTTTTTTGTATTTTTTTTTATATTTTTTTTTTTTTTTTTTATAATTAAATGCTTAAAAACTAACTTAACCTATGTGAGTTGGCCCTGTAGGCTCAACTACCCAGTCTATTTGCTTAAGAAGTTAGCGGCATCGAACACTGGTTCTGGTGTAACCACTAGTAGAAAAGCCGTTCTTTGGCAGAAACTGCTCTGTCGCGGGCAGAAATCGCTCTACTGAACCGTAGGAGTTCCTCGTGGCTGCGAGCGACGTCCGGCTCATATTGGAGTTGCCTCTCGACTGTTCGGCGTGCGACGTGGAAGATGATAGGGCAGCCTTCCCCATCTTGTATCAGGCCTTTCGAGTCCAAATAGACGAAAGTTTCAGGCGGAATGAAGCCGTTAAGACGTACCCGTTCATGGTACATTTCATTTGGGTAGTAAGCCCCAAAGATCAGGCTGTTGGTTGAAGCCATGCCTCGAGCAGTGTGACTTCGTATCAACTTGATAATAAAATTATCTATCCTTATAAGGTTTGCCTCGTTGTACAGAACCTCGTTGGGGTAGAATTTCTTGTACTGGGATTCTGGTGTTCGATATAAACGGAGACTGGCCCGCAGACACTGCCTCTCGAACACCCTCATCTTTTCCATCTGGGAAGGACTCACGTTGAACCACACAGGACAACCATACACCATAATTGGCCGGATGAGGGCCATGTAGCAGATGACCTTCACTCTGGTGTCAAGTTGACTGCTGTAAAACAGCCCTCTTGCCATAGCGAAGGCCTTCTTAGCCTTGGTCAGAGCTGTATCTATGTGGATACCACCATACAGATACTGGTCCAACCAGATGCCTAGATATCTGACTACACTTTTTACAGTTAAAGGTCGTCCTTGGGGATCAACTATGCCGAACTTGCGCCAGTTCATTTTCGTGTCCCTTGAGGCCCTGGACAGCGGGGTTCTGAAGAGGATAGTTTCACACTTCTGGTAGTTGATTTTCAACTTCCAGTCGTCGCAAAATCGTTGAATTGTATCGAAGTCGCGTTGCAACAAGACATTTATTACTTCTACCTTCGGACCTGATCTGTACGCGATTAGATCATCGGCAAACGCTATGATGTTAGGCATAGAACCTATGAGATCGCTAGTGAATATACTGAATAAAATCGGCGAACCAACAGCTCCTTGTTGCAGCCCATTTTTTATATGGAATACAGTAGTCGAAATTTCGTTGCCATTTTTCACAACAAATTTCCTACCTGTAACCATGTCATAGATCATATATAGCAATGTTTTATTGATGCCGAGCCTGACCAGCTTGAGGAAGAGACCTTCTAACCATACGGTGTCGAACGCCTTCTCCATGTCGATCAGGCAGGCGCCTGTACACTGGGTCTTGTTTCTATTCCACTGTATGTCGGAAACCAATTTAGACGCGGCATGAATGGTGTCATGCCCCGCCCTGAAACCAAATTGGTTTTCCGGTATTATTTGTTTTTCCTCAACCCATTCTTTCAGGGCTCTAATGACTATCTTCTCGAATACCTTGCTTATGCACGGAAGAAGACTTATAGACCGGAGATTCGTCGGGATGGAAGTATCTTTGTCCCGTTTCGGAATTGGCTGTACCACAGCTGTTTTCCAATGCTTCGGGTAATATGCATTACTCAACGCATTGTTAAACAGTGTTGTGTATACATCCACCGCCTCGGAGGGTAGATGGCGCAGAACAATATTTGGTATCCCATCGATTCCCACTGACTTCTTATTCTTCAGTGAGTTGAAGATACCTTGGAGTTCATCTTTCGAAATAAGGATGGAGTTGTTTCCATCGTCGGCGACGGCATTATTTGCCAGAAGATCGTCACTGAATCTGGTAAAGCCAGGATTCTCGGATCGCCATTGACTTATTTCGTTTCGAAGATAGATATGGTTCAGCAAGGCTCTGTTCTCCAAATCGTGGTTCGGACTACGAGTCTCGTTGACCGTGTACACTTTCTGGAAAACAGCACCAATTGCATTAACCTTCTCCTGGGGATCTTCCACTACGAAGAAGTCGTTGTCAAGCACTGCCCCATCTGGATCGATGCCAACTGACGTAACTAAGTTCGCGTTGTCTGTTGTTCTGTCAAGTCGAACGCACTGAATGTCATTATGATCTCTCCTCCGGAAGATTTGATTTACTTGCGGGAACATGCTCGGGTTGTTAGATCTTACAGCCCGAATCTTGTTGCCCCAATGCAAGCTTACAGCTAGGCTGTAATTTTGTTTTATTAACTGTTGGAGTACTTTGATCTGTGACTTCAGAGAGCGAATCTCTGTACTCTGTGGATCTGTAAACCGCCTGTACAAGAGTTTTAGCCTTGACAGGAGTCTACTTTTTTGCACGTGAAGTGCGTCGATTTCGTACTATTTGTCGCGTTAGGATTAACGGCAAAACTAACAGACTATTCTCACTCAAATTATATACCGATATTAGACGGTGACGCCATAACATGGGACGGATTCAACTACCTTAGGCATTCAACCAACCTAACTGAATTAACGCGCATGACGGAGAAAACTATAGAAATGACATTCAAGTTGCCCCAATCCCCATTGCGACAAATACTCGAAGCTGACATCAGGCATGTAAAAACAATGTTATCTTCTATAAGAGTTCACCATAAATTAGCTAGAAGTCTAGATTTCTTGGGCTCAGCCCTGAAGGTTATTGCCAGCACACCAGACGCTGACGATTTGTTTCGAATTAAAGTAACAGAAGCCCAGCTGGTGGAGTCAAACAACAGACAGGTATTAATTAATACATAAACACGAGAACAGATCAATTTACTCACGGATACAGTCAACAAGATACTTGAGAAAGAAAAAATAATAAAGTCGACACCGATCATTTGTGTGAAATTTTGCTAGCCCGAAATAGGATTATATTTACAGAGATGCAAAATGTAATGCTTGCTGTTATCCTCGCAAAAATTAATATTGTAAGTCCGGTAATTATTCATGACTATGATTTGAAATCCATCTTATTTGGGCAATTCACAAAGGTAGCCATCACAGAATTGATGGAAGTATCTACAGTTAAAGTTATCCAATATGAAGAAGTTTTGTATTTTATAATTAAATATCCTAGGATAAAGTATTTTTGTAAAAGGATTTTGATCTTTCCTGTAGCACATAAGGGCATCATTCTTCAGCTCAGCGAAAACACCGTAGCAGAATGCGGCAAAAAGATCCAATTGCGAATCAACAACCACATCATTCTTTTGCAAAATAGACACCAACAACTCATCAGCCCAAGGATTGTACGCCGGCGGCGTAGCACACTGTAACACTCAACCCAACCACCTCTATGGCAGCACAGTAGTCGATGATGGCGTAATTATTATAAATGATAGCCCGGCTAGTATCACTATGGATGACGCTATCAAAAAAAAATAGCGCCCGTACCTTGTGACCTTCGAGAAAACAGCGTTAATAAATGATACAAAATACGTTAATAGAAACAACGTCCACAAGAAAACAACGGGCATTGCGGCGTCATCTTTGTTGAACATCACCGGTCGTAATACTGTTCTGAGTCTACCTTTCCTACATAGACTCAGTGAACAGAACCTATAATTTATCAATGAGATAAAGGATAGGTATATGGTCACTGCTGGACCCATACTAGCTTTTTTACTGGGTGTTAGAATATGTGCATTAATATACGGCCTCATTTTCTTCCGGCGAGGAGGTTTTAGGAGTTGGAGACCTGCATCGTGCGCATCCCTCTCCATAGTGGGAGGAGAATGTATGTGGTGGCGGCTTACTCTACTGGTACCCCTCAAACCACCAGATTCATAGCAGAGCTCGAAACACTCTTTCGATGCTTTAGACTGGAGTCGGAAGAGAGCTACTTTCTATTGGCAGACGACCTAAATGCCAAACACGGATATTGGAGAAATACCATATCTAATTCTAGAGGGAACCAGCTTTTCAACTGGTGGCGTCTGCACAATGTCGACTATAGACTCGATTTCAAAACAACCGAGAGCCCGTCGTATCGCAGCAGCGGGTCGTTCTTAGATCTACTACTGCTTGACGCAAGACTGCAACTGACAGACACAAACCAACAAACGATAAACTGTCTGCATACATTCGTGTACGATAGTGACCATTGCGGAGTCAGTGCCGAAATAAGAATTCCCAACGAAACTGCGGAATTGGAGGACTTTGTCGAAACGTACCCTAGAATTACAAAACGACGCGAAGAAAAAGTCAGTTGGAATCGATGGGATCTCCAACATTGTGCTTCGACACCTCCTTCTGGAAGCGGTGAACATTTATACCACCCTGTTCAACAATGCACTGAATAACTCACATTATCCAGAGCATTGGAAGGCAGCAGTATTGCATCCAATCCCTAAACGGGCAAGGATCCCTCCAATCCGGGCAATCTCCCGTCAATAAGTCTACTTCCGAACATCAGCAAGGTTTTCGAGAGAGTGATCAATAGAGTTCTGCAAAAGTGGGTTGAGGACAACCGATTCGGTTGCAAGGCGGGGCATGACACCATTCATGCCGCGTCGAAACTTGTATCGGATATCCAGTGGAATAAAGGTAAGAACCAATGCACGGCTGCCTGCCTGGTTGACTTGGAAAAGGCCTTGTATACCGTATGGTTAGAGGGGCTTTTCTATAAGGCATCAGCAAACCACTACTGTACATGCTATACAACATGCTCACCGGTAGACAGTTCATTTTGAAAAATGGCAATGTGACATCTACCGGAATATTTGAAATTAAAAACGGTAAACAATGGGGAGCGGTTAATTCGCCGATTCTTTTCAACATTTACACGAGTGATCTCGTGAGTTCCCTCCACCATGCCATTGCGTACGCTGATGACTTGGTGGCGTATAGAACATGTCCGAAGATTGAGGCTATTGTCGTCCTCTTGCAGTGTGACTTCGAATAGATCCAGCGTTATTGCGATGACTGGAAGTTTAAAATCAACTACCAGAACTCGGAAACCATTCTTTTCAGAACGCCGTTGTCTGGGGCCTCCGCGGATACCAGAAAGAATTGGCAAAAGTTCTCAATCGTTGGACAGCACGGGCAACCATTGGTCTGTCGAAATGTAGTCAGATACCTGGGGATATGGCTGGACTAATATCTATATTTTAACAAAAATGTAGATGCTGATCTGGCCAGAGCCAAAAGCGCTTTTGCTCTTACAAAGAGGCTGTTTTACAGCAGCCAACTCGATGTGAGGGTGAAGTTGATCTGCTACATGGCCCTCATACGGCCAATACTGATCTATGGATGTCCCGTGTGGTTCAACGTGAGGGCAAGCTCGATGGAAAAGGTTAGGGTGTTTGATAGTCATACTTCGAGATCGATGAACTCAATCAACAATCTGATCTCCGGTGCCTATTACCCTCATCCACTCTACCACGAAAGGGTACAACGTAACGGATTCGTTCCCATAGAATGATTCCTCTATTTCGACCAAAACGGCCTGATACAAAATTGTTCAGCGGTGCCGCTCATCTTCCACGTCGCCCGTAACGCTGCGGATGGGCGACTCAACTACGACCGAACTGTCGCGCAGAGCGCTGGGGAGCACCTCAGGTTCAGCACAGCGGTCTCAACCCGTGATCGGCAGGATGTGCTACTGCAACATCAGAAATTCTGGTGGCTGGGGAGAAGTGGGGTAGCTCCCTTGTCGAACCCTCTTGACCCAGGGTAGTTCTTGATCCCCGAAATGTGGGAACGTCGGTCCTGGCCTTGCGGCAGATTGGGTCTTTGTCCCCTCGTTAGCGATCTATGGCTGGCTTACATGGTTAAGGTAGTTTTAAGGTTACAGCATAGGCAAAAAAAAAAAAATTATGGGAAGTGAGTGTACGCATATATGCAAGTACTTATATGCCTATACACACAACACAGCCGATGACAGATGCTGCTCTGGCCAGAGCCAAAAGCGCTTTTGCTTCTACAAAGAGGTTGTTTTACAGCAGCCAACTCGATGTGAGGGTGAATCTGCTACATGGCCCTCATACGGCCAATGCTAATCTATGGACGTCCCGTGTGGTTCAACGTGAGGGCGAGCTTGATGGAAAAGGTTAGGGTGTTTGATAGTCATACTTCGAGATCGATGAACTCAATCAACAATCTGATCTCCGATGCCCATTACCCTCATCCACTCTACCACGAAAGGGTACAACGTAACGGATTCGTTCCCATAGAAGGATTCCTCTATTTCGGCCAAAACGGCCTGATACAAAATATACCTCAGGTTCAGCCGAAATGTGGGAACGTCGGTCCTAGCCTTGCGGCAGATTGGGTCTTTGTCCCCTCGTTCGCGATCTATGGCTGGCATATATGGCTTAGGTAGTTTTCAGGTTACAGTATAAGCAAAAAAAAAAAGAAAAAAAAAATTATGGGAGGTGAGTGTAAGTATATATGCAAGTACTTATATGCCTATACACACAACACAGCCCGGAGAGAGAAAAAAAAAATTATATACAGTTCTATTTTTAATTATATTTTTAATTATATAACCCTTAGTATATAATGTTAAGCTAGGTTTAAGTTTTTTTTAAGTTTATTTTAAAGGTATTCCAATAATACAAAAACGAATTCGGCCACTAAGTGATTAAATATCTGTTAGAATAGGTCGAAAGACATAGATCTATGATTAAGTTTAGCTTAGAGTGCCCGAAAAGGGACAGTAAGTTAGTCATGTAACATAGTTAAGACAGTAAAGCTAGTTTAAGCGTTTTTTATGTCTAGCTAATAAGATTTCTCTTCATAAATAAAAAAAAATGCATTAAAAAAAATACAGGAAGAAGAACACAGACTTGTTAGAGATAAGGTCCATGGTAAAGAGCTCCGACCTTTGAGTCGTAAAAATATAATAATCTGTTGTTTCTCTATGTGCTAGTGTTGTATTTGTTAATTTATAGTCGAGTGTGTTGATGTGAATTCGATGTGTTTACGGAGCGTGTAATATCAAAGGAAATCCGCTGAAAATGTAGATCTCATCGAGTTCAGGTTAGGAATTAAGCCAGTTTATTTTGTATTAGATGCCGCATGCTTTTTATCGATATCGTGTTGGAATATATGTACACATATCGATCCGAAAGCAATAACTTTTGAGCACTGGCATTCAAATTCGTTTTCAAAATGTCTTCATCTTGTGGCCGCTATTGTTCGGGGTGGACCTGGGCCTTAACCAACATGCCTCTCCAGCCAGCACGGTCTTTCGCCAGCTGCCGCCAGTTGCGCACTCCAAGTTGGTTGAGGTCCTTCTCCACTTGTGTGCGCCACCTTTTCCTGGACCGTCCTCTGTGCGTTGTCCCAATGGATCAGATTCAAATACTTTTCGGGCCGGAGCAGTAGTGTCCATACGCTAATCGTTGTATCCGGAGACGCTTGACTAGGCGCATGTCGCTGTACAGCCCATAGAGTTCGTCGATGCCATTAACGCAAACAGGAACAAAAATCGCATGCAAAACTTTTCTCTCAAAAGGACTAAGGGCTTCTTCATACGCTTTTAGTAACGTCCAGGTTTCCGCGCTATAAGGTACGACTGGGATGATCAAGGTGTTATATAAAGCAAGCTAAGTCTTTCGAGAGAGGGCTTTATTACTCAATTGCCTCTTGAGCCCAAAGAAACAGCGATTGGCAAGAGTGATTCTGCGTTAGATTTCGGTACTGGTGTTATTGTCCCTGTTTATCGCGGAGCCGAGGTAGACGAAGTCCTTGACTACCTCGAAGTTTTTGCTACCTAGTGTGACGCTCTGTCCGAGACGCCGATGTTGTGTGTCCTTCCTTGATCACAGAATGTACTTCGTTTTGCCCTTATTTACCACCAGACCCATTTTAGTAGCTTTCGCTTCAATGCCAGTAAACGCGTCACTGACGGCTCGCTGTGTTCGTCCAATCATGCCAATGTCGTCGGTGTAAGCTAGCAATTGAACTGACTGAGTTGTGAGTTACGCACGATATTCTCAAGGATAATGTTAAAGAAGTCACATGACAGTGCGTCGCCTTTTCTAAACCCCTTTTTGACATTGAAAGTCTCGGTGAGTTCGTTGCCGACCTTGACGGAGCAGGGAGAGTTCTCCATCGTCACCCTGCATAATCTGACGAGTTTGGTAGGAATACCAAAACTAGACATGACATTGTATAGCTCGTCTCTATGCACACTGTCATAATAATAATTAAGTGGCACTACAGCCCACAAGGGACCAGGGCCGAGCTTCTATAACAAATACTCGTCTTGTGCGTGCTACTGCTCTCTCACGAGTAGAAGGGACCTACAGTTTTTTGCCGACTCCGAACGGCGAGATTTGAGAAGCTTTTCATAACAATTGATACCCTTTAAGTGTTGTCAGCAACTCGAAAGGGGTGGTGCTGTGAAAAATGCTAGGTGATCCGTCCGGGAATCGAACCTAGACCTTCTGCGCGGCGGTCGACGCACTTACCACTGCGCCGCGACGACCACGCACACTGTCATATGCGGCCTTGAAATCGACGAATAGGTGGTGAGTGTCGATTTGCACTTCTTGGGTCTTTTCCAGAGTCTGTCGTAGTGTAAAGCTTTGGTCGATGGCGGAGTTCTTTGGCCTGAAACCAAATGTCTATGTATTGATTATTGCTAATGGTTCATCGTGTTTTCAGTTAATTTAATATTTCCAACTCCACTCATACATTCCATTCATACATACATTCATACATTCCATTCATACAACCCCAAAGCATAACGTAATCAACTCCATATTTTACAGTTAGTACCGTGTTCTTGGGGTGCATTGCTTGTCCAACCTTTCTACAGACCTTATGTCCTCCATCTAGTCCGAAAATATTGATTTTGGTTTTGTTACTAAAAATTACTCAATTCCAAAACTCTTCAGAACAATTCCAGTGCTCTTTTGGAAAGTCCATTTATCAGTGGCTTGCGCCGTGGAGTACGACCATTGTAGCCAGCACTTCTGAGAACGCACAGTTTCATCACTTACATTGACATTATTGTATTCAGCTATTTCTTTATTTATTTTTGCGGCAGACTTTTTTGGATCTTGCTTCACTTAACGGTATATAAATGACTTCTCAAGCAAATTTAATATCGAAACACGTCTGTTACGATTTGATTCTATTACATTTTAAAATGCTATAAATTGTTGAAATGCTTGTGTTTAAATTTGACGATATTTTTTTCGTCTTTTTACCTTCACTCTGCATTCAAAAAATTATTTTCCTCTCTTCTTCTTAGTTTCCTTTGATTTCCTGCCCATTTTATTGTGTGTTAACGATTTCGATTAAATATTCAAACATTTACCAGAAAACGCGCTTCTTATTCTTCCAAATGCTGACCCTTTTCTGTACACAGAAGGGCACGCGTTGTGCCCTTACAATATATTTCAAGAAGAATTCAGAACATAGCCTTACTATAACAGCTAAAATCGCAGTAGCTAGAAGCATAAAAAAGACCTCTGCAAGTTTAAATACAATTTTTCTTTAAGACAAAGTAAGCATTAATAAGTTTGCGACTTTTTTCTTATTAAATTTTCATAGAATAGTTTTGCCCATTCAAAGAATTTTATCACGTTTCTTGTGTAAATGCCTATAGAAAACAACTTTACGCACAGTACCTTTACAATTCTTAGAAACGGTTGTTTATGCTAATATAAATATGTGTGTACGAATTGCTATTTTGCAACAAAGTGTCGGGATCGCGAATTGAATTTCGAGAATACAAGGGTATATTTTCGAAATAAAACATCTGTTTCATCTAATATATTCATATCTATGTGTACATGTGTTTATGTATAACAAATATTCGTTGGTATTTTTTTTATATATGTTGTTAAATATAAAGTTTGACTTCAATTTATAGGCAGGTGCATAGTGAAACTCCCAAAACATATTCCTTTTCGTTAATTCCTGTCAAGGGTGTGTGTATTTATTTCTTCTTGTTCTTCTTGTGGCGCTACAGTCCGGGGTGGACCTGGGCTTCAACCAACATGTGCTGCCAGCACGGTCTTTCGCCAGCTGCCGCCAGTTGCGCACTCCACGTTGGTTGAGGTCCTTCTCCACTTGTGCGCCACCTTATCCTGGGCCGTCCTCTGTTGCGTTGTCCCAATGGCTCAGATTCGAAGACTTTTCGGGCCAGAGCAGTGGTGTCCATACGCTCTACATGGCCTAGCCATCTTAAGCGTTGTATCTGTAGACGCTTGACTAGGCTCATGCCGCTGTACAGTCCATACAGTTCGTGGTTGAATCTTCTCCTGCAGATGCATCCTCCTCCGCTTTTAGTAGAGTCCAGGTTTCTGCGCCACAAAGTAGGACGGGGATGATCAAGGTGTTATGTAAAACAAGCTTAGTCTTTCGAGAGAGGGCTTTATTACTCAATTGCCTCTTGAGCCCAAAGAAACAGCGATTGGCAAGAGTGATTCTGCGTTAGATTTCGGTACTGGTGTTATTGTCCTTGTATACTGCGGAGTCGAGGTAGGCGAAGTCCTTGACTACCTCGAAGTTTCTGCTGCCTAGTGTGACGCTCTGTCCGAGACGCCGATGTTGTGTGTCCTTCCTTGATGACAGCATGTACTTCGTTTTGCACTCATTTACCACCATAAACTTATCCCTCGATAGTTGGCGCAGTCGAAGAGGTCTCCTTTCTTGTGGACCGGACAGACGACACTGAGATTCCACTCATCGGGCATGCTTTCCTCCGACCATATCTTACAGATGAGCTGGTGCATGCGATCAACCAGGTCATCCCCAGCTGCTTTAAACAGTTCTGCGGACAGTCCATCCGCTCCAGCAGCTTTATTCGACTTCAGTCTCGATATTGCTATCTTCACCTCGTCTAAGTCGGCGGACGGAATTCTTGTCTATCATCGTCCAAATTAAGTGGAACATTCTGCCTAACAGCGGGATTTGGGCCGTCATCGCCAAAAGTCTGCAGAAATGATCTTTCCAGATTCTCAGACTCGATTGCGACTCTACTACGACGTTTCCGTTTTGGTCCCGGCAGGCTTCGATCCGAACACTTTATCCACCGGATAGCTGTTTCACCTTTCGGTAAAACTTTCGGACTTCATTCCTGCCATAACACCTCTCCATCTCTTCGACCGCGCGCTTCTCATGCTCTCTCTTTTTCCTTCTGAGAAGCCGGTTCTCTTCCCTTCTTTTTTGTTCGTGGAGCTCACTAACAGCTCTCGTTGTCCGATGCAGCGGTGCCTGGTAGGCCTCCTGTTTAGCTGCATGTGCCTGCCTGCACTAGTCGTCAAACCATGGGTTCCTTCTAGGTGGTGGCGTGAAGCCCAGCACATCAGTGGCAGCTTCTTTGATGGCTTTTTGACAACGTTTCTATTGTCACTTCAGGCAGCGTCGAACTTTCGTAGAGTTTCAGGGAGACTCGGTCGGCAAAGATCCCAGCGACCTGTTGCGATTGTAGCTTTCCGACGTCAAACCGTTTTGGCGTATCTCGACTCCGTTGCTCTCTCGATATCCGGGTTCTTACCTTGGCTACAACAAGGTGACGATTCGAGTCGATGTTAGCGCCTCGGAATGTTGGGACATCGAGAATGTTGGAGGAGTGTCTGACGTCGATCGCAACGTGATCAATCTGGTTGACGGTTGATTGATCAGGGGATCGCCAAGTTCCTTTATGGATGTTGCGATGTGGAAACCGCGTACTGCTCATAGAGAGGTTCCGACCCGCGGCGAAGTCCGGCAGCCTGAGTCCGTTTTCGGAGGTGGTGTCGTGCAGGCTGTGTTTCCCGATGACCCCAGCAAAGATGTCCTCTTTTCCCAGCTGAGCATTGAAATCCCCTAGAACGATCTTGGTGTCATAGCTAGGGCATCGAGCATATGTTCTTTCTAGGAGATCATAGAACTCATCCTTGCTGTTGTCATCCTTCTCTTCTGTCGGGGCGTGAGCGCATATCAGGCTGATGTTCCCGAATTTAGCCTTAATGCGGATTGTCATGAGGCGTTCGCTTACGGGATCGTAGCTTAAGACTTTTTGCCTAAGACTGCCTCAAACAACAAATCCGCATCCGAATAGGCGCTGCCTTCTCTCCCTGTAGCAGTCACTGTAGTATATGTCGCAGTTCTTCATCTTCTTTCTGCACGGGCCATCCCACCGCACTTCCTAGATGGCGGTGATATCTGCTTTGTAGCAGTCAAGGGCCTCCGCAAGTTGTTCGGCTGCACGCGGTCTATTAAGGGACCTCACATTCCACGTGCTGAACCGAAAATCGTTGTCCTTTGTACGTTTGCTGGGGTTGTCAACATTGAAACCGTCTATATCCGAGGCATGATGTTGTCTCTGAACTGGGTTTGTTTTTGTGTGCTGAGGGAGTTGGCCTCACGCACAACCTACAGACTGGTAGGCCAGTCGCTGCATACATTGGTTCACCACACAGCGGGTGCTGTGATGGCTATCCAGGGGGTGCCACGGGGAGGCTGTATGTCAACTTGACCTATACACGGACGAGAATAGCCTTGGCAGCTTGCCATGTTGAGCGCGATCAAGGGCATTGCCTCGTGTGCATAGGCCCATGCCCCCCTCGTGTATTAATTTGCTTATTTATGTCTGACAAACAGTGCGATTATTTGGATATTTTTTCCAGTAAGCCACTTCACCCCCATCACAATAGTAAGTTCCCCCCTCAATATATACATTCTTTTAAAATAAGTGTTTTTCACACCAATTTGCCACTTCCTCAATCTCCTCTCTACAACAAATACAAGCAAATTTTTGTATTTAAATGCAAGTTAAATTTGTACATCATATACATATGTAAATTATTCGGACACGAATAATCTGTATTTGTTAAAAATTCATTTACTTCTTTATTACGCGCATAACCTGTTAAAATAAAGCAGTGATTAATACAATAGAGAAGGATACTTTATTTAATTTTCCATTCAGTTCGAACTCAAGAACAAAAAGAAAGAAAAAGGGTTTATACAAAATCGTTTTGACAATTTATGGATTTGACATATAGTTTAAGGGCGCGTGGCCAAAATTCTTATCTATCAACATCCCCGCTCAAATTTATAATTGTTAATGTAGTGATTACAATAATTAAAATAACAATGTAATATATAAATTCATAAATATAATTTAAATCAAAATTATTCTTCAAATTTCATGCCCATTTCCGTAAAAAGTTTAAAATGTGGTTTAAGAGGTAATTGTTTTGTGAATGGATCAGCTTTCATGGTAATTGTTTTGTGAATGGATCAGCTTTCATGTCTTCAGAACCCAGGAAGCAAATTTGTATTATCTCCTCTGCAACTGCATCACGGATGAAGTGGTAGCGCACGTCGATGTGCTTAGTTCGACCTTGGTTTGATTGGTACATTGCAATGTGCTTCGCGCTTTGCTTATCGCAAAATACATCAACATGTGCCGTATGTAATTGAAGCTCGACCAGAATGTTGCGTAGATATGATGCATCCTTTGCCAATGAGGACAAGGCAATATACTCTGCTTCTGTACTTGAGGTGGCTACAATTTTCTGCTTTCGTGAACTTCGATAAACGCAAACCCCGATTGTGATTTCCTGTCACTAGTATCTGCAGCCCAGTTAGAGTCCGAGTAGGCTTGAAGCTGATGACCTGTCTTTCTGTAGACTATTGTGGCTTCTTTGGTACCGATCAAATATTTGATGACATTGAGTGCTGCATTTCAGTGGTGGTGCCTAGGATCTTCAATGTTTTGCAGTAGAATATTTACTATATATGAAATGTCCGGTCTGCTAAAGTTGGCTGGGTAAAGCAAACGTCCTACTAGTTGTCTGTATTGTGTTGCATTAAACTTTTCGCTTTCGCCTTTGATAGTTGGTTCTTTCTGCATACCGAATTTAATTTTTGAAGGGAGGCGCGAAGGTTTTGCTTCAGTTAAACCATATGTACCTATGAGGCTATTAAAGTACCCGATTTGCTAGATGTTTATTTCTTCATTTGCCCGCATTATTTCGAGAACAACGCATAATTTCACCTAAGTCACGAATATCAAATTCGTTTGACAAGATGGAGAAAGTTGTTGAATACCTTTCGATGTCATTTGTCGCCATAACTAACTGGTCAACTGGCCTGTCCACCAACACCCAAGTTTTGTTTCTGATGAGTGACTCATACTCTTCTTCCATCGCACTATACCATTCTTCCTTGAATTCATTACGTTCTATTTGTTTTACGATCACTAAATCTACGCCAACGCTGTATATTGCTACCTCTTCCTGAATTGCACACATTTAAGTGTCTTTGGCTTGATGTGCAGTTGATTTCTTATGGTGTTCCTGATTAAAGTTTAAAACATAATAATTTTGCGAAACTCCTTCTGTGTTTTTTGTGTCGTCTGAATCTTCCTCTAGAAATTGCACATCCCTACTCCTGATGACAATGCGGGTTCCAGGCCTCCACAACCGATACGTGCCATGTTCATTACTATATCCCACTAAAATGTGTACTTTGCTTTTGGAATCAAATTTCCCAAGGTTGCTTCCTTTGTCCAATGTATAAGCCTTCGTACCAATGCATTTGAATGATGGCACATCCTATTTGTCAACCGTCCATATTTCCTCTGGAGTTGTTTGTCCATTCATTTTCGTTGGACATCTATTTCGAATAAATCCTGCGGTACAGATCAGTTCTGCCCACAGCATATCAGGTAGTTTTCCTTTAAATTTCAAACACTTCGCCATTTCTAGGAGTGTTCGAAAGGCTCTCTCCGTCACACCGTTTTGCAGAGTCGTATATGGTGCAGTAAGTTGATGTTCCATCCCACCTTGTTCTATAAATTCTTGAAATCAGACTGCTTATATTCCGTCCCATTATCAGTTCTGAGGGATTTAATCGATTCATGCATTTGTTTTTCGGCGTACGCTTTAAAAATTTTGAATCTATTGATTTATTGACTTTTCTTTCGCATGAAATATACGAATATTCGGCGGGAATAGTCGTCAATAAATGTGATGAAGTATGTTGCTTTGCTTAACGATTCAGTAGGACCGCACAAGTCTGAATGAACTAGCTTTAACCTCCTTCTCGACTTTTTGCTTTCACACACACTAAATTGTTTGACAGAGTGCTTCGCACATATACAAATAATACAACTGCATGTTTGACATGTTTGACAGACATGTATGACCGATATGTTTGACATACATGTATGACAGACATGTTTGACAGACAAATTTGAAAGTCATGTTTGACATACATGTTTCACAGATGTGTATGACAAAAATGTTTTATAGACATATATGACAGACATGCTTGACAGACATGTTTGGAAGACATGTTTGACAGACAAGTTTGAAAGACATGTTTGAGAGACAAGTTTGACAGACATGCTTGACAGACATGTTTGGAAGACATGTTTGACAGACAAGTTTGAAAGACATGTTTGACAGACAAGTTTGACAGACATGTTTGACAGACATGTTTGACAGACAAATTTGAAAGTCATGTATCAGAGACATATTTGACAGAAATGTGTGGCGGACATGCTTGAGATACGTGTATGACAGAAATGTGCGACAGAAAAGTTTGAAAGACATGTTTGACAGACAAGTTTGCCAGACATGTTTGACAGACATGTTTGACAGACAAATTTGAAAGTCATGTATCAGAGACATATTTGGTAGACATGTGTGGCGGACATGCTCTGAGATACATGTATGACAGAAATGTACGACAGATAAGTTTGAAAGATATGTCTGACAGACATGTATGACAGACAAGTTTGACAGACATGTATGACATACATGTTTGATAGACATGTATGACAGACACGCTGAACAGACATGTTTGAAAGACATGTTCGAATGACATGCTTGACTAATATGTCTGACAGACAGATTTGACAAACTTGTATGACAGACCTGCTTGAAAGACATGTATAACAGACATGTTTGACTGACATGTTTGACATACATGTTTGACATACATGTTCGATAGACATGTTTTACAGACACGTTTGACAGATAAGTTTGACAGACAAATTTAAAAGACATGTATGACAGACATGTTTGACAGACATGAGTGGGGGACATGCTCTGAGAGATATGTATGACTGTAATGTACGACAGATAAGTTTGAATGACATATATGACAGACAAATTTGGAAATCATGTTTGACAGACATGTTGGACCAACCTATATGAACGACATGTTTGAAAGACATGTGTGACACGCATGTAGAGTATACATGTTTGACAGACAGGTTTTACAGACATGTTTGACAGACACATTTGAAAGACATGTTTGACAGATATGTTTGACCAACCTATATGACAGACATGTTTGAAAGACATGTATGACAGACATGTAGAACATACATATTTGACAGACAGGTTTGACAGACTAATTTGAAGGACATGTATGACAGACATGTTTGACAGACATGTATGACGGACATGTTATAGGTATATCTGAAAGACGTGTATAACGGACATGTTTTAGAGACAAATTTGAAAGATATATGTATATCAGAGATATGTTTGACAGATATTTTTGACAGATATGTTTGACAGACATTTTTGACAGTCATGTTTGACATACATTTTTGACAGAATCTCATAACAGACACGTTTGAAGGACATATATTACATACATGTTTGACAGACAGGTTTGACAGACATGTTTGACAGACAAATTTGAAAGTAATGTTTGACATACATGTTTCACAGATGTGTATGACAAAAATGTTTGAAAGACATATATGACAGGCATGCTTGACAGACATGTTTGGAAGACATGCTTGACCATCATGTATCAGATTTGACAAACTTGTATGACAGACATGTATGCCAGACATGTTTGGCAGATATCTTAGACATAGATTTTGGACAGACATGTTATAACTGACATGTTAGAAAAACATTTATGGCATACATGTTTGACAGACAAATTCAAAGTCATGTATCAGAGACATATTTGACAGACATGTGTGGCGGACATGCTATGAGATACGTGTATGACAGAAATGTACGACAGATAAACTTGAAAGACATGTCTGACAGACGTGTTTGACAGACATGTATGCCATACATGTTTGATTGACATGTATGACAGACATGCTGGACAGACATGTTTGAAAGACATGTTTGAATGACATGCTTGACCAATATGTATGACAGACAGATTTGACAAACTGTATGTATTACTGTAATGTACGACAGATAAGTTTGAATGACATATATGACAGACATATTTTAAAAACATGTTTGACAGACATGTTGGACCAACCTATATAAACGACATGTTTGAAAGACATGTGTGACACACATGTAAAGTATACATGTTTGACAGACAGGTTTTACAGATAAGTTTTGACAGACAAATTTGAAAGACATGTTTGACAGATATGTTTGACAACCTATATGACAGACATGTTTGAGAGACATGTAGAACATACATATTTGACAGACAGGTTTGACAGACTATTTTGAAAGACATGTATGACAGACATGTTTGACAGACATGTATGACGGACATGTTACAGATATGTCTGAAAGACGTGTATAACGGACATGTTTTAGAGACGAATTTGGAAGATATATATCACAGATATGTTTGGCAGAAATGTTTGACAGACATGTTTGACAGACGTTTTGACAGTCATGTTGAACATACATTTTACACAGACATCTCATAACAGACACGTTTGAAAGACATATATAACATACATGTTTGACACACAAATTTGAAAGTCATGTTTGACAAACATGTTTCACAGATGTGTATGACAAAAATGTTTGATAGACATATATGACAGACATGCTTGACAGACATGTTTGGAAGACATGTTTGGAAGACATGTTCGACAGACATGCTTGACCATCATGTATGTCGGACAGATTTGACAAACTTGTATGACAGACATGTATGCCAGACATGTTTGGCAGATATCTTAGACATACATTTTGGACAGACATGTTATAACTGACATGTTAGAAAAACATTTATGGCATACATGTTTGACAGACAAATTGAAGGTCATGTATCAGAGATATATTTGACAGACATGTGTGGCGGACATGTCTGAGATACGTGTATGACAGAAATGTACGACAGATAAGCTTGAAAGACATGTCTGACAGACGTGTATAACAGACGTGTTTGACAGACATGTATGCCATACATGTTTGATAGAAATGTATGACAGACATGCTGGACAGACATGTTTGAAAGACATGTTTGAATCACATGCTTGACCAATATCTATGACAGACAGATTTGACAAACTTGTATGACAAACATGTTGGACAGGCATGTATGACGGCCATGTTTGACAGACATGTTTGATAGGCAAATTTGAAAGACATGTATGACAGACACGCTTGACAGACATGTATGACGGACAAGTTTGACAGGTATGTATTACAGATATGTCTGAAAGACATGTATGACGGAAATGTTTGACAGACAAATTTGAAAGATATTTATGACAGATATTTTTGACAGATATGTTTGACAGACATGTTTGACGGACAAATTTGAAAGACATGTATGACAGACATGTATGACAGACATGTTTGACAGACATGTATGACGAACATGCTTGACAGACATGTTTGGAAGACATTTTTGACAAACATGTTTGACAAACATGTTTGACAAACATGCTTGGAAGACATGTATAGCAGACACAGTTGGCAGACATGTAGGACAGACAGTTTTGACAGGCAGGTTTGACAGACAAATTTGAAAGACATGTATGACAGACACGCTTGACATACATGTATGATGGACAAGTTTGACAGGTATGTATTACAGATATGTCTGAAAGACATGTTTGACGGAAATGTTTTACAGACAAATTTGAAAGACATTAATGCAGCTATGTTAAAAAGGTATGTTTGACAGACCTGTTTAACAGACATGTTTGACATACTCGCACATTGTTGACAGACACGTTTGACACATATATTTGACAGATACGTTTGACCAACCTATATGAAAGACATGTATGACAGACATGTAGAACATACGCATTTGACAGACAGGTTTAAGAGACATGTTTGACAGACAAATTTGAAAGACATGTATGCAGACATTTATGAAATACATATTTGACGGACATGTATGATATATATGTTTGCCAGACAAATTTGTATGACATGTTTGGAAGAATAGATAGATGTATAAATAGTTTTATTTCGCTCAAAAGTAATATATTACAATATAGTATCACGCATTTTACAGAGATTTGATTGATGAAATTTGATTTGTATGATGAAAATAGACATATATTTAGAAGGAAAATACGAAAAACAAAAAACTTCTATAAATAAAAAAAAAAAAAAAAATAAATAAATAAATAAATAAATAAATAAATAATAATAATAATAAAGAAAAAATTATAAATGATAAATAATCAATAATAAATAATAAATAATAGATAATAAATAATAAATAATAGTTAATAATTAATAAATAATAAATAATAAAAAATAAAAAAATAACAGAAATCAAAAGGTATTAATAAATAGGTTACTATTTCGCCTTGTACTAAGCTCGAATTTAAATTGATGACTAGGGGATTTTGAGCAATATCACAGTTTTTTAGAAAGCGTAGTGTAATTTTCTGTATTCTTTCAGAGATCAATTCAACATTCGCTCTTTTATGAACATCTTATGTCGAGTGGTGCCATGATAAATTTAACATCATTTTTAAAAATTTGTTTTGTGCTATTTGTAATTTTTTAACATGACAATTTGCACAACTTCCCCATACTTGACACCCATATAATAATATAGCCTGAAAGATAACTTTATGTAAAATAATTTTATTGCCAATTGAGAGTTGAGATTTTCGGTTAATAAACGGATATAACATTTTAGTAGCAACTGATACTTTTTTTAAAGTTTCTAATATATGAGTGTTGAATGTTAATTTGGTGTCAAGATGCATCCCTAAATACTTTATTGAGGATGACCAATTGATGTACTTTCCATTTATATTCAATTGTGTAGGAGAGAAGGGGAGGAGTTCGGTAAAAGCAAAATGGAAAAAAAGAACTTGCGTGATCGAAGTGCTCCGTTTATTGGGTAATGCAAGAGAGAGAGCGAGTTCACATTGCTACTCGTATTTATAATGAGGCTGGGCTTCCGGTCAATAACCCTATCAGATGATTCGAACACAGATTTTGAGAAAATGGGTACCGTTGACTAAAAGTTCGAAAATGATTCTTTAACAGGGTGATTCTATGTGTTTCGATTTTGTTATTGTTTTTTTTTTTTTTTACTACAATTGTCCACTAGGCAAAAAGCAAGCTTTTCTTTTTCTGGTAAAGAATATGGCTTGAATTTTGTCTTGATTCAATTTTATCTTCCATTTGTTGCAGTAGTTAAAGAATATACTCATCGCATTGTTTAAATTCCTCTCAATGTCAAGAGCGAATTCATGAGATGTGTATATAGCCGTGTCATCAGCAAACATAGCAACTTCACAATTTGGAAGGGACGGGAAATCAGAAGTATATATATTATACAACACAGGCCCAAGAACGGATCCTTGAGGAACACCCATAACAAAATGAATAACATTTGAGACACTACTATTTACTTGCACCATAAAAGATCGATTAGATAAAAAGTTACGAATAATTCTACATATACTTGGCGAAAAACCAAAGCACATCATTTTATATATAAGACCTTCGTGCCAAACAGTGTCAAAGGCTTTCTCAATGTCAAGTAAAATCATTCCCGTTGATTTACCAATTGAACGAAATGTTTTTATATGATTACAAATCCTTAGTACTTGATGTGAAGTACTATGAGATTCTCTAAAACCAAATTGTTCGTTTGGGTAAAGATTTTATTGATTAATTGTTCTTTTAGTACCTTTTCATATATTTTGCTCAAAGAGCTAAGTAAACTTATTGGCCTATAGCTTTCAACTTTTTCAGGTGGTTTACCTTCTTTTGGAATAGCGATAACCTTGGCAGTTTTCCATGCATCAGGGTAGTATTCTAATTTGAAACAGGCATTTATAATAAAAGTTATATAACTTACAGCAGCTTTAGGTAAGTGTTTTAGGTAAATGCTTTAAATTAAGTCTGCACCATATGACTTTTTTGGTTTTAGATCTTTTATAAAGAATTCGATGTCTTCATCGGTCACATAGCTATTTAAACATGATTGACTAGAACTATTGTTTGCTAAGTTTTGGATGGTATAATTGACGAGTGCTTTTGTATGAGGGTCGCCTAGGTTAGTAGAAATAATGTGATTCTTTTCGAAATTTGAAGCACATGTATGACAGATATGTTTGACGCACATGTATGACAGATATGTTTGGCGCACATGTATGACAGACATGTTTGACAGACGTGTTTAATAGGCATGTATGACAGACATGTTTGACAGACGTCTTTAATAGGCATGTATGACAGACATGTTTGACAGACATGTATAACAAACATGTTTGACAGACATGTATAACAAACATGTTTGACAGACATATATGACAAATACATTTGCCAGATAAATTTGAAGGACATGTTTGACAGATATGTTTGGCATACATATTCGACAGACATGTTTGGAAGACATGTAGGACAAACTTGTTTGAAAGACATATAGGACATACCTGCTTGACAGAAAGGTTTGATAGACATGTATGACAGATATGTTGGACAGTGTAGGCGATTTACAAAAATGTGCTACTTGCTTTACGCCTACTCTTAGTTCATTCACCTACTCCATTATTCAAAGTAAATGAGCAGTCGTTGATTCGGCTACTAAGATTCTTCAATCCTGCTTGTGAAATTCTCCCGGTTACCCCACTATATATACACACAGCGTGAAGTCTTTCTTTTTTTCTGTCGCCGCCTACAGTTTCTGATGTGGGATATAACAGGCATGTTTGATAGACATGTTTGACAGACAGGTTTGACAGACAAATTTGAGAGACCTGTATGACATACTTGTTTGACAGACATGTATGACAGATATGTTTGACAGACATGTATGAACGACATTTATGACAAACATGTTTGACAGACATGGATGACAAACATGTTTGAAAGACAGGTCTGACGAACATGTTTGACAGCCGGATTTGAAAGACATGTTTGACAGATATGTTTGACAGATATGTATGACAGACATGTTTGACAGACATGTTTGGAAGACATGTTTGACAAGCATGTATTACATATATATTTGAAAGACTTGTATGACGGGCATGTTTGAAAGACAAATTTGAAAGACATGTTTGACAAATTTGTTTGATAGATAAGTATGACAGATATGCTTGACAAACATGATTGGCAGACATGTAGGACAGACATATATGATTAACATGTTTGACAGACAAATTTGAACGACATGTTTGACAGATATGTTTCACAGATATGTATGACAGACATGCTTGACAGACATGTTTGGTAGACATGTTTGACAGGCATGTATTACATATAGGTTTCAAAGACATGTATGACGGACATGTTTGACAGACATGTATGAAAGACATGTACGACAGACATGTTTGACAGACAGGTCTGACAGACAAATTTGAAAAACATGTTTGACAGATATTTTTGACAGATATGTATGACAGACATGCTTGACAGACATGCTGCAAGCTGAAACATGCTCGAATGTTAATTTAATCTTGTATTGGAAAATTCACACAAACCTCACTCAGGAAGCTCCAATTTACTCTCAAAATAAAGGCCAGTTCTTACCATATATATATGCATTAAAATATCTCAATATTATAGTAATTAAATGCCCCAAGAATCAGAGAAGAGGCAAGTGTGAGCATTTGTAAGCTACTAACTGAAATAAAGCAACGTCCTGTGATCAAATTACTAATCATATCGGCTAAAGGTTAAGCCAAAGATGAGGGCAAGAACTCAAAATAACTTTTCATTGGAAAAACATTTGGCCTTCATCCTATTAATGGATCGCAATATACAAAATACCGACTTCTGTAACAAAATTTCACAATTTCACTGGCTAAAGTGACATTTGCGTCATTAATACGCCGTACGGCAAGCTGAAACATGCACGAATGTTAATTTAATCTTGTATTAAAAAATGTACACAAATCCACTCAGAAAGCCCCAATTTACTCTCAAAATAAAAGCGAGTTCTTACCATATATATATGCATTAAAATATCTCAATATTATAGTAATTAAATGCCCCAAGAATCAGAGGAGAGGCAAGTGTGAGCATTTGTAAGCCATTAACCGAAATAAAGCAACGTCCTGTGATCCAATTACTAATCATATTGGCTAAAGGTAAAGCCATAGATGAGGGCAAGAACTCAAGATTATTTTCTTTGGAAAAACATTTGACTTTCATCCTATTAATGGATCGCAATATACAAAATACCGCCTTCTATAACAAAATTTTACAATTTCACTGGCTAAAGTGGCATTTGCGTTATTAATACGCCGCACGGCAAGCTGAAAAATGCACGAATGTTAATTTAATCGTGTATTGAAAAATTCACACAAACCTCACTCAGGAAATATTGGGTGTGGAAGCTCCAATATACTCTCAAAATAAAGGCCAGTTCTTAATATATATATGCATTAAAATATCTCAATATTATAGTAACTAAAAGCCCCAAGAATCAGAGAAGAGGCAAGTGTGAGCATTTGTAAGCCGCTAACCAAAATAAGGCAATGTCCTGTGATCAAATTACCAATCATATCGGCTAAAGGTTAAGCCAAAGATGAGGGCAAGAACTCAAAATCATTTTCATTGGAAAAACATTTGGATTTCATCCTATTAATGGATCGCAATATACAAAATACCAACTTCTATAACAAAATTTCACGATTTCACCGGCTAAAGTGACATTTGCATCATTAATACACCGCACGGCAAGCTGATACATGCACGAATGTTAATTTAATCATGTATTGAAAAATTCACACAAACCTCACTCAGAAAGCTCCAATTTACTCTCAAAATAAAGGCCAGTTCTTCCATGTATATATGCATTAAAATATCTCAATATTATAGTAATTAAATGCCCCAAGAATCAGAGAAGAGGCAAGTGTGAGGATTTGTAAGCCTCTAACCGAAATAAAGCAACGTCCTGTGATAAAATTACTAATCATATCGGCTAAAGGTTAAGCCAAAGATGAGGGCAAGAACTCAAAATAGTTTTCATTGGAAAAACATTTGGCTTTCATCCTATTAATGGATCGCAATATACAAAATACCGGCTTCTATAACAAAATTTCACAATTTCACTGGCTAAAGTGACATTTGCGTCATTAATACACCGCACGGCAAGCTGAAACATGCACGAATTTTAATTTAATCTTGTTTTGAAAAATTCACACAAACCTCACTCAGGAAATATTGGGTGTGGAAGCTTCAATTTACTCCCAAAATAAAGGCCAGTTCTTACCATATATATATGTATGCATTAAAATATATCAATATTATAGTAATTATATGCCCCAAGAACCAGAGGAGAGGCAAGTGTGAGCATTTGGAAGCCGCTAACAGAAATAAAGCAACGTCCAGTTATCAAAGTACTAATCATATCGGCTAAAAGTTAAGCCAAAGATGAGGGCAAGAAATCAAAATCATTTTCATTGGAAAAACATTTGGCCTTCATCCTATTAATGGATCGCAATATAAAAAATACCGACTTCTATAACAAAATTTCACATTTCACTGGCTTAAGTAACATTTGCGTCATTAATACGTCGTACGGCAAGCTGATACATGCACGAATGTTAATTTAAACATGTATTGAAAAATTCACACAAACCTCACTCAGGAAATATTGGGTGTGGAAGCTCCAATTTACTCTCAAAATAAAGGCCAGTTCTTACCATATATATATGCATTAAAATATCTCAATATTATAGTAATTAAATGCCCCAAGAATCAGAGGAGAGGCAAGTGTGAGCATTTGTAAGCCACTAACCGAAATAAAGCAACGTCCTGTGATCCAATTACTAATCATATCGGCTAAAGGTCAAGCCATAGATGAGGGCAAGAACTCAAGATCATTTTCTTTGGAAAAACATTTGGCTTTCATCCTATTAATGGATCGCAATATACAAAATACCGGCTTCTATAACAAAATTTCACAATTTCACTGGCTAAAGTGACATTTGCGTCATTAATACACCGCACGGCAAGCTGAAACATGCACGAATGTTAATTTAATCTTGTATTGAAAAATTCACACAAACCTCACTCAGGAAATATTGGGTGTGGAAGCTCCAATTTACTCTCGAAATAAAGGCCAGTTCTTACCATATATACATGCATTAAAATATCTCAATATTATAGTAATTAAATGCCCCAAGAATCAGAGGAGAGGCAAGTGTGAGCATTTGTAAGCCACTAACCGAAATAAAGCAACGTCCTGTGATCCAATTACTAATCATATCGGCTAAAGGTCAAGCCATAGATGAGGGCAAGAACTCAAGATCATTTTCTTTGGAAAAACATTTGGCTTTCATCCTATTAATGGATCGCAATATACAAAATACCGCCTTCTATAACAAAATTTCACAATTTCGCTGGCTAAAGTGGCATTTGCGTTATTAATACGCCGCACGGCAAGCTGAAAAATGCACGAATGTTAATTTAATCTTGTATTGACAAATTCACACAAACCTCACTCAGAAAGCTCCAATATACTCTCAAAATAAAGGCCAGTTCTTAATATATATATATGCATTAAAATATCTCAATATTATAGTAACTAAAAGCCCCAAGAATCAGAGAAGAGGCAAGTGTGAGCATTTGTAAGCCGCTAACCAAAATAAAGCAATGTCCTGTGATCAAATTACCAATCATATCGGCTAAAGGTTAAGCCAAAGATGAGGGCAAGAACTCAAAATCATTTTCATTGGAAAAACATTTGGATTTCATCCTATTAATGGATCGCAATATACAAAATACCAACTTCTATAACAAAATTCCACAATTTCACCGGCTAAAGTGACATTTGCATCATTAATACACCGCACGGCAAGCTGATACATGCACGAATGTTAATTTAATCATGTATTGAAAAATTCACACAAACCTCACTCAGGAAGCTCCAATTTACTCTCAAAATAAAGGCCAGTTCTTCCATGTATATATGCATTAAAATATCTCAATATTATAGTAATTAAATGCCCCAAGAATCAGAGAAGAGGCAAGTGTGAGGATTTGTAAGCCTCTAACCGAAATAAAGCAACGTCCTGTGATAAAATTACTAATCATATCGGCTAAAGGTTAAGCCAAAGATGAGGGCAAGAACTCAAAATCGTTTTCATTGGAAAAACATTTGGATTTCATTCTATTAATTTATCGCAATATACAAAATACCGACTTCTATAACAAAATTTCACAATTTCACCGGCTAAAGTGACATTTGCATCATTAATACGCCGCACGGCAAGCTGAAACATGCATGAATGTTAATTTAATCATGTATTGAAAAATTCACACAAACCTCAGTCAGGAAGCTTCAATTTACTCTCAAACTAAAGACCAGTTCTTAGCATGTATATATGTATTAAAACATCTCAATATTATAGTAACTAAATGCCCCAAGAATCAGAGAAGAGACAAGTGTGAGCATTTGTAAGCCTCTAACCGAAATAAAGCAACGTCCTGTGATCAAATTACTAATCACATCGGCTAAAGGTTAAGCCAAAGATGAGGGCAAGAACTCAAAATCATTTTCATTGGAAAAACATTTGGCTTTCATCCTAATAATGGATCGCAATATACAAAATACTGGCTTCTATAACAAAATTTCACAATTTCACTGGCTAAAGTGACATTTGCGTCATTAATGCACCGCACGGCAAGCTGAAACATGCACGAATGTTAATTTAATCTTGTATTGAAAAATTCACACAAACCTCACTCAGGAAGCTCCAATTTACTCTCAAAATAAAGGCCAGTTCTTACCATATATATATGCATTAAAATATCTTAATATTATAGTACTTAAATGCCCCAAGAATCAGAGAAGAGGCAAGTGTGAGCATTTGTAAACCACTAACCGAAATAAAGAAACGTCCTGTGATCAAATTACTAATCATATCGGCTAAAGGTTAAGCCAAGATGAGGGCAAGAACTCAAAATCATTTTCATTGGAAAAACGTTTGGATTTCATCCTATTAATGGATCGCAATATACAAAATACTGGCTTCTATAACAAGATTTCACAATTTCACTGGCTAAAGTGACATTTTCATCATTAATACACAGCACGGCAAGCTGAAACATGCACGAATGTTAATTTAATCCTGTATTCAAAAATTCACACAAACCTCACTCAGGAAATATTGGGTGTGGAAGCTCCAATTTGCTCTCAAAATAAAGGCCAGTTTTTACCGTATATATATGCATTAAAATATCTCAATATTATAGTAATTAAATGCCCCAAGAATCAGAGAAGAGGCTAGTGTGAGCATTTGTAAGCCGCTAACCGAAATAAAGCAACGTCCTGTGATCAAATTACTAATCTTATCGGCTAAAGGTTAAGCCGAAGATGAGGGCAAGAACTCAAAATCATTTTCATTGGAAAAACATTTGGCTTTCATCCTATTAATGGATCGCAATATACAAAATACTAGCTTCTATAACAAAATTTCACAATTTCACTGGCTAAAGTTACAGTTGCGTCATTAATACGTGGTACGGCAAGCTGAAACATGCACGAATGTTAATTTAATCTTGTATTGAAAAATTCACACAAACCTCACTCATTAAATATTGGGTGTGGAAGCTAAAATTTACTCTCAAAATAAAGGCCAGTTCTTACTATGTATATATGCATTAAAATATCTCAATATTATAGTAATTAAATGCCCCAAGAATCAGAGAAGAGGCAAGTGTGAGCATTTGTAAGCCGCTAACAGAAATAAGGCAACGTCTTGTGATCCAATTACTAGTCATATCGGCTAAAGGTTAAGCCAAAGATGAGGGCAAGAACTCAAAATCATTTTCATTGGAAAAACATTTGGATTTCGTCCTATTAATGGACCGCAATATACAAAATACCGACCTCTATAACAAAATTTCACATTTCACTGGCTTAAGTGACATTTGCGTCATTAATACGCCGTACTGCAAGCTGAAACATGCACGAATGTTAATTTAATCTTGTATTGAAAAATTCACACAAACCTCACTCAGGAAATATTGGGTGTGGAAGCTCCAATATACTCTCAAAATAAAGGCCAGTTCTTAATATATATATATATGCATTAAAATATCTCAATATTATAGTAATTAAATGCCCCAAGAATCAGAGAAGAGGCAAGTGTGAGCATTTGTAAGCCTCTAACCGAAATAAAGCAACGTCCTGTGATAAAATTACTAATTATATCGGCTAAAGGTTAAGCCAAAGATGAGGGCAAGAACTAAAAATCATTTTCATTGGAAAAACATTTGGCTTTCATTCTATTAATGGATCGCAATATACAAAATACCGGCTTCTATAACAAAATTTCACAATTTCACCGGCTAAAGTGACATTTGCGTCATTAATACACCGCACGGCAAGCTGAAACATGCACGAATGTTAATTTAATCTTGTATTGAAAAATTCACACAAACCTCACTCAGGAAATATTGGGTGTGGAAGCTCCCATTTACTCTCAAAATAAAGGCCAGTTCTTACCATATTTTGTAAGCCGCTAACCAAAATAAAGCAATGTCCTGTGATCAAATTACCAATCATATCGGCTAAAGGTTAAGCCAAAGATGAGGGCAAGAACTCAAAATCATTTTCATTGGAAAAACATTTGGATTTCATCCTATTAATGGATCGCAATATACAAAATACCGACTTCTATAACAAAATTTCACATTTTCACCGGCTAAAGTGACATTTGCATCATTAATACGCCGCACTGCAAGCTGAAACATGCACGAATGTTAATTTAATCATGTATTGAAAAATTCACACGAACCTCAGTCAGGAAGCTCCAATTTACTCTCAAAATAAAGACCAGTTCTTACCATGTATATATGCATTAAAACATCTCAATATTATAGTAACTAAATGCCCCAAGAATCAGAGAAGAGGCAAGTGTGAGCATTTGTAAACCACTAACCGAAATAAAGAAACGTCCTGTGATCAAATTACTAATCATATCGGCTAAAGGTTAAGCCAAGATGAGGGCAAGAACTCAAAATCATTTTCATTGGAAAAACATTTGGCTTTCATCCTAATAATGGATCGCAATATACAAAATACCGGCTTCTATAACAAAATTTCACAATTTCACTGGCTAATGTGACATTTGCGTCATTAATGCACCGCACGGCAAGCTGAAACATGCACGAATGTTAATTTAATCTTGTATTAAAAAATTCACACAAACCTCACTCAGGAAGCTCCAATTTACTCTCAAAATAAAGGCCAGTTCTTACCATATATATATGCATTAAAATATCTTAATATTATAGCACTTAAATGCCCCAAGAATCAGAGAAGAGGCAAGTGTGAGCATTTGTAAACCACTAACCGAAATAAAGAAACGTCCTGTGATCAAATTACTAATCATATCGGCTAAAGGTTAAGCCAAGATGAGGGCAAGAACTCAAAATCATTTTCATTGGAAAAACGTTTGGATTTCATCCTATTAATGGATCGCAATATACAAAATACTGGCTTCTATAACAAGATTTCACAATTTCACTGGCTAAAGTGACATTTGCATCATTAATACACAGCACGGCAAGCTGAAACATGCACGAATGTTAATTTAATCCTGTATTCAAAAAATCACACAAACCTCACTCAGGAAATATTGGGTGTGGAAGCTCCAATTTGCTCTCAAAATAAAGGCCAGTTTTTACCGTATATATATGCATTAAAATATCTCAATATTATAGTAATTAAATGCCCCAAGAATCAGAGAAGAGGCTAGTGTGAGCATTTGTAAGCCGCTAACCGAAATAAAGCAACGTCCTGTGACCAAATTACTAATCTTATCGGCTAAAGGTTAAGCCGAAGATGAGGGCAAGAACTCAAAATCATTTTTATTGGAAAAACATTTGGATTTCATCCTATTAATGGATCGCAATATACAAAATACCGACTTCTATAACAAAATTTCACAATTTCACCGGCTAAAGTGACATTTGCATCATTAATACGCCGCACTGCAAGCTGAAACATGCGCGAATGTTAATTTAATCATGTATTGAAAAATTCACACAAACCTCAGTCAGGAAGCTCCAATTTACTCTCAAAATAAAGACCAGTTCTTACCATGTATATATGCATTAAAACATCTCAATATTATAGTAACTAAATGCCCCAAGAATCAGAGAAGAGACAAGTGTGAGCATTTGTAAGCCTCTAACCGAAATAAAGCAACGTCCTGTGATCAAATTACTAATCTTATCGGCTAAAGGTTAAGCCGAAGATGAGGGCAAGAACTCAAAATCATTTTCATTGGAAAAACATTTGGCTTTCATCCTATTAATGGATCGCAATATACAAAATACTAGCTTCTATAACAAAATTTCACAATTTCACTGGCTAAAGTTACATTTGCGTCATTAATACGCGGTACGGCAAGCTGAAACATGCACGAATGTTAATTTAATAAAATTCACACAAACCTCACTCATTAAATATTGGGTGTGGAAGCTCCAATTTACTCTCAAAATAAAGGCCAGTTCTTACTATATATATATGCATTAAAAAATCTCAATATTATAGTAATTAAATGCCCCAAGAATCAGAGAAGAGGCAAGTGTGAGCATTTGTAAGCCGCTAACAGAAATAAGGCAACGTCTTGTGATCAAATTACTAGTCATATCGGCTAAAGGTTAAGCCAAAGATGAGGGCAAGAACTCAAAATCATTTTCATTGGAAAAACATTTGGATTTCGTCCTATTAATGAATCGCAATATACAAAATACCGACCTCTATAACAAAATTTCACATTTCACTGGCTTAAGTGACATTTGCGTCATTAATACGCCGTACTGCAAGCTGAAACATGCACGAATGTTAATTTAATCTTGTATTGAAAAATTCACACAAACCTCCCTCAGGAAGCTCCAATTTACTCTCAAAATAAAGGCCAGTTCTTACCAAATATATTTGCATTAAAATATCTCAATAGTATAGTAATTAAATGCCCCAAGAATCAGAGAAGAGGCAAGTGTGAGCATTTGTAAGCCACTAACTGAAATAAAGCAACGTCCTGTGATCAAATTACTAATAATATCGGCTGAAGGTTAAGCCAAAGATGAGGGCAAGAACTCAGAATCATTTTCATTGGAAAAACATTTGGCTTTCATCCTATTAATGGATCGCAATATACAAAACGCCGACTTCTACAGCAAAATTTCACAATTTCACTGGCTAAATTGACATTTGCGTCATTAATACGCCGTACGGCAAGCTGAAACATGCACGAATGTTAATTTAATCTTGTATTGAAAAATTCACACAAACCTCACTCAGGAAATATTGGGTGTGGAGGCTCCAATTTACTCTCAAAATAAAGGCCAGTTCTTACCATATATACATGCATTAAAATATCTCAATATTATAGTAACTAAAAGCCCCAAGAATCAGAGAGGAGGCAAGTGTGAGCATTTGTAAGCCGCTAACCAAAATAAAGCAACGTCCTGTGATCAAATTACCAATCATATCGGCTAAAGGTTAAGCCAAAGATGAGGGCAAGAACTTAAAATCATTTTCATTGGAAAAACATTTGGATTTCATCCTATTAATGGATCGCAATATACAAAATACCGACTTCTATAACAAAATTTCACAATTTCACCGGCTAAAGTGACATTTGCGTCATTAATACGCCGCACGGCAAGCTGATACATGCACGAATGTTAATTTAATCATGTATTGAAAAATTCACACAAACCTCACACAGGAAGCTCCAATTAACTCTCAAAATAAAGGCCAGTTCTTACCATGTATATATGCATTAAAATATCTCAATATTATAGTAATTAAATGCCCCAAGGATCAGAGAAGAGGCAAGTGTGAGCATTTGTAAGCCTCTAACCGAAATAAAGCAACGTCCTGTTATCAAATTACTAATCATATCGGCTAAAGGTTAAGCCAAAGATGAGGGCAAGAACTCAAAATCATTTTCATTGGAAACACATTTGGATTTCATCTTATTAATGGATCGCAATATACAAAATACCGACTTCTATAACAAAATTTCACAATTTCACTAGCTAAAGTGATATTGCGTCATTAATACGCCGTACGGCAAGCTGAAACATGCACAAATGTTAATTTAATCTTGTATTGAAAAGTTAAAAAAACCTCACTCAGGAAGCCCCAATTTACGCTCAAAATAAAAGCCAGTTCTTACCATATATATATGCATTAAAATATCTCAATATTATAGTAATTAAATGCCCCAAGAATCAGAGAAGAGGCAAGTGTGAGCATTTGTAAGCCACTTACCGAAATAAAGCAACGTCCTGTGATCAAATTACTAATCATATCGGCTAATGGCCAAGCCAAAGATGAGGGCAAGAACTCAAAATCATTTTCATTGGAAAAACATTTGGCCTTCATCCTATTAATGGATCGCAATATACAAAATACCGGTTTCTATAACAAAATTTCACAATTTCACTGGCTAAAGTGACATTTGCGTCATTAATACGCCGCACGGCAAGTTGAAACATGCACGAATGTTAATTTAATCATGTATTGAAAAATTCACACAAACCTCACTCAGAAAGCCCCAATTTACTCTCAAAATAAAGGCCAGTTCTTACCATATATACATGCATTAAAATATCTCAATATTATAGTAATTAAATGCCCCAAGAATCAGAGAAGAGGCAAGTGTGAGCATTTGTAAGCCACTAACAGAAATAAAGCAACGTCCTGTGATCAAATTACTAATCATATCGGCTAAAGGTTAAGCCAAAGATGAGGGCAAGAACTCAGAATCATTTTCATTGGAAAAACATTTGGCTTTCATCCTATTAATGGATCGCAATATACAAAACGCCGACTTCTATAACAAAATTTCACAATTTCACTGGCTAAATTGACATTTGCGTCATTAATACGCCGTACGGCAAGCTGAAACATTCTCGAATGTTAATTTAATCTTGTATTGAAAAATTCACACAAACCTCACTCAGGAAATATTGGGTCTGGAGGCTCCAATTTACTCTCAAAATAAAGGCCAGTTCTTACCATATATACATGCATTAAAATATCTCAATATTATAGTAACTAAAAGCCCCAAGAATCAGGGAGGAGGCAAGTGTGAGCATTTGTAAGCCGCTAACCAAAATAAAGCAACGTCCTGTGATCAAATTACCAATCATATCGGCTAAAGGTTAAGCCAAAGATGAGGGCAAGAACTTAAAATCATTTTCATTGGAAAAACATTTGGATTTCATCCTATTAATGGATCGCAATATACAAAATACCGACTTCTATAACAAAATTTCACAATTTCACCGGCTAAAGTGACATTTCCGTCATTAATACGCCGTACGGCAAGCTGATACATGCACGAATGTTAATTTAATCATGTATTGAAAAATTCACACAAACCTCACACAGGAAGCTCCAATTAACTCTCAAAATAAAAGCAAGTTCTTACCATATATATATGCATTAAAATATCTCAATATTATAGTAATTAAATGCCCCAAGAATCAGAGAAGAGGCAAGTGTGAGCATTTGTAAGCCACTAACCGACATAAAGCAACGTCCTGTGATCAAATTACTAATCATATCGGCTAAAGGCCAAGCCAAAGATGAGGGCAAGAACTCAAAATCATTTTCATTGGAAAAACATTTGGCTTTCATCCTATTAATGGATCGCAATATACAAAATACCGGTTTCTATAACAAAATTTCACAATTTCACTGGCTAAAGTGACATTTGCGTCATTAATACGCCGCACGGCAAGCTGAAACATGCACGAATGTTAATTTAATCATGTATTGAAAAATTCACACAAACCTCACTCAGAAAGCTCCAATTTACTCTCAAAATAAAGGCCAGTTCTTACCATATATATATGCATTAAAATATCTCAATATTATAGTAATTAAATGCCCCAAGAATCAGAGAAGAGGCAGGTGTGAGCATTTGTAAGCCACTAACTGAAATAAAGCAACGTCCTGTGATCAAATTACTAATAATATCGGCTGAAGGTTAAGCCAAAGATGAGGGCAAGAACTCAGAATCATTTTCATTGGAAAAACATTTGGCTTTCATCCTATTAATGGATCGCAATATACAAAACGCCGACTTCTACAGCAAAATTTCACAATTTCACTGGCTAAATTGACATTTGCGTCATTAATACGCCGTACGGCAAGCTGAAACATGCACGAATGTTAATTTAATCTTGTATTGAAAAATTCACACAAACCTCACTCAGGAAATATTGGGTGTGGAGGCTCCAATTTACTCTCAAAATAAAGGCCAGTTCTTACCATATATACATGCATTAAAATATCTCAATATTATAGTAACTAAAAGCCCCAAGAATCAGAGAGGAGGCAAGTGTGAGCATTTGTAAGCCGCTAACCAAAATAAAGCAACGTCCTGTGATCAAATTACCAATCATATCGGCTAAAGGTTAAGCCAAAGATGAGGGCAAGAACTTAAAATCATTTTCATTGGAAAAACATTTGGATTTCATCCTATTAATGGATCGCAATATACAAAATACCGACTTCTATAACAAAATTTCACAATTTCACCGGCTAAAGTGACATTTGCGTCATTAATACGCCGCACGGCAAGCTGATACATGCACGAATGTTAATTTAATCATGTATTGAAAAATTCACACAAACCTCACACAGGAAGCTCCAATTAACTCTCAAAATAAAGGCCAGTTCTTACCATGTATATATGCATTAAAATATCTCAATATTATAGTAATTAAATGCCCCAAGGATCAGAGAAGAGGCAAGTGTGAGCATTTGTAAGCCTCTAACCGAAATAAAGCAACGTCCTGTTATCAAATTACTAATCATATCGGCTAAAGGTTAAGCCAAAGATGAGGGCAAGAACTCAAAATCATTTTCATTGGAAACACATTTGGATTTCATCTTATTAATGGATCGCAATATACAAAATACCGACTTCTATAACAAAATTTCACAATTTCACTAGCTAAAGTGATATTGCGTCATTAATACGCCGTACGGCAAGCTGAAACATGCACAAATGTTAATTTAATCTTGTATTGAAAAGTTAAAAAAACCTCACTCAGGAAGCCCCAATTTACGCTCAAAATAAAAGCCAGTTCTTACCATATATATATGCATTAAAATATCTCAATATTATAGTAATTAAATGCCCCAAGAATCAGAGAAGAGGCAAGTGTGAGCATTTGTAAGCCACTTACCGAAATAAAGCAACGTCCTGTGATCAAATTACTAATCATATCGGCTAATGGCCAAGCCAAAGATGAGGGCAAGAACTCAAAATCATTTTCATTGGAAAAACATTTGGCCTTCATCCTATTAATGGATCGCAATATACAAAATACCGGTTTCTATAACAAAATTTCACAATTTCACTGGCTAAAGTGACATTTGCGTCATTAATACGCCGCACGGCAAGTTGAAACATGCACGAATGTTAATTTAATCATGTATTGAAAAATTCACACAAACCTCACTCAGAAAGCCCCAATTTACTCTCAAAATAAAGGCCAGTTCTTACCATATATACATGCATTAAAATATCTCAATATTATAGTAATTAAATGCCCCAAGAATCAGAGAAGAGGCAAGTGTGAGCATTTGTAAGCCACTAACAGAAATAAAGCAACGTCCTGTGATCAAATTACTAATCATATCGGCTAAAGGTTAAGCCAAAGATGAGGGCAAGAACTCAGAATCATTTTCATTGGAAAAACATTTGGCTTTCATCCTATTAATGGATCGCAATATACAAAACGCCGACTTCTATAACAAAATTTCACAATTTCACTGGCTAAATTGACATTTGCGTCATTAATACGCCGTACGGCAAGCTGAAACATTCTCGAATGTTAATTTAATCTTGTATTGAAAAATTCACACAAACCTCACTCAGGAAATATTGGGTCTGGAGGCTCCAATTTACTCTCAAAATAAAGGCCAGTTCTTACCATATATACATGCATTAAAATATCTCAATATTATAGTAACTAAAAGCCCCAAGAATCAGGGAGGAGGCAAGTGTGAGCATTTGTAAGCCGCTAACCAAAATAAAGCAACGTCCTGTGATCAAATTACCAATCATATCGGCTAAAGGTTAAGCCAAAGATGAGGGCAAGAACTTAAAATCATTTTCATTGGAAAAACATTTGGATTTCATCCTATTAATGGATCGCAATATACAAAATACCGACTTCTATAACAAAATTTCACAATTTCACCGGCTAAAGTGACATTTCCGTCATTAATACGCCGTACGGCAAGCTGATACATGCACGAATGTTAATTTAATCATGTATTGAAAAATTCACACAAACCTCACACAGGAAGCTCCAATTAACTCTCAAAATAAAAGCAAGTTCTTACCATATATATATGCATTAAAATATCTCAATATTATAGTAATTAAATGCCCCAAGAATCAGAGAAGAGGCAAGTGTGAGCATTTGTAAGCCACTAACCGACATAAAGCAACGTCCTGTGATCAAATTACTAATCATATCGGCTAAAGGCCAAGCCAAAGATGAGGGCAAGAACTCAAAATCATTTTCATTGGAAAAACATTTGGCTTTCATCCTATTAATGGATCGCAATATACAAAATACCGGTTTCTATAACAAAATTTCACAATTTCACTGGCTAAAGTGACATTTGCGTCATTAATACGCCGCACGGCAAGCTGAAACATGCACGAATGTTAATTTAATCATGTATTGAAAAATTCACACAAACCTCACTCAGAAAGCTCCAATTTACTCTCAAAATAAAGGCCAGTTCTTACCATATATATATGCATTAAAATATCTCAATATTATAGTAATTAAATGCCCCAAGAATCAGAGAAGAGGCAGGTGTGAGCATTTGTAAGCCACTAACAGAAATAAAGCAACGTCCTGTGATCAAATTACTAATCATATCGGCTACAGGTAAGGCCAAAGATGAGGGCAAGAACTCAAAATCATTTTCATTGGAAAACATTTGGATTTCGTCCTATTAATGGATCGCAATATACAAAATACCGACTTCTATAACAAAATTTCACATTTCACTGGCTAAAGTGACATTTGCGTCATTAATACGCCGTACGGCAAGCTGAAACATGCACGAATGTTAATTTAATCGTGCATTTTAATTTAGTATTAAAAAATGTACACAAACCTCACTCAGAAAGCTCCAATTTACTTTCAAAATAAAAGCGAGTTCTTACCATATATATATGCATTAAAATATCTCAATATTATAGTAATTAAATGCCCCAAGAATCAGAGAAGAGGCAAATGTGAGCATTTGTAAGCTACTAACTGAAATAAAGCAATATACAAAATACCGACTTCTATAACAAAATTTCACAATTTCAGTGGCTAAAGTGACATTTGCGTCATTAATACGCCGCACGGCAAGCTGAAACATGCACGAATGTTATTTTAATCTTGTATTGAAAAATTCACACAAACCTCACTCAGGAAGCTAAAATTACTCTCAAAATAAAGGCTAGTTCTTATCATATATATATGCATTAAAATATCTCAATATTATAGTAATTAAATGCCCCAAGAATTAGAGAAGAGGCAAGTGTGAGCATTTGTAAGCCGCTAACCGAAATAAAGCAACGTCCTGTAATCAAATTACTAATCATATCGGCTATATGTAAAGCCAAAGATGAGGGCAAGAACTCAAAATCATTTTCATTGGAAAAACATTTGGCTTTCATCATATTAATGGATCGCAATATACAAAATACCGACTTCTATAACAAAATTTCACAATTTCACGGGCTAAAGTGATATTTGCGTCATTAATACGCCGGACGGCAAGCTGAAACATGCACGAATGTTAATTTAATCTTGTATTGAAAAATTCACACAAGCCTCACTCAGGAAATATGGGGTGTGGAAGCTCCAATATACTCTCAAAATAAAGGCCAGTTCTTACCATATATATATGCGTTAAAATATCTCAATATTACAGTAATTAAATGTCCCAAGAATCAGAGAAGGGGCAAGTGTGAGCATTCGTAAGCCGCTAACAGAAATAAAGCAACGTCCTGTGATCAAATTACTAGTCATATCGGCTCAAGGTTAAGCCAAAGATGAGGGCAAGAACTCAGAATCATTTTCATTGGAAAAACATTTGGATTTTATCCTATTAAAGGATCGCAATATACAAAATACCGACTTCTATAAAAAAATTTCACAATTTCAGTAGCTAAAGTGACATTTGCGTCATTAATACGCCGTACGCAAGCTGAAGCATGCACGAATGTTAATTTAATCTTGTATTGAAAAATTCACACAAACCTCCCTCAGGAAGCTCCAATTTACTCTCAAAATAAAGGCCAGTTCTTACCAAATATATTTGCATTAAAATATCTCAATAGTATAGTAATTAAATGCCCCAAGAATCAGAGAAGAGGCAAGTGTGAGCATTTGTAAGCCACTAACTGAAATAAAGCAACGTCCTGTGATCAAATTACTAATAATATCGGCTGAAGGTTAAGCCAAAGATGAGGGCAAGAACTCAGAATCATTTTCATTGGAAAAACATTTGGCTTTCATCCTATTAATGGATCGCAATATACAAAACGCCGACTTCAACAGCAAAATTTCACAATTTTACTGGCTAAATTGACATTTGCGTCATTAATACGCCGTACGGCAAGCTGAAACATGCACGAATGTTAATTTAATCTTGTATTGAAAAATTCACACAAACCTCACTCAGGAAATATTGGGTGTGGAGGCTCCAATTTACTCTCAAAATAAAGGCCAGTTCTTACCATATATACATGCATTAAAATATCTCAATATTATAGTAACTAAAAGCCCCAAGAATCAGAGAGGAGGCAAGTGTGAGCATTTGTAAGCCGCTAACCAAAATAAAGCAACGTCCTGTGATCAAATTACCAATCATATCGGCTAAAGGTTAAGCCAAAGATGAGGGCAAGAACTTAAAATCATTTTCATTGGAAAAACATTTGGATTTCATCCTATTAATGGATCGCAATATACAAAATACCGACTTCTATAACAAAATTTCACAATTTCACCGGCTAAAGTGACATTTGCGTCATTAATACGCCGCACGGCAAGCTGATACATGCACGAATGTTAATTTAATCATGTATTGAAAAATTCACACAAACCTCACACAGGAAGCTCCAATTAACTCTCAAAATAAAGGCCAGTTCTTACCATGTATATATGCATTAAAATATCTCAATATTATAGTAATTAAATGCCCCAAGGATCAGAGAAGAGGCAAGTGTGAGCATTTGTAAGCCTCTAACCGAAATAAAGCAACGTCCTGTTATCAAATTACTAATCATATCGGCTAAAGGTTAAGCCAAAGATGAGGGCAAGAACTCAAAATCATTTTCATTGGAAACACATTTGGATTTCATCTTATTAATGGATCGCAATATACAAAATACCGACTTCTATAACAAAATTTCACAATTTCACTAGCTAAAGTGATATTGCGTCATTAATACGCCGTACGGCAAGCTGAAACATGCACAAATGTTAATTTAATCTTGTATTGAAAAGTTAAAAAAACCTCACTCAGGAAGCCCCAATTTACGCTCAAAATAAAAGCCAGTTCTTACCATATATATATGCATTAAAATATCTCAATATTATAGTAATTAAATGCCCCAAGAATCAGAGAAGAGGCAAGTGTGAGCATTTGTAAGCCACTTACCGAAATAAAGCAACGTCCTGTGATCAAATTACTAATCATATCGGCTAATGGCCAAGCCAAAGATGAGGGCAAGAACTCAAAATCATTTTCATTGGAAAAACATTTGGCCTTCATCCTACTAATGGATCGCAATATACAAAATACCGGTTTCTATAACAAAATTTCACAATTTCACTGGCTAAAGTGACATTTGCGTCATTAATACGCCGCACGGCAAGTTGAAACATGCACGAATGTTAATTTAATCATGTATTGAAAAATTCACACAAACCTCACTCAGAAAGCCCCAATTTACTCTCAAAATAAAGGCCAGTTCTTACCATATATACATGCATTAAAATATCTCAATATTATAGTAATTAAATGCCCCAAGAATCAGAGAAGAGGCAAGTGTGAGCATTTGTAAGCCACTAACAGAAATAAAGCAACGTCCTGTGATCAAATTACTAATCATATCGGCTAAAGGTTAAGCCAAAGATGAGGGCAAGAACTCAGAATCATTTTCATTGGAAAAACATTTGGCTTTCATCCTATTAATGGATCGCAATATACAAAACGCCGACTTCTATAACAAAATTTCACAATTTCACTGGCTAAATTGACATTTGCGTCATTAATACGCCGTACGGCAAGCTGAAACATGCACGAATGTTAATTTAATCTTGTATTGAAAAATTCACACAAACCTCACTCAGGAAATATTGGGTCTGGAGGCTCCAATTTACTCTCAAAATAAAGGCCAGTTCTTACCATATATACATGCATTAAAATATCTCAATATTATAGTAACTAAAAGCCCCAAGAATCAGGGAGGAGGCAAGTGTGAGCATTTGTAAGCCGCTAACCAAAATAAAGCAACGTCCTGTGATCAAATTACCAATCATATCGGCTAAAGGTTAAGCCAAAGATGAGGGCAAGAACTTAAAATCATTTTCATTGGAAAAACATTTGGATTTCATCCTATTAATGGATCGCAATATACAAAATACCGACTTCTATAACAAAATTTCACAATTTCACCGGCTAAAGTGACATTTCCGTCATTAATACGCCGTACGGCAAGCTGATACATGCACGAATGTTAATTTAATCATGTATTGAAAAATTCACACAAACCTCACACAGGAAGCTCCAATTAACTCTCAAAATAAAAGCAAGTTCTTACCATATATATATGCATTAAAATATCTCAATATTATAGTAATTAAATGCCCCAAGAATCAGAGAAGAGGCAAGTGTGAGCATTTGTAAGCCACTAACCGACATAAAGCAACGTCCTGTGATCAAATTACTAATCATATCGGCTAAAGGCCAAGCCAAAGATGAGGGCAAGAACTCAAAATCATTTTCATTGGAAAAACATTTGGCTTTCATCCTATTAATGGATCGCAATATACAAAATACCGGTTTCTATAACAAAATTTCACAATTTCACTGGCTAAAGTGACATTTGCGTCATTAATACGCCGCACGGCAAGCTGAAACATGCACGAATGTTAATTTAATCATGTATTGAAAAATTCACACAAACCTCACTCAGAAAGCTCCAATTTACTCTCAAAATAAAGGCCAGTTCTTACCATATATATATGCATTAAAATATCTCAATATTATAGTAATTAAATGCCCCAAGAATCAGAGAAGAGGCAGGTGTGAGCATTTGTAAGCCACTAACAGAAATAAAGCAACATCCTGTGATCAAATTACTAATCATATCGGCTACAGGTAAGGCCAAAGATGAGGGCAAGAACTCAAAATCATTTTCATTGGAAAACATTTGGATTTCGTCCTATTAATGGATCGCAATATACAAAATACCGACTTCTATAACAAAATTTCACATTTCACTGGCTAAAGTGACATTTGCGTCATTAATACGCCGTACGGCAAGCTGAAACATGCACGAATGTTAATTTAATCGTGCATTTTAATTTAGTATTAAAAAATGTACACAAACCTCACTCAGAAAGCTCCAATTTACTTTCAAAATAAAAGCGAGTTCTTACCATATATATATGCATTAAAATATCTCAATATTATAGTAATTAAATGCCCCAAGAATCAGAGAAGAGGCAAATGTGAGCATTTGTAAGCTACTAACTGAAATAAAGCAATATACAAAATACCGACTTCTATAACAAAATTTCACAATTTCAGTGGCTAAAGTGACATTTGCGTCATTAATACGCCGCACGGCAAGCTGAAACATGCACGAATGTTATTTTAATCTTGTATTGAAAAATTCACACAAACCTCACTCAGGAAGCTAAAATTACTCTCAAAATAAAGGCTAGTTCTTATCATATATATATGCATTAAAATATCTCAATATTATAGTAATTAAATGCCCCAAGAATTAGAGAAGAGGCAAGTGTGAGCATTTGTAAGCCGCTAACCGAAATAAAGCAACGTCCTGTAATCAAATTACTAATCATATCGGCTATATGTAAAGCCAAAGATGAGGGCAAGAACTCAAAATCATTTTCATTGGAAAAACATTTGGCTTTCATCATATTAATGGATCGCAATATACAAAATACCGACTTCTATAACAAAATTTCACAATTTCACGGGCTAAAGTGATATTTGCGTCATTAATACGCCGGACGGCAAGCTGAAACATGCACGAATGTTAATTTAATCTTGTATTGAAAAATTCACACAAGCCTCACTCAGGAAATATGGGGTGTGGAAGCTCCAATATACTCTCAAAATAAAGGCCAGTTCTTACCATATATATATGCGTTAAAATATCTCAATATTACAGTAATTAAATGTCCCAAGAATCAGAGAAGAGGCAAGTGTGAGCATTCGTAAGCCGCTAACAGAAATAAAGCAACGTCCTGTGATCAAATTACTAGTCATATCGGCTCAAGGTTAAGCCAAAGATGAGGGCAAGAACTCAGAATCATTTTCATTGGAAAAACATTTGGATTTTATCCTATTAAAGGATCGCAATATACAAAATACCGACTTCTATAAAAAAATTTCACAATTTCAGTAGCTAAAGTGACATTTGCGTCATTAATACGCCGTACGCAAGCTGAAGCATGCACGAATGTTAATTTAATCTTGTATTGAAAAACTTACACAAACCTCACTAATTAAATATTGGGTGTGGAAGCTCCAATTTACTCTCAAAATAAAGGCCAGTTCTTACCATATATATATGCATTAAAATATCTCAATAGTATAGTAATTAAATGCCCTAAGAATCAGAGAAGAGGCAAGTGTGAGCATTTGTTATCCACTAACTGAAATAAAGCAACGTCCTGTGATCAAATTACTAATCATATCGGCTAAAGGTTAAGCCAAAGATGAGGGCAAGAACTCAGAATCATTTTCATTATAAAAAACATTTGGCTTTCTACCTATTAATGGATCGCAATATACAAAACGCCGACGTCTATAACAAAATTTCACAATTTCACTGGCTAAAGTGACATTTGCGTCATTAATACGCCGCACGTCAAGCTGAAACATGCACGAATGTTAATTTAATCTTGTATTGAAAAGTTAAGAAAACCTCACTCAGGAAGCCCCAATTTACGCTCAAAATAAAAGCCAGTTCTTACCATATATATGCATTAAAATATCTCAATATTATAGTAATTAAATGCCCCAAGAATCAGAGAAGAGGCAAGTGTGAGCATTTGTAAGCCACTAACCGAAATAAAGCAACATCCTGTGATCAAATTACTAATCATATCGGCTAAAGGCCAAGCCAAAGATGAGGGCAAGAACTCAAAATCATTTTCATTGGAAAAACATTCGGCTTTCATCCTATTAATGGATCGCAATATACAAAATACCGGCTTCTATAACAAAATTTCACAATTTCACTGGCTAAAGTGACATTTGCGTCATTAATACGCCGCATGGCAAGCTGAAACATGCACGAATGTTATTTTAATCATGTATTGACAACACAAACCTCACTCAGAAAGCTCCAATTTACTCTCAAAATAAATGCCAGTTCTTACCATATATACATGCATTAAGATATCTCAATATTATAGTAATTAAATGCCCCAAGAATCAGAGAAGAGGCAAGTGTGGTCATTTGTAAGCCAATAACAGAAATAAAGCAACGTCCTGTGATCAAATTACTAATCATATCGGCTACAGGTTAGGCCAAAGATGAGGGCAAGAACTCAAAATCATTTTCATTGGAAAAACATTTGGCTTTCATCCTATTAATGGATCGCAATATACAAAATACTAGCTTCTATAACAAAATTTCACAATTTCACTGGCTAAAGTGATATTTGCGTCATTAATACGCCGGACGGCAAGCTGAAACATGCACGAATGTTAATTTAATCTTGTATTGAAAAATTCACACAAACCTCACTCATTAAATATTGGGTGTGGAAGCTCCAATTTACTCTCAAAATAAAGGCCAGTTCTTACCATATATATATGAATTAAAATATCTCAATATTATAGTAATTAAATGCCCCAAGAATCAGAGAAGAGGCTAGTGTGAGCATTTGTAAGCCGCTAACCGAAATAAAGCAACGTCCTGTGATCAAATTACTAATCTTATCGGCTAAAGGTTAAGCCGAAGATGAGGGCAAGAACTCAAAATCATTTTCATTGGAAAAACATTTGGCTTTCATCCTATTAATGGATCGCAATATACAAAATACTAGCTTCTATAACAAAATTTCACAATTTCACTGGCTAAAGTTACATTTGCGTCATTAATACGTGGTACGGCAAGCTGAAACATGCACGAATGTTAATTTAATCTTGTATTGAAAAATTCACACAAACCTCACTCATTAAATATTGGGTGTGGAAGCTCCAATTTACTCTCAAAATAAAGGCCAGTTCTTACTATGTATATATGCATTAAAATATCTTAATATTATAGTAATTAAATGCCCCAAGAATCAGAGAAGAGGCAAGTGTGAGCATTCGTAAGCCATTAACCGAAATAAAGCAACGTCCTGTGATTCAATTACTAATCATATCGGCTAAAGGTTAGGCCGAAGATGAGGGCAAGAACTCAAAATCATTTTCATTGGAAAAACATTTGGCTTTCATCCTATTAATGGATCGCAATATACAAAATACCGACTTCTATAACAAAATTTCACAATTTCAGTGGCTAAAGTGACATTTGCGTCATTAATACGCCGTACGCAAGCTGAAACATGCACGAATGTTAATTTAATCTTGTATTGAAAAACTTACACAAACGTCACTCAGGAAGCTCCAATTTACTCTCAAAATAAAGGTCAGTTCTTACCATATATATATGCATTAAAATATCTCAATATTATAGTAATTAAATGCCCCAAGAATCAAAGAAGAGGCAAGTGTGAGCACTTGTAAGCCACTAACTGAAATAAAGCAACGTCCTGTGATGAAATTACTAATCATATCGGCTAAAGGTTAAGCCAAAGATGAGGGCAAGTACTCAAAATCATTTTCATTGGAAAAACATTTTTATTTCATCCTATTAATGGATCGCAATATACAAAATACCGACTTCAATAACAAAATTTCACAATTTCAGTGGCTAAAGTGATATTTGCGTCATTAATACGCCGCACGGCAAGCTGAAACATGCACGAATGTTAATTTAATCTTGTATTGAAAAATTCACACAAGCCTCACTCAGGGAATATTGGGTGTGGAAGCTCCAATTTACTCTCAAAATAAAGGCCAGTTCTTACCATATATATATGCATTAAAATATCTCAATATTATAGTAACTAAATGTCCCAAGAATCAGAGAAGAGGCAAGTGTGAGCATTTGTAAGCCGCTAACAGAAATAAAGCAACGTCCTGTGATCAAATTACTAATCATATCGGCTCAAGGTTAAGCCAAAGATGAGGGCAAGAACTCAAAATCATTTTCATTGGAAAAACATTTGGATTTTATCCTAATAAACGATCGCAATATACAAAATACCGACTTCTATAACAAAATTTCACAATTTCAGTGGCTAAGGTGACATTTGCGTCATTAATACGCCGTACGCAAGCTGAAACATGCACGAATGTTAATTTAATCTTTTATTGAAAAACTTACACAAACGTCACTCAGGAAGCTCCAATTTACTCTCAAAATAAAGGTCAGTTCTTACCATATACATATGCATTAAAATATCTCAATATTATAGTAATTAAATGCCCCAAGAATCAGAGAAGAGGCAAGTGTGAGCACTTGTAAGCCACTAACTGAAATAAAGCAACGTCCTGTGATGAAATTACTAATCATATTGGCTAAAGGTTAAGGCAAAGATGAGGGCAAGTACTCAAAGTCATTTTTATTGGAAAAACATTTTTATTTCATACTATTAATGGATCGTAATACACAAAATACCGACTTCAAAAAAAAAATTTCACAATTTCACTGGCTAAAGTGATATTTGCGTCATTAATACGCCGCACGGCAAGCTGAAACATGCACGAATGTTAATTTAATCTTGTATTGAAAAATTCACACAAACCTCACTCAGGAAGCTCCAATTTACTCTCAAAGTAAAAGCCAGTTTTTACCATATATATATGTATTAAGATATCTCAATATTATAGTAATTAAATGCCCCAAGAATCAGAGAAGAGGCAAGTGTGAGCATTTGTAAGCCACTAACTGAAATAAAGCAACGTCCTGTAATCAAATTGCTTATCATATCGGCTAAAGGTTAAGCCAAAGATGAAGGCAAGAACTCAAAATCATTTTCATTGGAAAAACATTTGGTTTTCATCCTATTAATGGATCGCAATATACAAAATACCGACTTCTATAACAAAATTTCACAATTTCACTGGCTAAAGTGACATTTGCGTCATTAATACGCCGTACGCAAGCTGAAACATGCACGAATGTTAATTTAATCTTGTATTGAAAAATTTACACAAACCTCACTCAGGAAGCTCCAATTTACTCTCAAAATAAAAGCCAGTTCTTACCATATATATATATGCATTAAAATATCTCAATATTATAGTAATTAAATGCCCCAACAATCAGAGAAGAGGCAAGTGTGAGCATTTGTAAGCCACTAACCGAAATAAAGCAACGTCCTGTGATCAAATTACTAATCATATCGGCTAAAGGCCAAGCCAAAGATGAGGGCAAGTACTCAAAATCATTTTCAATGGAAAAGCATTTGGCTTTCACCATATTAATGGATCGCAATATACAAAATACCGGCTTCTATAACAAAATTTCACAATTTCACTGGCTAAAGTGACATTTGCGTCATTAATACGCCGCACGGCAAGCTGAAACATGCACGAATGTTAACTTAATCATGTATTGAAAAATTCACACAAACCTCACTCAGGGAGCTCCAATTTACTCTCAAAATAAAGGCCAGTTCTTACCATATATATATGCATTAAAATATCTCAATATTATAGTAATTAATTGCCCCAAGAATCAGAGAAGAGGCAAGTGTGAGCATTTGTAATCCGCTAACAGAAATAAAGCAACGTCCTGTGATCAAATTACTAATCATATCGGCTACAGGTTAGGCCAAAGATGAGGGCAAGAACTCAAAATCATTTTCATTATAAAAACATTTGGATTTCATCCTATTAATGGATCGCAATATACAAAATACCGACTTCAATAACAAAATTTCACAATTTCACTGGCTAAAGTGATATTTGCGTCATTAATACGACGCACGGCAAGCTGAAACATGCACGAATGTTAATTTAATCTTGTATTGAAAAATTCACCCAAACCTCACTCATTAAATATTGGGTGTGGAAGCTCCAATTTACTCTCAAAATAAAGGCCAGTTCTTACCATATATATATGCATTAAAATATCTCAATATTATAGTAATTAAATGCCCCAAGAATCAGAGAAGAGGCAAGTGTGAGCATTTGTAAGCCGCTAACAGAAATAAAGCAACGTCCTGCGATCAAATTACTAATCATATCGGCTACAGGTTAGGCCAAAGATGAGGGCAAGAACCCAAAATCATTTTCATTGGAAAAACATTTGGATTTCGTCCTATTAATGGATCGCAATATACAAAATACCGACTTCTATAACAAAATTTCACATTTCACTGGCTTAAGTGACATTTTCGTCAATAATACGCCGTACGGCAAGCTGAAACATGCACGAATGTTAATTTAATCTTGTATTGAAAAATTCACACAAACCTCACTTAGGAAGCTCCAATATACTCTCAAAATAAAGGCCAATTCTAACCGCATATATATGCTTTAAAATACCTCAATATAATAGTAATTAAATGCCCCAACAATCAGAGAAGAGGCAAGTGTGAGCATTTGTAAGCCACTAACCGAAATAAAGCAACGTCCTGTGATCAAATTACTAATCATATCGGCTAAAGGTTAAGCCGAAGATGAGGGCAAGAACTCAAAATCATTTTCATTGGAAAAACATTTGGCTTTCATTCTATTAATGGATCGCAATATACAAAATACCAACTTCTATAACAAAATTTCACAATTTTACTGGCAAAAGTGACATTTGCGTCATTAATACGCCGTACGCAAGCTGACACATGCACGAATGTTAATTTAATCTTGTATTGAAAAATTCATACAAACCTCACTTAGGAAGCTCCAATATACTCTCAAAATAAAGGCCAATTCTAACCGCATATATATGCATTAAAATATCTCAATATTATAGTAGTTAAATGCCCCAACAATCAGAGAAGAGGCAAGTGTGAGCATTTGTAAGCCACTAACCGAAATAAAGCAACGTCCTGTGATCAAATTACTAATCATATCGGCTAAAGGCCAAGCCAAAGATGAGGGCAAGAACTCAAAATCATTTGCATTGGAAAAACATTTGGCTTTCATCATATTAATGGATCGCAATATACAAAATACCGGCTTCTATAACAAAATTTCACAATTTCACTGGCAAAAGTGACATTTGCGTCATTAATACGCCGCACGGCAAGCTGAAACATGCACGAATGTTAATTTAATCATGTATTGAAAAATTCACACAAACCTCACTGATTAAATATTGGGTGTGGAAGCTCCAATTTACTCTCAAAATAAAGGCCAGTTCTTGCCATATATATATGCATTAAAATATCTCAATATTATAGTAATTAAATGCCCCAAGAATCAGAGAAGAGGCAAGTGTGAGCATTTGTAAGCCGCTAACAGAAATAAAGCAACGTCCTGTGATCAAATTACTAATCATATCGGCTAAAGGTTAAGCCAAAGATGAGGGCAAGAACTCAAAATCATTTTCATTGGAAAAACATTTGGATTTCATCCTATTAATGGATCGCAATATACAAAATACCGACTTCAATAACAAAATTTCACAATTTCACTGGCTAAAGTGATATTTGCGTCATTAATACGCCGGACGGCAAGCTGAAACATGCACGAATGTTAATTTAATCTTGTATTGAAAAATTCACACAAACCTCACTCATTAAATATTGGGTGTGGAAGCTCCAATTTACTCTCAAAATAAAGGCCAGTTCTTACCATATATATATGAATTAAAATATCTCAATATTATAGTAATTAAATGCCCCAAGAATCAGAGAAGAGGCAAGTGTGAGCATTTGTAAGCCGCTAACAGAAATAAAGTAACGTCCTGTGATCAAATTACTAATCATATCGGCTACAGGTTAGGCCAAAGATGAGGACAAGAACCCTAAATCATTTTCATTGGAAAAACATTTGGATTTCGTCCTATTAATGGATCGCAATATACAAAATACCGACTTCTATAACAAAATTTCACAATTTCACTGGCTTAAGTGACATTTGCGTCAATAATACGCCGTACGGCAAGCTGAAACATGCACGAATGTTAATTTAATCTTGTATTGAAAAATTCACACAAACCTCACTCATTAAATATTGGGTGTGGAAGCTCCAATTTACTCTCAAAAGAAAGGCCAGTTCTTACCATATATACATGCCCCAAGAATCAGAGAAGAGGCAAGTGTGAGCATTTGTAAGCCGCTAACAGAAATAAAGCAACGTCCTGTGATCAAATTACTAATCATATCGGCTACAGGTTAGGCCAAAGATGAGGGCAAGAACCCAAAATCATTTTCATTGGAAAGACATTTGGATTTCGTCCTATTAATGGATCGCAATATACAAAATACCGACTTCTATAAAAAAATTTCACATTTCACTGGCTTAAGTGACATTTGCGTCAATAATACGCCGTACGGCAAGCTGAAACATGCACGAATGTTAATTTAATCTTGTATTGAAAAATTGACACAAACCTCACTTAGGAAGCTCCAATATACTCTCAAAATAAAGGCCAATTCTAACCGCATATATATGCATTAAAATATCTCAATATTATAGTAATTAAATGCCCCAACAATCAGAGAAGAGGCAAGTGTGAGCATTTGTAAGCCACTAACCGAAATAAAGCAACGTCCTGTGATCAAATTACTAATCATATCGGCTAAAGGTTAAGCCGAAGATGAGGGCAAGAACTCAAAATCATTTTCATTGGAAAAACATTTGGCTTTCATCCTATTAATGGATCGCAATATACAAAATACCGACTTCTATAACAAAATTTCACAATTTTACTGGCAAAAGTGACATTTGCGTCATTAATACGCCGTACGCAAGCTGAAACATGCACGAATGTTAATTTAATCTTGTATTGAAAAATTCACACAAACCTCACTTAGGAAGCTCCAATATACTCTCAAAATAAAGGCCAATTCTAACCGCATATATATGCATTAAAATATCTCAATATTATAGTAATTAAATGCCCCAACAATAAGAGAAGAGGCAAGTGTGAGCATTTGTAAGCCGCTAACAGAAATAAAGCAACTTCCTATGATCAAATTACTAATCATATCGGCTACAGGTTAGGCCAAAGATGAGGGCAAGAACTCAAAATCATTTTCATTGGAAAAACATTTGGATTTCATCCTATTAATGGATCGCAATATACAAAATACCGACTTCTATAACAAAATTTCACAATTTCACTGGCTAAAGTGATATTTGCGTCATTAATACGCCGCACGGCAAGCTGAAACATGCACGAATGTTAATTTAATCTTGTATTGAAAAATTCACACAAACCTCACTCATTAAATATTGGGTGTGGAAGCTCCAATTTACTCTCAAAATAAAGGCCAGTTCTTACCATATATATATGCATTAAAATATCTCAATATTATAGTAATAAAATGCCCCAAGAATCAGAGAAGAGGCAAGTGTGAGCATTTGTAAGCCGCTAACAGAAATAAAGCAACGTCCTGTGATCAAATTACTAATCATATCGGCTAAAGGTCAAGCCAAAGATGAGGGCAAGAACTCAAAATCATTTTCATTAGAAAAACATTTGGCTTTCATCCTATTAATGGATCGCAATATACAAAATACCGGCTTCTATAACAAAATTTCACAATTTCACTGGCTAAAGTGACATGTGCGTCATTAATTCGCCGCACGGCAAGCTGAAACATGCACGAATGCTAATTTAATCTTGTATTGAAAAATTCACACAACCCTCACTTAGGAAGCTCCAATATACTCTCAAAATAAAGGCCAGTTCTTACCGTATATATATGCATTAAAATATCTCAATATTATAGTAATTAAATGCCCCAAGAATCAGAAAAGAGGCAAGTGTGAGCATTCGTAAGCCACTAACCGAAATAAAGCAACGTCCTGTGATCCAATTACTAATCATATCGGCTAAAGGTCAAGCCAAAGATGAGGGCAAAAGCTCAAAATCATTTTCATTGGAAAAACATTTGGATTTCATCCTATTAAAGGATCGCAATATACAAAATACCGACTTCTATAACAAAATTTCACAATATCACATTCTAAAGTGACATTTGCGTCATTAATACGCCGCACGGCAAGCTGAAACATGCACAAATGTTAATTTAATCATGTATTGAAAAATTCACACAAACCTCACTCAGGAAGCTCCAATTTACTCTCAAAATAAATGCCAGTTCTTACCATATATTATTGCATTAAAATATATCAATATTATAGTAATTCAATGCCCCAAGAATCAGAGAAGAGGCAAGTGTGAGCATTTGTAAGCCGCTAACCGAATGAAAGCAACGTCCTGTGATCAAATTACTAATCATATCGGCTAAAGGTTAAGCCGAAGATTAGGGCAAGAACTCAAAATCATTTTCATTGGAAAAACATTTGGCTTTCATCCTATTAATTTTTTTTTTTTTTATAATTGGCGCGCGCTAAAGGGGTTATGACTACCCTTAAGTGACCGGATTTAAGTCACAGCACGGGCCGAAGGTATAGAGGAAGAGAGGGAGAGAAGGTACCGGTGCACATTGGTTTTAAATGTCTGTGGATTGTAATGAGAGGGGAATATTGAGCAGGGAAGAGCATTCCATATTCGTGTGGTGCGGCTGAAGAACGAGTCTCTATACTTAACTGTACGTCCGAAGGTGGGCTTAAGGGTGAACTGATGAGCATTCCTAGCGAGGCGTGTATTGCGGGTGAATTCTTGAAGGGGAGGAATGCCGCTGGCTAATTCGTTTGAGCATTTCTTGTTGAAATAGCGATAAAACAGTGAGAGAGACGCGACATTACGTCGGTGTTCTAACGAGTCAATCGACTTCGCAATATTGTTGTCTCCTATAAGTTTTATCGCTCGCTTTTGGATTCTATCCAGTAGGTGTAGGGAGGTATTATGAGCACCAGACCAGATAGGAGCGTTATACTCGAGCTTAGGACGGATGTAAGCCTTGTAAATTGTAGCCAGATCAGAGGGGGTAAAATATTTTTTGCATCGTTTTAGGAAACCTAGACATTTCGCAGCATTTTTGGCGACCTCATGTATGTGTTCCAACTAAGTGTTGAGTTGATACGCATACCGAGGATGGAAAGTTTTTCGGTTTCAACAACGCAGGTGCCGTCCATGGATAACAGCTGGTTATTTTAGGAACGCTTGAGTGACAGTTGACAGCACTGAGTTTTGGAAGCATTAAATTCCACTCTATTTCTTGTACCCCAAGCGATTATGCTGTCAAGATCGGAATTTAATGTGCTTGACATACGCCGCCTTTCCAAGTCTACGGCCGAAGTACAGGGACGTGAGCCAAGGAAGGAATATGAGAAGGTGAGGGTACTGTCATCAGCGAAGGAGTGAATAGGATTAGAAGTAGCAGACAAGAGATCATTTATGAAAATGAGAAAGAGTGTCGGAGACAGAACGGAGCCCTGGGGAACACCAGCATTAATATAGTGGATATCAGACTTGAACCCATCCAGCACGACTTGTATTGAACGGTTCGAAAGGTAATTTCTAATCCATTGAAGAAGAGACTTATCGATTCCATAAGCACGCATTTTCGACAAGAGAGCCTGATGCCAGACTCTGTCAAATGCTTTTGAAATATCAAGCGCAACGATCTTGCTTTCTCCAACATTGTGCAAAGATTGGTTCCACTTTTCGGTGAGATATGCCATCAGATCACCAAAGCACAATCTGGAAGCGTTGAGCTAGCTGCGAAGTGAGCAGCAAGCAGATTTGCTTTGTCCAAGGAGTTGACAGCTGGAATGTCATTGTGAATAAGCGTCGGAATTGAAGACGAGGCTGTGTTTCAAATGTTTTTCACAAAAGACCAAAAGTTTTTGCTACCCTTGGAACATTGTAGCACTTTTTGCCTCAACTTTTGGTCGTAGGAAAATTTCACACGTCTTAATAGTGAATTGCAGTCATTACGGTCCCGTTTAAACTTCTTCCGGTTTTCCTCAGAAGGGTTGGCTTTATAAATCCGGAAACTCATCTCTCTTAACCTGATAGCCTCTTTGCAGCTCAAGTCATACCATGCATTTGCCTTGGGCTTGATGCTCTTCACTCTGTGGGGAATGAAGGACTTCATACCCAGCAAAATAATATTTGTGATCGTATCAGCAGCGGCATCCACGTCACTATCGAGGAAGCATAGTGACCAGTTAAAATTCCTAAAGAAGTTATTAAGTCCGCTCCAGTCGGCTTTCTCGTAGAGCCATACAGTTCTTTTAGGAATTCGTTCTCTAACTGTGTGGGGTGAATACGAGAAATTAGCTGATACGACACAATGGTCAGACGAGCCTAGAGGCGACAGTATTTCGATTGAGTATTTCTCAGGATGAGAGGTGAGAAACAGGTCCAAGGTGTTAGCGCATTGATCTGCAATGTCGGGTATTCGTGTTGGCTCATTCACAAGCTGAGTCAAATTATTTACTTCAGCAAAGATTTCAACATACCTTCCTTCGGGTGTTGTCTGGCCTGAATGTCGAAGCCAAGTAGAATTGTGTACATTAAAATCGCCCGCAATAGCGATTTCAGTGTGAGGATATAGGGATACAATTCTTGTGATGGAGTCGGACAGCGCATCAAACTCATTATAAGTTGAGTTACTGTCCAGGTTTGGACTTCTATAAATGAAGTAGTAGTGGATTAAATGCTTACGGACATTGAATTTTAACCACAGAAAATTAAATTCCGGATTGGAACAGAGACCGTATTGTGGTTGAAGTTGGTAAGCAACATCACTACGCACATAAATGGCAAGACCGCGGTGAAGAAAAAACAAGGGCACCAAGTTATATCCAGGCAGGTATTCTCACCCACCTGTGTTTCATTCAGCGCCAAGACGGCTGGTTTGTAACGCGAGAGATGAACATACACAGCAAAGAGATTTACTCTTAGCCCACGAATGTTGCTCACATCAACTCGAAATTGCCCTCTCATATCGATTACAGACATTTGGGAACCAACTCCGACGATGCAGTTGGTAAAGTAAAGCGGAGTTTAGAAGTGTAAAAAAAAATTCGTCTCACAATACAAATCAATGTAGGTGTTATGCGCATACATTGATTTGAGTTGGTCCACAAACAATAGTTCACACTTCTAATTCCGCTACGTCGGATGCTAGGCAAACTCAGTCATCGCATCAGCCCGTCTGGCAGATCAAACGGGAGTTGCGACCGAGAATGCCCAGCAGCGTCTTGTGAAGGAGGGGGGGAGGGGGAGGAGCGGATCGTGTACGCTCGGCCGAGTCACTTCTTACTGCACTGCACTGCACTTAGCACTCCGCGTTATTGTTGTTATGGTTTTTTTTTCGCGAGGGGCTAGTTTTTTTTGTTTGTTTGTTTGTTTTTTTTTTTGTGCTGTGGGCGTAAGCAAAGACGGCACGTGTGCATGCGTCGGAGGCTACCACGGTATTAATGGATCGCAATATACAAAAATACCGGCTTCTATAACAAAATTTCACAATTTCACTGGCTAAAGTGACATTTGGGTCATTAATACACCGCACGTCAAGCTGAAACATGCACGAATGTTAATTTAATCTTGTATTGAAAAATTCACACAAACCTCACTCAGGATATAGGGGGTGTGGAAGCTCCAATTTACTTTAAAAATAAAAGCGAGTTCTTACCATATATATATGCATTAAAATATCTCAATATTATAGTAATTAAATGCCCCAAGAATCAGAGAAGAGGGAAGTGTGAGCATTCGTAACCCACTAACCGAAATAAAGCAACGTCCTGTGAACCAATTACTAATCATATCGGCTAAAGCTCAAGCCAAAGATGAGGGCAAGAACTCAAAATCATTTTCATTGGAAAAACATTTAGCCTTCATCCTATTAATGGATCGCAATATTAAAAATACCGACTTCTATAACAAAATTTCACATTTCACTGTCTTAAGTGACATTTGCGTCATTAATACGTCGTACGGCAAGCTGAAACATGCTCGAATGTTAATTTAATCTTGTATTGAAATATTCACACAAACCTCACTCAGGAAGCTCCAATTTACTCTCAAAATAAAGGCCAGTTCTTACCATATATATATGCATTAAAATATCTCAATATTATAGTAATTAAATGCCCCAAGAATCAGAGAAGAGGCAAGTGTGAGCATTTGTAAGCCGCTAACAGAAATAAAGCAACGTCCTGTGATCAAATTACTAATCATATCGGCTAAAGGTTAAGCCGAAGATGAGGGCAAGAACCCAAAATCATTTTCATTGGAAAAACATTTGGATTTCGTCCTACTAATGGATCGCAATATACAAAATACCGACTTCTATAACAAAATTTCACATTTCACTGGCTTAAGTGACATTTGCGTCAATAATACGCCGTACGGCAAGCTGAAACATGCACGAATGTTAATTTAATCTTGTATTGAAAAATTCACACAAACCTCACTTAGGAAGCTCCAATATACTCTCAAAATTAAGGCCAGTTCTTACCGTATATATATGCATTAAAATATCTCAATATTATAGTAATTAAATGCCCCAACAATCAGAGAAGAGGCAAGTGTGAGCATTTGTAAGCCAATAACCGAAATAAAGTAACGTCCTGTGATTAAATTACTAATCATATCGGCTAAAGGTTAAGCCGAAGATGAGGGCAAGAACTCAAAATCATTTTCATTGGAAAAACATTTGGCTTTCATCCTATTAATGGATCGCAATATACAAAATACCGGCTTCTATAACAAAATTTCACAATTTCACTGGCTAAAGTGACATTTGGGTCATTAATACACCGCACGTCAAGCTGAAACATGCACGAATGTTAATTTAATCTTGTATTGAAAAATTCACACAAACCTCACTCAGTAAATATTGGGTGTGGAAGCTCCAATTTACTCTCAAAATAAAGGCCAGTTCTTACCATATATATATGCAATAAAATATCTCAATATTATAGTAATTAAATGCCCCAAGAATCAGAGAAGAGCCAAGTGTGAGCATTTGTAACCCACGAACCGAAATAAAGCAACGACCTGTGATCCAACTACTAATCATATCGGCTAAAGCTCAAGCCAAAGATGAGGGCAAGAGCTCAAAATCATTTTTATTGGAAAAACATTTGGCCTTCATCCTATTAATGGATCGCAATATAAAAAATACCGACTTCTATAACAAAATTTCACATTTCACTGGCTTAAGTGACATTTGCGTCATTAATACGTCGTACGGCAAGCTGAAACATGCTCGAATGTTAATTTAATCTTGTATTGAAATATTCACACAAACCTCACTCAGGAAGCTCCAATTTACTCTCAAAATAAAGGACAGTTCTTACCATATATATGTGCATTAAAATATCTCAATATTTTAGTAATTAAATGCCCCAAGAATCAGAGAAGAGGCAAGTGTGAGCATTTGTAAGCCGCTAACAGAAATAAAGCAACGTCCTGTGATCAAATTACTAATCATATCGGCTACAGGTTAGGCCAAAGATGAGGGTAAGAACCCAAAATCATTTTCATTGGAAAAACATTTGGATTTCGTCCTATTAATGGATCGCAATATACAAAATACCGACTTCTATAACAAAATTTCACATTTCACTGGCTTAAGTGACATTTGCGTCAATAATACGCCGTACGGCAAGCTGAAACATGCACGAATGTTAATTTAATCTTGTATTGAAAAATTCACACAAACCTCACTTAGGAAGCTACAATATACTCTCAAAATAAAGGCCAGTTCTTACCGTATATATATGCATTAAAATATCTCAATATTATAGTAATTAAATGCCTCAAGAATCAGAGAAGAGGCAAGTGTGAGCATTCGTAAGCCACTAACCGAAATAAAGCAACGTCCTGTGATCCAATTACTAATCATATCGGCTAAAGTTCAAGCCAAAGATGAGGGCAAGAACTCAAAATCATTTTCATTGGAAAAACATTTGGCCTTCATCCTATTAAAGGATCGCAGTATACAAAATACCGACTTCTATAACAAAATTTCACAATATCACAGGCTAAAGTGACATTTGCGTCATTAATACGCCGCACGGCAAGCTGAAACATGCACGAATGTTAATTTAATCATGTATTGAAAAATTCACACAAACCTCACTCAGGAAGCTCCAATTTACTCTCAAAATAAATGCCAGTTCTTACCATATATTATTGCATTAAAATATCTCAATATTATAGTAATTAAATGCCTCAAGAATCAGAGAAGAGGCAAGTGTGAGCATTTGTAAGCCACTAACCGAAATAAAGTAACGTCCTGTGATCAAATTACTAATCATATCGGCTAAAGGTTAAGCCGAAGATGAGGGCAAGAACTCAAAATCATTTTCATTGGAAAATAATTCCGCTACGTCGGATGCTAGGCAAACTCAGTCATCGCATCAGCCCGTCTGGCAGATCAAACGGGAGTTGCGACCGAGAATGCCCAGCAGCGTCTTGTGAAGGAGGGGGGGAGGGGGAGGAGCGGATCGTGTACGCTCGGCCGAGTCACTTCTTACTGCACTGCACTGCACTTAGCACTCCGCGTTATTGTTGTTATGGTTTTTTTTTTTCGCGAGGGGCTAGTTTTTTTTGTTTGTTTGTTTGTTTTTTTTTTGTGCTGTGGGCGTAAGCAAAGACGGCACGTGTGCATGCGTCGGAGGCTACCACGGTATTAATGGATCGCAATATACAAAATACCGACTTCTATAACAAAATTTCACAATTTCACTGGCTAAAGTGACATTTGGGTCATTAATACACCGCACGTCAAGCTGAAACATGCACGAATGTTAATTTAATCTTGTATTGAAAAATCAAAATCATTTTCATTGGAAAAACATTTGGATTTCGTCCTACTAATGGATCGCAATATACAAAATACCGACTTCTATAACAAAATTTCACATTTCACTGGCTTAAGTGACATTTGCGTCAATAATACGCCGTACGGCAAGCTGAAACATGCACGAATGTTAATTTAATCTTGTATTGAAAAATTCACACAAACCTCACTTAGGAAGCTCCAATATACTCTCAAAATAAAGGCCAGTTCTTACCGTATATATATGCATTAAAATATCTCAATATTATAGTAATTAAATGCCCCAACAATCAGAGAAGTGGCAAGTGTGAGCATTTGTAAGCCAATAACCGAAATAAAGTAACGTCCTGTGATTAAATTACTAATCATATCGGCTAAAGGTTAAGCCGAAGATGAGGGCAAGAACTCAAAATCATTTTCATTGGAAAAACATTTGGCTTTCATCCTATTAATGGATCGCAATATACAAAATACCGGCTTCTATAACAAAATTTCACAATTTCACTGGCTAACGTGACATCTGGGTCATTAATACACCGCACGGCAAGCTGAAACTTGCACGAATGTTAATTTAATCTTGTATTGAAAAATTCACACAAACCTCACTCAGTAAATATTGGGTGTGGAAGCTCCAATTTACTCTCAAAATAAAGGCCAGTTCTTACCATATATATATGCAATAAAATATCTCAATATTATAGTAATTAAATGCCCCAAGAATCAGAGAAGAGCCCAGTGTGAGCATTTGTAACCCACGAACCGAAATAAAGCAACGTCCTGTGATCCAACTACTAATCATATCGGCTAAAGCTCAAGCCAAAGATGAGGGCAAGAACTCAAAATCATTTTTATTGGAAAACCATTTGGCCTTCATCCTATTAATGGATCGCAATATAAAAAATACCGACTTCTATAACAAAATTTCACATTTCACTGGCTTAAGTGACATTTGCGTCATTAATACGCCGCACGGCAAGCTGAAACATGCACGAATGTTAATTTAATCATGTATTGAAAAATTCACACATACCTCACTCGGGATATAGGGGGTGTGGAAGCTCCAATTTACTCTCAAAATAAAGGCCAGTTCTTACCATATATATATGCAATAAAATATCTCAATATTATAGTAATTAAATGCCCCAAGAATCAGAGAAGAGCCAAGTGTGAGCATTTGTAACCCACGAACCGAAATAAAGCAACGTCCTGTGATCCAACTACTAATCATATCGGCTAAAGCTCAAGCCAAAGATGAGGGCAAGAACTCAAAATCATTTTTATTGGAAAAACATTTGGCCTTCATCCTATTAATGGATCGCAATATACAAAATACCGGCTTCTATAACAAAATTTCACAATTTCACTGGCTAAAGTGACATTTGGGTCATTAATACACCGCACGGCAAGCTGAAACATGCACGAATATTAATTTAATCTTGTATTGAAAAATTCACACAAACCTCACTCAGTAAATATTGGGTGTGGAAGCTCCAATTTACTCTCAAAATAAATGCCAGTTCTTACCATATATTATTGCATTAAAATATCTCAATATTATAGTAATTAAATGCCTCAAGAATCAGAGAAGAGGCAAGTGTGAGCATTTGTAAGCCACTAACCGAAATAAAGTAACGTCCTGTGATGAAATTACTAATCATATCGGCTAAAGGTTAAGCCGAAGATGAGGGCAAGAACTCAAAATCATTTTCATTGGAAAATAATTCCGCTACGTCGGATGCTAGGCAAACTCAGTCATCGCATCAGCCCGTCTGGCAGATCAAACGGGAGTTGCGACCGAGAATGCAGAGCAGCGTCTTGTGAAGGAGGGGGGGAGGGGGAGGAGCGGATCGTGTACGCTCGGCCGAGTCACTTCTTACTGCACTGCACTGCACTTAGCACTCCGCGTTATTGTTGTTATGGTTTTTTTTTTTCGCGAGGGGCTAGTTTTTTTTGTTTGTTTGTTTGTTTTTTTTTTTTGTGCTGTGGGCGTAAGCAAAGACGGCACGTGTGCATGCGTCGGAGGCTACCACGGTATTAATGGATCGCAATATACAAAATACCGACTTCTATAACAAAATTTCACAATTTCACTGGCTAAAGTGACATTTGGGTCATTAATACACCGCACGTCAAGCTGAAACATGCACGAATGTTAATTTAATCTTGTATTGAAAAATTCACACAAACCTCACTCAGGATATAGGGGGTGTGGAAGCTCCAATTTACTCTCAAAATAAAGGCCAGTTCTTACCATATATATATGCATTAAAGTATGTCAATATTATAGTAATTAAATGCCCCAAGAATCAGGGCACAATTTCACAATTTCACTGGCTAAAGTGACATTTGGGTCATTAATACGCCGTATTGCAAGCTGAAACATTCACGAATGTTAACTTAATCTTGTATTAAAAAATTTGCACAAACCTCACTCAGAAAGCTCCAATTTACTTTAGAAATAAAAGCGAGTTCTTACCATATATATATGCATTAAAATATCTCAATATTATAGTAATTAAATGCCCCAAGAATCAGAGAAGAGGGAAGTGTGAGCATTCGTAACCCACTAACCGAAATAAAGCAACGTCCTGTGAACCAATTACTAATCATATCGGCTAAAGCTCAAGCCAAAGATGAGGGCAAGAACTCAAAATCAATTTCATTGGAAAAACATTTGGCCTTCATCCTAGTAATGGATCGCAATATTAAAAATACCGACTTCTATAACAAAATTTCACATTTCACTGGCTTAAGTGAAATTTGCGTCATTAATACGTCGTACGGCAAGCTGAAACATGCTCGAATGTTAATTTAATCTTGTATTGAAATATTCACACAAACTTCACTCAGGAAGCTCCAATTTACTCTCAAAATAAAGGCCAGTTCTTACAATATATATATGCATTAAAATATCTCAATATTATAGTAATTAAATGCCCCAAGAATCAGAGAAGAGGCAAGTGTGAGCATTTGTAAGCCGCTAACAGAAATAAAGCAACGTCCTGTATTCAAATTACTAATCATATCGGCTAAAGGTTAAGCCGAAGATGAGGGCAAGAACCCAAAATCATTTTCATTGGAAAAACATTTGGATTTCGTCCTACTAATGGATCGCAATATACAAAATACCGACTTCTATAACAAAATTTCACATTTCACTGGCTTAAGTGACATTTGCGTCAATAATACGCCGTACGGCAAGCTGAAACATGCACGAATGTTAATTTAATCTTGTATTGAAAAATTCACACAAACCTCACTTAGGAAGCTCCAATATACTCTCAAAATAAAGGCCAGTTCTTACCGTATATATATGCATTAAAATATCTCAATATTATAGTAATTAAATGCCCCAACAATCAGAGAAGAGGCAAGTGTGAGCATTTGTAAGCCAATAACCGAAATAAAGTAACGTCCTGTGATTAAATTACTAATCATATCGGCTAAAGGTTAAGCCGAAGATGAGGGCAAGAACTCAAAATCATTTTCATTGGAAAAACATTTGGCTTTCATCCTATTAATGGATCGCAATATACAAAATACCGGCTTCTATAACAAAATTTCACAATTTCACTGGCTAAAGTGACATTTGGGTCATTAATACACCGCACGTCAAGCTGAAACATGCACGAATGTTAATTTAATCTTGTATTGAAAAATTCAAACAAACCTCACTCAGTAAATATTGGGTGTGGAAGCTCCAATTTACTCTCAAAATAAAGGCCAGTTCTTACCATATATATATGCAATAAAATATCTCAATATTATAGTAATTAAATGCCCCAAGAATCAGAGAAGAGGCAAGTGTGAGCATTTGTAACCCACGAACCGAAATAAAGCAACGTCCTGTGATCCAACTACTAATCATATCGGCTAAAGCTCAAGCCAAAGATGAGGGCAAGAACTCAAAATCATTTTTATTGGAAAAACATTTGGCCTTCATCCTATTAATGGATCGCAATATAAAAAATACCGACTTCTATAACAAAATTTCACATTTCACTGGCTTAAGTGACATTTGCGTCATTAATACGTCGTACGGCAAGCTGAAACATGCTCGAATGTTAATTTAATCTTGTATTGAAATATTCACACAAACCGCACTCAGGAAGCTCCAATTTACTTTCAAAATAAAGGACAGTTCTTACCATATATATATGCATTAAAATATCTCAATATTATAGTAATTAAATGCCCCAAGAATCAGAGAAGAGGCAAGTGTGAGCATTTGTAAGCCGCTAACAGAAATAAAGCAACGTCCTGTGATCAAATTACTAATCATATCGGCTACAGGTCAAGCCAAAGATGAGGGCAAGAACTCAAAATCATTTTCATTGGAAAAACATTTGGATTTCGTCCTATTAATGGATCGCAATATACAAAATACCGACTTCTATAACAAAATTTCACATTTCACTGGCTTAAGTGACATTTGCGTCAATAATTCGCCGTACGGGAAGCTGAAACATGCACGAATGTTAATTTAATCTTGTATTGAAAAATTCACACAAACCTCACTTAGGAAGCTCCAATATACTCTCAAAATAAAGGCCAGTTCTTACCGTATATATATGCATTAAAATATCTCAATATTATAGTAATTAAATGCCTCAAGAATAAGAGAAGAGGCAAGTGTGAGCATTCGTAAGCCACTAACCGAAATAAAGCAACGTCCTGTGATCCAATTACTAATCATATCGGCTAAAGTTCAAGCCAAAGATGAGGGCAAGAACTCAAAATCATTTTCATTGGAAAAACATTTGGCCTTCATCCTATTAAAGGATCGCAGTATACAAAATACCGACTTCTATAACAAAATTTCACAATATCACAGGCTAAAGTGACATTTGCGTCATTAATACGCCGCACGGCAAGCTGAAACATGCACGAATGTTAATTTAATCATGTATTGAAAAATTCACACAAACCTCACTCAGGAAGCTCCAATTTACTCTCAAAGTAAATGCCAGTTCTTACCATATATTATTGCATTAAAATATCTCAATATTATAGTAATTAAATGCCTCAAGAATCAGAGAAGAGGCAAGTGTGAGCATTTGTAAGCCACTAACCGAAATAAAGTAACGTCCTGTGATCAAATTACTAATCATATCGGCTAAAGGTTAAGCCGAAGATGAGATCAAGAACTCAAAATCATTTTCATTGGAAAAACATTTGGCTTTCATCCTATTAATGGATCGCAATATACAAAATACCGGCTTCTATAACAAAATTTCACAATTTCACTGGCTAAAGTTATATTTGCGTCATTAATACACCGCACGTCAAGCTGAAACATGCACGAATGTTAATTTAATCATGTATTGAAAAATTCACACAAACATCACTCAGGAAATATTGGGTGTGGAAGCTCCAATTTACTCTCAAAATAAAGGCCAGTTCTTACCATATATATATGCATTAAAATATGTCAATATTATAGTAATTAAATGCCCCAAGAATCAGGGCACAATTTCACAATTTCACTGGCTAAAGTGACATTTGCGTCATTAATACGCCGTACGGCAAGCTGAAACATTCACGAATGTTAATTTAATCTTGTATTAAAAAAATTACACAAACCTCACTCAGAAAGCTCCAACTTACTCTCAAAATAAAAGCGAGTTCTTACCATATATATGTGCATTAAAATATCTCAATATTATATTAATTAAATGCCCCAAGAATCAGAGAAGAGGGAAGTGTGAGCATTCGTAACCCACTAACAAAAATAAAGCAACGTCCTGTGATCCAATTACTAATCGTATCGGCTAAAGCTCAAGCCAAAGATGAGGGCAAGAACTCAAAATCATTTTCATTGGAAAAACATTTGGCCTTCATCCTATTAATGGATCGCAATATTAAAAATACCGACTTCTATAACAAAATTTCACATTTCACTGGCTTAAGTGACATTTGCGTCATTAATACGTCGTACGGCAAGCTGAAACATGCTCGAATGTTAATTTAATCTTGTATTGAAATATTCACACAAACCTCACTCAGGAAGCTCCAATTTACTCTCAAAATAAAGGCCAGTTCTTACCATATATATATGCATTAAAATATCTCAATATTATAGTAATTAAATGCCCCAAGAATCAGAGAAGAGGCAAGTGTGAGCATTTGTAAGCCGCTAACAGAAATAAAGCAACGTCCTGCGATCAAATTACTAATCATATCGGCTACAGGTTAGGCCAAAGATGAGGGCAAGAACCCAAAATCATTTTCATTGGAAAAACATTTGGATTTCGTCCTACTAATGGATCGCAATATACAAAGTACCGACTTCTATAACAAAATTTCACATTTCACTGGCTTAAGTGACATTTGCGTCAATAATACGCCGTACGGCAAGCTGAAACATGCACGAATGTTAATTTAATCTTGTATTGAAAAATTCACACAAACCTCACTTAGGAAGCTCCAATATACTCTCAAAATAAAGGCCAGTTCTTACCGTATATATATGCATTAAAATATCTCAATATTATATTAATTAAATGCCCCAACAATCAGAGAAGAGGCAAGTGTGAGCATTTGTAAGCCACTAACCGAAATAAAGTAACGTCCTGTGATCAAATTAATAATCATATCGGCTAAAGGTTAAGCCGAAGATGAGGACAAGAACTCAAAATCATTTTCATTTGAAAAACCTTTGGCTTTCATCTTATTAATGGATCGCAATATACAAAATACCGGCTTCTATAACAAGATTTCACAATTTCACTGGCTAAAGTGACATTTGGGTCATTAATACATCGCACGTCAAGCTGAAACATGCACGAATGTTAATTTAATCTTGTATTGAAAAATTCACACAAACCTCATTCAGGAAATATTGGGTGTGGAAGCTCCAATTTACTCTCAAAATAAAGGCCAGTTCTTACCATATATATATGCATTAAAATATCTCAATATTATAGTAATTAAATGCCCCAAGAATCAGAGAAGAGGCAAGTGTGAGCATTTGTTAGCTACTAACCGAAATAAAGCAACGTCCTGTGATCAAATTACTAATCATATCGGCTAAACGTTAAGCCAAAGATGAGGGCAAGAACTCAAAATCATTTTCATTGGAAAAACATTTGGCCTTCATCCTACTAATGGATCGCAGTATACAAAATACCGACTTCTATAACAAAATTTCACAATTTCACTGGCTAAAGTGACATTTGCGTCATTAATACGCCGTACGGCAAGCTGAAACATTCACGAATGTTAATTTAATCTTGTATTAAAAAATTTGCACAAACCTCACTCAGAAAACTCCAATTTACTCTCAAAATAAAAGCGAGTTCTTACCATATATATATGCATTAAAATATCTCAATATTATAGTAATTACGTGCCCCAAGAATCAGAGAAGAGGCAAGTGTGAGCATTTGTAACCCACTAACCGAAATAAAGCAACGTCCTGTGATTCAATTACTAATCATATCGGCTAAAGCTCAAGCCAAAGATGAGGGCAAGAACTCAAAATCATTTTCATTGGAAAAACATTTGGCCTTCATCCTATTAATGGATCGGAATATTAAAAATACCGACTTATATAACAAAATTTCACATTTCACTGGCTTAAGTGACATTTGCGTCATTAATACGTCGTACGGCAAGCTGAAACATGCTCGAATGTTAATTTAATCTTGTATTGAAATATTCACACAAACCTGACTCAGGAAGCTCCAATTTACTCTCAAAATAAAGGACAGTTCTTACCATATATATATGCATTAAAATATCTCAATATTATAGTAATTAAATGCCCCAAGAATCAGGGAAGAGGCAAGTGTGAGCATTTGTAAGCCGCTAACAGAAATAAAACAACGTCCTGTGATCAAATTACTAATCATATCGGCTACAGGTTAGGCCAAAGATGAGGGCAAGAACCCAACATCATTTTCATTGGAAAAACATTTGGATTTCGTCCTATTAATGGATCGCAATATACAAAATACCTACTTCTATAACAAAATTTCACAATTTCGCTAGCTAAAGTGACATTTGGGTCATTAATACACCGCACGTCAAGCTGAAACATGCACGAATGTTAATTTAATCTTGAATTGAGAAATTCACACAAACCTCACTCAGGAAGCTCCAATTTACTCTCAAAATAACGGCCAGTTCTTACCATATATATATGCATTAAAATATCTCAATATTATAGTAATTAAATGCCCTAAGAATCAGAGAAGAGGCAAGTGTGAGCATTTGTAAGCTACTAACCGAAATAAAGCAACGTCCTGTGATCAAATTACTAATCATATCGGCTAAAGGTTAAGCCAAAGATGAGGGCAAAAACTCAAAATCATTTTCATTGGAAAAACATTTGGCCTTCATCCTATTAATGGATCGCAATATACAAAATACCGACTTCTATAACAAAATTTCACAATTTCTCTGGCTAAAGTGACACTTGCGTTATTAATACGCCGTACGGCAAGCTGAAACATGCACGAATGTTAATTTAATCTTGTATTAAAAAATTTGCACAAACCTCACTCAGAAAACTCCAATTTAATCTCAAAATAAAAGCGAGTTCTTACCATATATATATGCATTAAAATATCTCAATATTATAGTAAGTAAATGCCCCAAGTATCAGAGAAGAGGCAAGTGTGAGCATTCGTAAGCCACTAACAGAAATAAAGCAACGTCTTGTGATCAAATTACTAATCATATCGGCTAAAGGTTAAGCCGAAGATGAGGGCAAGAACTCAAAATCATTTTCATTGGAAAAACATTTGGCTTTCATCCTATTAATGGATCGGAATATACAAAATACCAGCTTCTATAACAAAACTTCACAATTTCACTGGCTAAAGTGACATTTGGGTCATTAATACACCGCACGTCAAGCTGAAACATTCACAAATGTTAATTTAATCTTGTACTGAAAAATTCACACAAACCTCACTCAGCAAATATTGGGTGTGGAAGCTCCAATATACTCTCAAAATAAAGGCCAGTTCTTAATATATATATATGCATTAAAATATCTCAATATTATAGTAATTAAATGCCCCAAGAATCAGAGAAGAGGCAAGTGTGAGCATTCGTAAGCCACTAACCGAAATAAAGCAACGTCCTGTGATCAAATTACTAATCATATCGGCTAAAGGTTAAGCCAAAGATGAGGGCAAGAACTCAAGATCATTTTCATTAGAAAAACATTTGGCTTTCATCCTATTAATGGATCGCAATATACAAAATGCCGGCTTCTATAACAAAATTTCACAATTTCACTGGCTAAAGTGACATTTGCGTTATTAATACGCCGTACGGCAAGCTGAAACATGCACGAATGTTAATTTAATCTTGTATTAAAAAATTTGCACAAACCTCACTCAGAAAACTCCAATTTACTCTCAAAATAAAAGCGAGTTCTTACCATATATATATATATGCATTAAAATATCTCAATATTATAGTAATTAAATGCCCCAAGAATCAGAGAAGAGGCAAGTGTGAGCATTTGTAAGCCACTAACAGAAATAAAGCAACGTCTTGTGATCAAATTACTAATCATATCGGCTAAAGGTTAAGCCGAAGATGAGGGCAAGAACTCAAAATCATTTTCATTGTAAAAACATTTGGCTTTCATCCTATTAATGGATCGGAATATACAAAATACCAGCTTCTATAACAAAACTTCACAATTTCACTGGCTAAAGTGACATTTGGGTCATTAATACACCGCACGTCAAGCTGAAACATTCACAAATGTTAATTTAATCTTGTACTGAAAAATTCACACAAACCTCACTCAGCAAATATTGGGTGTGGAAGCTCCAATATACTCTCAAAATAAAGGCCAGTTCTTAATATATATATATGCATTAAAATATCTCAATATTATAGTAATTAAATGCCCCAAGAATCAGAGAAGAGGCAAGTGTGAGCATTCGTAAGCCACTAACCAAAATAAAGCAACGTCCTGGGATCCAATTACTAATCATATCGGCTAAAGGTCAAGCCAAAGATGAGGGCAAGAACTCAAAATCATTTTCATTGGAAAAACATTTGGCTTTCATCCTATTAATGGATCGCAATATACAAAATACCGGCTTCTATAACAAAATTTCACAATTTCACTGGCTAAAGTGACATTTGCGTCATAAATACGCCGTACGGCAAGCTGAAACATGCACGAATGTTAATTTAATCTTGTATTACATAATTTACACAAACCTCATTCAGAAAGCTCCAATTTACTCTCAAAATAAAAGCGAGTTCTTACCATATATAAATGCATTAAAATATCTCAATCTTATAGTAATTCAATGCCCCAAGAATCAGAGGAGAGGCAAGTGTGAGCATTTGTAAGCCGCTAACAGAAATAAAGCAACGTCCTGTGATCAAAGTACTAATCATATCGGCTAAAAGTTAAGCCAAAGATGAGGAACTCAAAATCATTTTCATTGGAAGAACATTTGGCCTTCATCCTATTAAAGGATCGCAATATACAAAATACCGACTTCTAAAACAAAATTTCACATTTCACTGGCTTAAGTGACATTTGCGTCATTAATACGCCGTAGGGCAAGCTGAAACATGCACGAATGTTTATTTAATCTTGTATTGAAAAATTCACACAAACCTCACTTAGGAAGCTCCAATATACTCTCAAAATAAAGGCCAGTTCTTACCGTATATATATGCATTAAAATATCTCAATATTATATTAATTAAATGCCCCAACAATCAGAGAAGAGGCAAGTGTGAGCATTTGTAAGCCTCTAACCGAAATAAAGCAACGTCCTGTGATCAAATTACTAATCATATCAGCTAAAGGTTAAGCCGAAGTTGAGGGCAAGAACTCAAAATCATTTTCATTGGAAAAACATTTGGCTTTCATCCTATTAATGGATCGCAATATACAAAATACCGACTTCTTTAACAAAATTTCACAATTTCACTGGCTAAAGTGACATTTGGGTCATTAATACACCGCACGTCGAACCGAAACATGCACGAATGTTAATTTAATCTTGTATTGAAAAATTCACACAAACCTCACTCAGGAAATATTGGGTGTGGAAGCTTCAATTTACTCCCAAAATAAAGGCCAGTTCTTACCATATATATATGTATGCATTAAATATATCAATATTATAGTAATTAAATGCCCCAAGAACCAGAGGAGAGGCAAGTGTGAGCATTTGTAAGCCGCTAACAGAAATAAAGCAACGTCCAGTTATCAAAGTACTAATCATATCGGCTAAAAGTTAAGCCAAAGATGAGGGCAAGAACTCAAAATCATTTTCATTGGAAAAACATTTGGCCTTCATCCTATTAATGGATCGCAATATAAAAAATACCGACTTCTATAACAAAATTTCACATTTCACTGGCTTAAGTAACATTTGCGTCATTAATACGTCGTACGGCAAGCTGAAACATGCTCGAATGTTAATTTAATCTTGTATTGAAAAATTCACACAAACCTCACTCAGGAAGCTCCAATTTACTCTCAAAATAAAGGCCAGTTCTTACCATATATATATGCATTAAAATATCTCAATATTATAATTAATTAATTAAATGCCCTAAGAATCAGAGAAGGGGCAAGTGTGAGCATTTGTAAGCTACTAACCGAAATAAAGCAACGTCCTGTGATCAAATTACTAATCATATCGGCTAAAGATTAAGCCAAAGATGAGGGCAAAAACTCAAAATAATTTTCATTGGAAAAACATTTGGCCTTTATTCATTAATGGATCGCAATATACAAAATACCGACTTCTATAACAAAATTTCACAATTTCACTGGCTAAAGTGACATTTGCGTCATTAATACGCCTTACGGCAAGCTGAAACATGCACGAATGTTAATTTAATCTTGTATTAAAAAATTCACACAAACCTCACTCAGAAAACTCCAATTTACTCTCAAAATAAAAGCGAGTTCTTACCATATATATATGCATTAAAATATCTCAATATTATAGTAAGTAAATGCCCCAAGAATCAGAGAAGAGGCAAGTGTGAGCATTCGTAAGCCACTAACCGAAATAAAGCAACGTCCTATGATCCAATTACTAATCATATCGGCTAAAGGTCAAGCCAAAGATGAAGGCAAGAACTCAAAATCATTTTCATTGGAAAAACATTTGGCTTTCATCCTATTAATGGATCGCAATATACAAAATACCGGCTTCTATAACAAAGCTTCACAATTTCACTGGCTAAAGTGACATTTGCGTCAATAATACGCCGTACGGCAATCTGAAACATGCACGAATGTTAATTTAATCTTGTATTGAAAAATTCACACAAACCTCACTTAGGAAGCTCCAATATACTCTCAAAATAAAGGCCAGTTCTTACCGTATACATATGCATTAAAATTTCTCAATATTATAGTAATTATATGCTTAAAGAATCAGAGAAGAGGCAAGTGTGAGCATTCGTAAGCCACTAACCGAAATAAAGCAACGTCCTGTGATCCAATTACTAGTCATATCGGCTAAAGGTCAAGCCAAAGATGAGGGCAAGAACTCAAAATCATTTTCATTGGAAAAACATTTGGCCTTCATCCTATTAAAGGATCGCAATATACAAAATACCGACTTCTATAACAAAATTTCACAATTTAACTGGCTAAAGTGACATTTGCGTCATTAATACGCCGTACGGCAAGCTGAAACATGCACGAATGTTAATTTAATCTTGTATTAAAAAATTTACACAAACCTCACTCAGAAAGCTCCAATTTACTCTCAAAATAAAAGCGAGTTCTTACCATATATATGTATATGCATTAAAATATCTCAATATTATAGTAATTAAATGCCCCAAGAATCAGAGGAGAGGCAAGTGTGAGCATTTGTAAGCCGCTAACAGAAATAAAGCAACGTCCTGTGATCAAAGTACTAATCATATCGGCTAAAAGTTAAGCCAAAGATGAGGAACTCAAAATCATTTTCATTGGAAGAACATTTGGCCTTCATCCTATTAAAGGATCGCAATATACAAAATACCGGCTTCTATAACAAAGTTTCACAATTTCACTGGCTAAAGTGACATTTGCGTCATTAATTCGCCGCACGGCAAGCTGAAACATGCACGAATGTTAATTTAATCTTGTATTGAAAAATTCACACAAACCTCACTCAGGAAGCTCCAATTTACTCTCAAAATAAAGGCCAGTTTTACCATATATATATGCATTAAAATATCTCAATATTATAATTAATTAATTAAATGCCCTAAGAATCAGAGAAGAGCCAAGTGTGAGCATTTGTAAGCTACTAACCGAAATAAAGCAACGTCCTGTGATCAAATTACTAATCATATCGGCTAAAGATTAAGCCAAAGATGAGGGCAAAAACTCAAAATAATTTTCATTGGAAAAACATTTGGCCTTTATTCATTAATGGATCGCAATATACAAAATACCGACTTCTATAACAAAATTTCACAATTTCACTGGCTAAAGTGACATTTGCGTCATTAATACGCCTTACGGCAAGCTGAAACATGCACGAATGTTAATTTAATCTTGTATTAAAAAATTCACACAAACCTCACTCAGAAAACTCCAATTTACTCTCAAAATAAAAGCGAGTTCTTACCATATATATATGCATTAAAATATCTCAATATTATAGTAAGTAAATGCCCCAAGAATCAGAGAAGAGGCAAGTGTGAGCATTCGTAAGCCACTAACCGAAATAAAGCAACGTCCTATGATCCAATTACTAATCATATCGGCTAAAGGTCAAGCCAAAGATGAAGGCAAGAACTCAAAATCATTTTCATTGGAAAAACATTTGGCTTTCATCCTATTAATGGATCGCAATATACAAAATACCGGCTTCTATAACAAAGCTTCACAATTTCACTGGCTAAAGTGACATTTGCGTCATTAATACGCCGTACGGCAAGCTGAAACATGCACGAATGTTAATTTAATCTTGTATTAAAAAATTTACACAAACCTCACTTAGGAAGCTCCAATATACTCTCAAAATAAAGGCCAGTTCTTACCGTATACATATGCATTAAAATTTCTCAATATTATAGTAATTATATGCTTAAAGAATCAGAGAAGAGGCAAGTGTGAGCATTCGTAAGCCACTAACCGAAATAAAGCAACGTCCTGTGATCCAATTACTAGTCATATCGGCTAAAGGTCAAGCCAAAGATGAGGGCAAGAACTCAAAATCATTTTCATTGGAAAAACATTTGGCCTTCATCCTATTAAAGGATCGCAATATAAAAAATACCGACTTCTATAACAAAATTTCACAATTTAACTGGCTAAAGTGACATTTGCGTCATTAATACGCCGTACGGCAAGCTGAAACATGCACGAATGTTAATTTAATCTTGTATTAAAAAATTTACACAAACCTCACTTAGAAAGCTCCAATTTACTCTCAAAATAAAAGCGAGTTCTTACCATATATATGTATATGCATTAAAATATCTCAATATTATAGTAATTAAATGCCCCAAGAATCAGAGGAGAGGCAAGTGTGAGCATTTGTAAGCCGCTAACAGAAATAAAGCAACGTCCTGTGATCAAAGTACTAATCATATCGGCTAAAAGTTAAGCCAAAGATGAGGAACTCAAAATCATTTTCATTGGAAGAACATTTGGCCTTCATCCTATTAAAGGATCGCAATATACAAAATACCGGCTTCTATAACAAAGTTTCACAATTTCACTGGCTAAAGTGACATTTGCGTCATTAATTCGCCGCACGGCAAGCTGAAACATGCACGAATGTTAATTTAATCTTGTATTGAAAAATTCACACAAACCTCACTCAGGAAGCTCCAATTTACTCTCAAAATAAAGGCCAGTTTTACCATATATATATGCATTAAAATATCTCAATATTATAATTAATTAATTAAATGCCCTAAGAATCAGAGAAGAGCCAAGTGTGAGCATTTGTAAGCTACTAACCGAAATAAAGCAACGTCCTGTGATCAAATTACTAATCATATCGGCTAAAGATTAAGCCAAAGATGAGGGCAAAAACTCAAAATAATTTTCATTGGAAAAACATTTGGCCTTTATTCATTAATGGATCGCAATATACAAAATACCGACTTCTATAACAAAATTTCACAATTTCACTGGCTAAAGTGACATTTGCGTCATTAATACGCCTTACGGCAAGCTGAAACATGCACGAATGTTAATTTAATCTTGTATTAAAAAATTCACACAAACCTCACTCAGAAAACTCCAATTTACTCTCAAAATAAAAGCGAGTTCTTACCATATATATATGCATTAAAATATCTCAATACTATAGTAATTAAATGCCCCAAGAATCAGAGAAGAGGCAAGTGTGAGCATTCGTAAGCCACTAACCGAAATAAGGCAACGTCCTATGATCCAATTACTAATCATATCGGCTAAAGGTCAAGCAAAAGATGAAGGCAAGAACTCAAAATCATTTTCATTGGAAAAACATTTGGCTTTCATCCTATTAATGGATCGCAATATACAAAATACCGGCTTCTATAACAAAGTTTCACAATTTCACTGGCTAAAGTGACATTTGCGTCATTAATTCGCCGCACGGCAAGCTGAAACATGCACGAATGTTAATTTAATCATGTATTGAAAAATTCACACAAACCTCACTCAGGAAGCTCCAATTTACTCTCAAAATAAAGGCCAGTTCTTACCATATATATATGCATTAAAATATCTCAATATTATAGTAATTAAATGCCCCAAGAATCAGAGAAGAGGCAAGTGTGAGCATTTGTAAGCCGCTAACAGAAATAAAGCAACGTCCTGTGATCAAAGTACTAATCATATCGGCTAAAAGTTAAGCCAAAGATGAGGAACTCAAAATCATTTTCATTGGAAAAACATTTGGCCTTCATCCTATTAAAGGATCGCAATATACAAGATACCGGCGTCTATAACAAAATTTCACAATTTCACTGGCTAAAGTGACATTTGCGTCATTAATACGCCGTACGGCAAGCTGAAACATGCACGAATGTTAATTTAATCTTGTATTAAAAAATTTACACAAACCTCACTCAGGAAGCTCCAATTTACTCTCAAAATAAAGGCCAGTTCTTACCATATATATATGCATTAAAATATCTCAATATTATAATTAATTAATTAAATGCCCTAAGCATCAGAGAAGAGGCAAGTGTGAGCATTTGTAAGCTACTAACCGAAATAAAGCAACGTCCTGTGATCAAATTACTAATCATATCGGCTAAAGATTAAGCCAAAGATGAGAGCAAAAACTCAAAATAATTTTCATTGGAAAAACATTTGGCCTTTATTCATTAATGGATCGCAATATACAAAATACCGACTTCTATAACAAAATTTCACAATTTCACTGGCTAAAGTGACATTTGCGTCATTAATACGCCTTACGGCAAGCTGAAACATGCACGAATGTTAATTTAATCTTGTATTAAAAAATTCACACAAACCTCACTCAGAAAACTCCAATCTACTCTCAAAATAAAAGCGAGTTCTTACCATATATATATGCATTAAAATATCTCAATATTATAGTAAGTAAATGCTAAAAGAATCAGAGAAGAGGCAAGTGTGAGCATTTGTAAGCCACTAACCGAAATAAAGCAACGTCCTATGATCCAATTACTAATCATATCGGCTAAAGGTCAAGCCAAAGATGAAGGCAAGAACTCAAAATCATTTTCATTGGAAAAACATTTGGCTTTCATCCTATTAATGGATCGCAATATACAAAATACCGGCTTCTATAACAAAGTTTCACAATTTCACTGGCTAAAGTGACATTTGCGTCATTAATTCGCCGCACTGCAAGCTGAAACATGCACGAATGTTAATTTAATCATGTATTGAAAAATTCACACAAACCTCACTCAGGAAGCTCCAATTTACTCTCAAAATAAAGGCCAGTTCTTACCATATATATATGCATTAAAATATCTCAATATTATAGTAATTAAATGCCCCAAGAATCAGAGAAGAGGCAAGTGTGAGCATTTGTAAGCCGCTAACAGAAATAAAGCAACGTCCTGTGATCAAAGTACTAATCATATCGGCTAAAAGTTAAGCCAAAGATGAGGAACTCAAAATCATTTTCATTGGAAAAACATTTGGCCTTCATCCTATTAAAGGATCGCAATATACAAAATACCGACTTCCATAACAAAATTTCACAATTTAACTGGCTAAAGTGACATTTGCGTCATTAATACGCCGTACGGCAAGCTGAAACATGCACGAATGTTAATTTAATCTTGTATTAAAAAATTTACTCAAACCTCACTCAGAAAGCTCCAATTTACTCTCAAAATAAAAGCGAGTTCTTACCATATATATGTATATGCATTAAAATATCTGAATATTATAGTAATTAAATGCCCCAAGAATCAGAGGAGAGGCAAGTGTGAGCATTTGTAAGCCGCTAACAGAAATAAAGCAACGTCCTGTGATCAAAGTACTAATCATATCGGCTAAAAGATAAGCCAAAGATGAGGAACTCAAAATCATTTTCATTGGAAGAACATTTGGCTTTCATCCTATTAATGGATCGCAATATACAAAATACCGACTTCTATAACAAAATTTCACAATTTCACTGGCTAAAGTGACATTTGCGTCATTAATACGCCGTACGGCAGGCTGAAACATGCACGAATGTTAATTTAATCTTGTATTAAAAAATTTGCACAAACCTCACTCAGAAGGCTCCAATTTACTCTCAAAATAAAAGCGAGTTCTTACCATATATATATGCATCAAAATATCTCAATATTATAGTAATTAAATGCCCCAAGAATCAGAGAAGAGGCAAGTGTGAGCATTCGTAAGCCACTAACCGAAATAAGGCAACGTCCTGTGATCCAATTACTAATCATATCGGATAAAGGTCAAGCCAAAGATGAGGGCAAGAATTCAAAATCATTTTCATTAGAAAAACATTTGGCTTTCATCCTATTAATGGATAGCAATATACAAAATACCGGCTTCTATAACAAAATTTCACAGTTTCACTGGCTAAAGTGACATTTGCGTCATTAATTCGCCGCAATTTAATCATGTATTGAAAAATTCACACAAACCTCACTCAGGAAGCTAAAATTTACTCTCAAAATAAAGGCCAGTTCTTACCATATATATATGCATTAAAATATTTCAATATTATAGTAAATAAATGCCCCAAGAATCGGAGAAGAGGCAAGTGTGAGCATTTGTAAGCCGCTAACAGAAATAAAGCAACGTCTTGTGATCAAATTACTAATCATATCCGCTAGAGGTTAAGCCGAAGATGAGGGCAAGAACTCAAAATCATTTTCATTGGAAAAACATTTGGCTTTCATCCTATTAAAGGATCGCAATATACAAAATACCGACTTCTAAAACAAAATTTCACATTTCACTGGCTTAAGTGACATTTGCGTCATTAATACGCCGTAGAGCAAGCTGAAACATGCATGAATGTTAATTTAATCTTGTATTGAAAAATTCACACAAACCTCACTTAGGAAGCTCCAATTTACTCTCAAAATAAAGGCCAGTTCTTACCGTATATATATGCATTAAAATATCTCAATATTATAGTAATTAAATGCCCCAACAATCAGAGAAGAGGCAAGTGTGAGCATTTGTAAGCCACTAACCGAAATAAAGCAACGTCCTGTGATCAAATTACTAATCATATCGGCTAAAAGTTAAGCCGAAGATGAGGGCAAGAACTCAAAATCATTTTCATTGGAAAAACATTTGGCTTTCATCCTATGAATGGATCGCAATATACAAAATACCGACTTCTATAACAAAATTTCACAATTTCACTGCCTAAAGTGACATTTGGGTCATTAATACACCGCACGTCAAACTGAAACATGCACGAATGTTAATTTAATCTTGTATTGAAAAATTCACACAAACCTCACTCAGGAAATATTGGGTGTGGAAGCTTCAATTTACTCCCAAAATAAAGGCCAGTTCTTACCATATATATATGTATGCATTAAAATATATCAATATTATAGTAATTATATGCCCCAAGAACCAGAGGAGAGGCAAGTGTGAGCATTTGGAAGCCGCTAACAGAAATAAAGCAACGTCCAGTTATCAAAGTACTAATCATATCGGCTAAAAGTTAAGCCAAAGATGAGGGCAAGAACTCAAAATCATTTTCATTGGAAAAACATTTGGATTTCATCCTATTAATGGATCGCAATATAAAAAATACCGACTTCTATAACAAAATTTCAAATTTCACTGGCTTAAGTAACATTTGCGTCATTAATACGTCGTACGGCAAGCTGAAACATGCTCGAATGTTAATTTAATCTTGTATTGAAAAATTCACACAAACCTCACTCAGGAAGCTCCAATTTACTCTCAAAATAAAGGCCAGTTCTTACCATATATATATGCATTAAAATATCTCAATATTATAGTAATTAAATGCCCCAAGAATCAGAGAAGAGGCAAGTGTGAGCATTCGTAAGCCACTAACCGAAATAAAGCAACGTCCTATGATCCAATTACTAATCATATCGGCTAAAGGTCAAGCCAAAGATGAAGGCAAGAACTCAAAATCATTTTCATTGGAAAAACATTCGGCTTTCATCCTATTAATGGATCGCAATATACAAAATACCGGCTTCTATAACAAAGTTTCACAATTTCACTGGCTAAAGTGACATTTGCGTCAATAATTCGCCGCACGGCAAGCTGAAACATGCACGAATGTTAAATTAATCATGTATTGAAAAATTCACACAAACCCCACTCAGGAAGCTCCAATTTACTCTCAAAATAAAGGCCAGTTCTTACCATATATAAATGAATTAAAATATCTCAATATTATAGTAATTAAATGCCCCAAGAATCAGAGAAGAGGCAAGTGTGAGCATTTGTAAGCCGCTAACAGAAATAAAGCAACGTCCTGTGATCAAAGTACTAATCATATCGGCTAAAAGTTAAGCCAAAGATGAGGAACTCAAAATCATTTTCATTGGAAAAACATTTGGCCTTCATCCTATTAAAGGATCGCAATATACAAAATACCGACTTCAATAACAAAATTTCACAATTTCACTGGCTAAAGTGACATTTGCGTCAATAATACGCCGTACGGCAAGCTGAAACATGCACGAATGTTAATTTAATCTTGTATTAAAAAATTCACACAAACCTCACTCAGAAAGCTCCATTTTAGTCTCAAAATAAAAGCGAGTTTTACCATATATATATGCATTAAAATATCTCAATATTATAGTAATTAAATGCCCCAAGAATCAGAGGAGAGGCAAGTGTGAGCATTTGTAAGCCGCTAACAGAAATAAAGCAACGTCCTGTGATCAAAGTACTAATCATATCGGCTAAAAGTTAAGCCAAAGATGAGGAACTCAAAATCATTTTCATTGGAAAAACATTTGGCCTTCATCCTATTAAAGGATCGCAATATACAAAATACCAACTTCTATAACAAAATTTCACAATTTTACTGGCTAAAGTGACATTTGCGTCATTAATACGCCGTACGGCAGGCTGAAACATGCACGAATGTTAATTTAATCTTGTATTAAAAAATTTACACAAACCTCACTCAGAAAGCTCCAATTTACTCTCAAAATAAAAGCGAGTTCTTACCATATATATATGCATTAAAATATCTCAATACTATAGTAATTAAATGCCCCAAGAATCAGAGAAGAGGCAAGTGTGAGCATTCGTAAGCCACTAACCGAAATAAAGCAACGTCCTGTGATCCAATTACTAATCATATCGGCTAAAGGTCAAGCCAAAGATGAGGGCAAGAACTCAAAATCATTTTCATTGGAAAAACATTTGGCTTTCATCCTATTAATGGATCGCAATATACAAAATACCGGCTTCTATAACAAAATTTCACAATTTCACTGGCTAAAGTGACATTTGCGTCATTAATACGCCGTACGGCAAGCTGAAACATGCACGAATGTTAATTTAATCTTGTATTAAAAAATTTACACAAACCTCACTCAGAAAGCTCCAATTTACTCTCAAAATAAAGGCGAGTTCTTACCATATATATATGCATTAAAATATCTCAATATTATAGTAATTAAATGCCCCAAGAATCAGAGGAGAGGCAAGTGTGAGCATTTGTAAGCCGCTAACAGAAATAAAGCAACGTCCTGTGATCAAAGTACTAATCATATCGGCTAAAAGTTAAGCCAAAGATGAGGAATTCAAAATCATTTTCATTGGAAAAACATTTGGCCTTCATCCTATTAAAGGATCGCAATATACAAAATACCGACTTCTATAACAGAGTATTGAGAAATTAAAATATCTCAATACTATAGTAATTAAATGCCCCAAGAATCAGAGAAGAGGCAAGTGTGAGCATTCGTAAGCCACTAACCGAAATAAAACAACGTCCTGTGATCCAATTACTAATCATATCGGCTAAAGGTCAAGCCAAAGATGAGGGCAAGAGCTCAAAATCATTTTCATTGGAAAAACATTTGGCTTTCATCCTATTAATGGATCGCAATATACAAAATACCGGCTTCTATAACAAAATTTCACAATTTCACTGGCTAAAGTGACATTTGCGTCATTAATACGCCGTACGGCAAGCTGAAACATGCACGAATGTTAATTTAATCTTGTATTAAAAAATTTACACAAACCTCACTCAGAAAGCTCCAATTTACTCTCAAAATAAAGGCGAGTTCTTACCATATATATATGCATTAAAATATCTCAATATTATAGTAATTAAATGCCCCAAGAACCAGAGGAGAGGCAAGTGTGAGCATTTGTAAGCCGCTAACAGAAATAAAGCAACGTCCTGTGATCAAAGTACTAATCATATCGGCTAAAAGTTAAGCCAAAGATGAGGAATTCAAAATCATTTTCATTGGAAAAACATTTGGCCTTCATCCTATTAAAGGATCGCAATATACAAAATACCGACTTCTATAACAAAATTTCACAATTTCACTGGCTAAAGTGACATTTGCGTCATTAATACGCCGTACGGCAAGCTGAAACATGCACGAATGTTAATTTAATCTTGTATTAAAAAATTTACACAAACCTCACTCAGAAAGCTCCAATTTACTCTCAAAATAAAAGCGAGTTCTTACCATATATGTATGCATTAAAATATCTCAATATTATAGTAATTAAATGCCCCAAGAATCAGAGGAGAGGCAAGTGTGAGCATTTGTAAGCCGCTAACAGAAATAAAGCAACGTCCTGTGATCAAATTACTAATCATATCGGCTAAAAGTTAAGCCAAAGATGAGGAACTCAAAATCATTTTCATTGGAAAAACATTTGGCCTTCATCCAATTAAAGGATCGCAATATACAAAATACCGACTTCTATAACAAAATTTCACAATTTCACTGGCTAAAGTGACATTTGCGTCATTAATACGCCGTACGGAAAGCTGAAACATGCACGAATGTTAATTTAATCTTGTATTAAAAAATTTACACAAACCGCACTCAAAAAGCTCCAATTTACTCCCAAAATAAAAGCGAGTTCTTACCATATATATATGCATTAAAATATCTCAATATTATAGTAATTAAATGCCCCAAGAATCAGAGAAGAGGCAAGTGTGAGCATTCGTAAGCCACTAACCGAAATAAGGCAACGTCCTGTGATCCAATTACTAATCATATCGGCTAAAGGTCAAGCCAAAGATGAGGGCAAGAACTCAAAATCATTTTCATTGGAAAAACATTTGGCCTTCATCCTATTAATGGATCGCAATATAAAAAATACCGACTTCTATAACAAAATTTCACATTTCACTGGCTTAAGTGACATTTGCGTCAATAATACACCGTACGGCAAGCTGAAACATGCACGAATGTTAATTTAATCTTGTATTGAAAAATTCACACAAACCTCACTTAGGAAGCTCCAATATACTCTCAAAATAAAGGCCAGTTCTTACCGTATATTAAAATATCTCAATATTAGAGTAATTAAATGCCCCAACAATCAGAGAAGAGGCAAGTGTGAGCATTTGTAAGCCACTAACCGAAATAAAGCAACGTCCTGTGATCAAATTACTAATCATATCGGCTAAGGGTTAAGCCGAAGATGAGGGCAAGAACTCAAAATCATTTTCATTGGAAAAACATTTGGATTTCATCCTATTAATGGATCGCAATATACAAAATACCAGCTTCTATAACAAAATTTCACAATTTCACTGGCTTAAGTGACATTTGGGTCATTAATACACCGCACGTCAAGCTGAAACATTCACGAATGTTAATTTAATCTTGTATTGAAAAATTCACACATACCTCACTCAGGAAATATTGGGTGTGGAAGCTCCAATTTACTGTCAAAATAAAGGCCAGTTCTTACCATATATATATATGAATTAAAATATCTCAATATTATAGTAATTAAATGCCCCAAGAATCAGAGGAGAGGCAAGTGTGAGCATTTGTAAGCCGCTAACAGAAATAAAGCAACGTCCTGTGATCAAAGTACTAATCATATCGGCTAAAGGTTAAGCCAAAGATGAGGAACTCAAAATCATTTTCATTGGAAAAACATTTGGCCTTCATCCAATTAAAGGATCGCAATATTCAAAATACCGACTTCTATAACAAAATTTCACAATTTCACTGGCTAAATTGACATTTGCGTCATTAATACGCCGTACGGCAAGCTGAAACATGCACGAATGTTAATTTAATCTTGTATTAAAAAATTTACACAAACCTCACTCACAAAGCTCGAATTTACTCTCAAAATAAAAGTGAGTTCTTACCATATATATATGCATTAAAATATCTCAATATTATAGTAATTAAATGCCCCAAGAATCAGAGAAGAGGCAAGTGTGAGCATTCGTAAGCCACTAACCGAAATAAAGCAACGTCCTGTGATCAAATTACTAATCATATCGGCTAAAGGTTAAGCCAAAGATGAGGGCAAAAACTCAAAATAATTTTTGCTTAAAAAACATTTGGCCTTCATCCTATTAATGGATCGCAATATAAAAAATACCGACTTCTATAACAAAATTTCACATTTCACTGGCTTAAGTGACATTTGCGTCATTAATACGTCGTACGGCAAGCTGAAACATGCTCGAATGTTAATTTAATCTTGTATTGAAAAATTCACATAAACCTCACTCAGGAAGCTCCAATTTACTCTCAAAATAAAGGCCAGCTCTTACCATATATATATGCATTAAAATATCTCAATATTATAGTAAATAAATGCCCCAAGAATCAGAGAAGAGGCAAGTGTGAGCATTTGTAAGCCGCTAACAGAAATAAAGCAACGTCCTGTGATCAAATTACTAATCATATCGGCTACTGGTTAGGCCAAAGATGAGGGCAAGAACTCAAAATCATTTTCATTGGAAAAACATTTGGATTTCGTCCTATTAATGGATCGCAATATACCAAATACCGACTTCTATAACAAAATTTCACATTTCACTGGCTTAAGTGACATTTGCGTCAATAATACACCGTACGGCAAGCTGAAACAGGCACGAATGTTAATTTAATCTTGTATTGAAAAATTCACACAAACCTCACTTAGGAAGCTCCAATATACTCTCAAAATAAAGGCCAGTTCTTACCGTATATTAAAATATCTCAATATTATAGTAATTAAATGCCCCAACAATCAGAGAAGAGGCAAGTGTGAGCATTTGTAAGCCACTAACCGAAATAAAGCAACGTCCTGTGATCAAATTACTAATCATATCGGCTAAGGGTTAAGCCGAAGATGAGGGCAAGAACTCAAAATCATTTTCATTGGAAAAACATTTGGATTTCATCCTATTAATGGATCGCAATATACAAAATACCAGCTTCTATAACAAAATTTCACAATTTCACTGGCTAAAGTGACATTTGGGTCATTAATACACCGCACGTCAAGCTGAAACATTCACGAATGTTAATTTAATCTTGTATTGAAAAATTCACACATACCTCACTCAGGAAATATTGGGTGTGGAAGCTCCAATTTACTCTCAAAATAAAGGCCAGTTCTTACCATATATATATGCATTAAAATATCTCAATATTATAGTAATTAAATGCCCCAATAATCAGAGGAGAGGCAAGTGTGAGCATTTGTAAGCCGCTAACAGAAATAAAGCAACGTCCTGTGATCAAAGTACTAATCATATCGGCTAAAAGTTAAGCCAAAGATGAGGAGCTCAAAATCATTTTCATTGGAAAAACATTTGGCCTTCATCCTATTAAAGGATCGCAATATACAAAATACCGACTTCTATAACAAAATTTCACAATTTCACTGGCTAAATTGACATTAGCGTCATTAATACGCCGTACGGCAAGCTGAAACATGCACGAATGTTAATTTAATCTTGTATTAAAAAATTTACACAAACCTCACTCACAAAGCTCGAATTTACTCTCAAAATAAAAGTGAGTTCTTACCATATATATATGCATTAAAATATCTCAATATTATAGTAATTAAATGCCCCAAGAATCAGAGAAGAGGCAAGTGTGAGCATTCGTAAGCCACTAACCGAAATGAAGCAACGTCCTGTGATCAAATTACTAATCATATCGGCTAAAGGTTAAGCCAAAGATGAGGGCAAAAACTCAAAATAATTTTTATTTAAAAAACATTTGGCCTTCATCCTATTAATGGATCGCAATATAAAAAATACCGACTTCTATAACAAAATTTCACATTTCACTGGCTTAAGTGACATTTGCGTCATTAATACGTCGTAGGGCAAGCTGAAACATGCTCGAATGTTAATTTAATCTTGTATTGAAAAATTCACACAAACCTCACTCAGGAAGCTCCAATTTACTCTCAAAATAAAGGCCAGCTCTTACCATATATATATGCATTAAAATATCTCAATATTATAGTAATTATATGCCCTAAGAATCAGAGAAGAGGCAAGTGTGAGCATTTGTAAGCTACTAACCGAAATAAAGCAACGTCCTGTGATCAAATTACTAATCATATCGGCTAAAGGTTAAGCCAAAGATGAGGGCAAAAACTCAAAATAATTTTCATTGGAAAAACATTTGGCCTTCATCCTATTAATGGATCGCAATATACAAAATACCGACTTCTATAACAAAATTTCACAATTTCACTGGCTAAAGTGACATTTGCGTCAATAATACGCCGTACGGCAAGCTGAAACATGCACGAATGTTAATTTAATCTTGAATTAAAAAATTTACACAAACTTCACTCAGAAAACTCCAATTTACTCTCAAAATAAAAGCGAGTTCTTCCCATATATATATGCATTAAAATATCTCAATATTATAGTAAGTAAATGCCCCAAGAATCAGAGAAGAGGCAAGTGTGAGCATTCGTAAGCCACTAACCGAAATAAAGCAACGTCCTGTGATCCAAATACTAATCATATCGGCTAAAGGTCAAGCCAAAGATGAGGGCAAGAACTCAAAATCATTTTCATTGGAAAAACATTTGGCTTTCATCCTATTAATGGATCGCAATATACAAAATACCGGCTTCTATAACAAAATTTCACAATTTCACTGGCTAAAGTGACATTTGCGTCAATAATACGCCGTAGGGCAAGCTGAAACATGCACGAATGTTAATTTAATCTTGTATTGAAAAATTCACACAAACCTCACTCAGGAAGCTCCAATTTACTCTCAAAATAAAGGCCAGTTCTTACCATATATATATGCATTAAAATATCTCAATATTATAGTAATTAAATGCCCCAACAATCAGAGAAGAGGCAAGTGTGAGCATCTGTAAGCCACTAACCGAAATAAAGCAACGTCCTGTGATCAAATTACTAATCATATCGGCTAAAGGTTAAGCCGAAGATGAGGGCAAGAACTCAAAATCATTTTCATTGGAAAAACATTTGGATTTCATCCTATTAATGGATCGCAATATACAAAATACCAGCTTCTATAACAAAATTTCACAATTTCACTGGTTAAAGTGACATTTGCGTCATTAATGCACCGCACGTCAAGCTGAAACATTCACGAATGTTAATTTAATCGTGTATTGAAAAATTCACACAAACCTCACTCAGGAAATATTGGGTGTGGAAGCTCAAATTTACTCTCAAAATAAAGGCCAGTTCTTACCATATATATATACGCATTAAAATATCTCAATATTATAGTAATTAAATGCCCCAAGAATCAGAGGAGAGGCAAGTGTGAGCATTTGTAAGCCGCTAACAGAAATAAAGCAACGTCCTGTGATCAAAGTACTAATCATATCGGCTAAAAGTTAAGCCAAAGATGAGGAACTCAAAATCATTTTCATTGGAAAAACATTTGGCCTTCATCCTATTAAAGGATTGCAATATACAAAATAGCGACTTCTATAACAAAATTTCACAATTTCACTGGCTAGAGTGACATTTGCTTCATTAATACGCTGTACCGCAAGCTGAAACATGCACGAATGTTAATTTAATCTTGTTTTAAAAAATTTACACAAACCTCACTCAGAAAGCTCCAATGTACTCTCAAAATAAAAGCGAGTTCTTACCATATATATATGCATTAAAATATCTCAATATTATAGTAATTAAATGCCCCAAGAATCAGAGGAGAGGCAAGTGTGAGCATTTGTAAGCCACTAACCGAAATAAAGCAACGTCCTGTGATCCAATTACTAATCATATCGGCTAAAGGTCAAGCCATAGCTGAGGGCAAGAACTCAAGATCATTTTCTTTGGAAAAATATTTGGCTTTCATCCTATTAATGGATCGCAATATTCAAAATACCGGCTTCTATAACAAAATTGCACAATTTCACTGGCTAAAGTGACATTTGCGTCATTAATACGCCGCACGGCAATCTGAAACATGCACGAATGTTAATTTAATCTTGTATTGAAAAATTCACACAAACCTCACTCAGGAAGCTTCTATTTACTCTCAAAATTAAGGCCAGTTCTTACCATTTATATATGCATTGAAATATCTCAATATTATAGTAATTAAAAGCCCCAAGAAACAGAGAAGAGGCAAGTTTGAGCATTTGTAAGCCGCTAACCGAAATAAAGCAACGTCTTGCAGTCAAATTACTAATCATATCGGCTAAAGGTTAAGCCAAAGATGAGGGCAAGAACTCAAAATCATTTTCATTGGAAAAACATTTGTATTTCATCCTATTAATGGATCGCAATATACAAAATACCGACTTCTATAACAAAATTTCACAATTTCACTGGCTGAAGTGACGTTGGCGTCATTAATACGCCGTACGGCAAGCTGAAACATGCACGAATGTTAATTTAATCTTGTATTGAAAAATTCACACAAACCTCATTCAGGAAATATTGGGTGTGGAAGCTCCAATTTGCTCTCAAAATAAAGGCCAGTTCTTACCCTATATATATATGCATTAAAATATCTCAATATTATAGTAATTAAATGCCCCAAGAATCAGAGAAGAGGCAAGTGTGAGCATTTGTAAGCCGCTAACAGAAATAAAGCAACGTCCTGTGATCAAAGTACTAATCATATCGGCTAAAAGTTAAAGATGAGGAACTCAAATCATTTTCATTGGAAAAACATTTCATCCTTCATCCTATTAAAGGATCTCAATATACAAAATACCGACTTCTATAACAAAATTGCACAATTTCACGGGCTTAAGTGACATTTGCGTCATTAATACGCCGCACGGCAAGCTGAAACATGCACGAATGTTAATTTAATCTTGTATTAAAAAGTTTACACAAATCTCACTCAGAAAGCTCCAATTTACTCTCAAAATAAAAGCGAGTTCTTGCCATATATATATGCATTAAAATATCTCAATATTATAGTAATTAAATGCCCCAAGAATCAGAGAAGAGGCAAGTGTGAGCATTCGTAAGCCACTAACCGAAATAAAGCAACGTCCTGTGATCCAATTACTAATCATATCGGCTATAGGTCAAGCCAAAGATGAGGGCAAGAACTCAAAATCATTTTCATTGGAAAAACATTTGGCCTTCATCCTATTAATGGATCGCAATATAAAAAATACCGACTTCTATAACAGAATTTCACATTTCACTGGTTTAAGTGACATTTGCTTCATTAATACGTCGTACGGCAAGCTGAAACATGCTCGAATGTTAATTTAATCTTGTATTGAAAAATTCACACAAACCTCACTCAGGAAGCTCCAATTTACTTTCAAAATAAAGGCCAGTTCTTACCATATATATATGCATTAAAATATCTCAGTATTATAGTAATTATATGCCCTAAGAATCAGAGAAGAGGCAAGTGTGAGCATTCGTAAGCCACTAACCGAAATAAAGCAACGTCCTGTGATCCAATTACTAATCATATCGGCTATAGGTCAAGCCAAAGATGAGGGCAAGAACTCAAAATCATTTTCATTGGAAAAACATTTGGCCTTCATCCTATTAATGGATCGCAATATAAAAAATACCGACTTCTATAACAGAATTTCACATTTCACTGGTTTAAGTGACATTTGCGTCATTAATACGCCGTACGGCAAGCTGAAACATGCACGAATGTTAATTTAATCTTGTATTAAAAAATTTACACAAACCTCACTCACAAAGCTCGAATTTACTCTCAAAATAAAAGTGAGTTCTTACCATATATATATGCATTAAAATATCTCAATATTATAGTAATTAAATGCCCCAAGAATCAGAGAAGAGGCAAGTGTGAGCATTCGTAAGCCACTAACCGAAATAAAGCAACGTCCTGTGATCAAATTACTAATCATATCGGCTAAAGGTTAAGCCAAAGATGAGGGCAAAAACTCAAAATAATTTTTGCTTAAAAAACATTTGGCCTTCATCCTATTAATGGATCGCAATATAAAAAATACCGACTTCTATAACAAAATTTCACATTTCACTGGCTTAAGTGACATTTGCGTCATTAATACGTCGTACGGCAAGCTGAAACATGCTCGAATGTTAATTTAATCTTGTATTGAAAAATTCACATAAACCTCACTCAGGAAGCTCCAATTTACTCTCAAAATAAAGGCCAGCTCTTACCATATATATATGCATTAAAATATCTCAATATTATAGTAAATAAATGCCCCAAGAATCAGAGAAGAGGCAAGTGTGAGCATTTGTAAGCCGCTAACAGAAATAAAGCAACGTCCTGTGATCAAATTACTAATCATATCGGCTACTGGTTAGGCCAAAGATGAGGGCAAGAACTCAAAATCATTTTCATTGGAAAAACATTTGGATTTCGTCCTATTAATGGATCGCAATATACAAAATACCGACTTCTATAACAAAATTTCACATTTCACTGGCTTAAGTGACATTTGCGTCAATAATACACCGTACGGCAAGCTGAAACAGGCACGAATGTTAATTTAATCTTGTATTGAAAAATTCACACAAACCTCACTTAGGAAGCTCCAATATACTCTCAAAATAAAGGCCAGTTCTTACCGTATATTAAAATATCTCAATATTATAGTAATTAAATGCCCCAACAATCAGAGAAGAGGCAAGTGTGAGCATTTGTAAGCCACTAACCGAAATAAAGCAACGTCCTGTGATCAAATTACTAATCATATCGGCTAAGGGTTAAGCCGAAGATGAGGGCAAGAACTCAAAATCATTTTCATTGGAAAAACATTTGGATTTCATCCTATTAATGGATCGCAATATACAAAATACCAGCTTCTATAACAAAATTTCACAATTTCACTGGCTAAAGTGACATTTGGGTCATTAATACACCGCACGTCAAGCTGAAACATTCACGAATGTTAATTTAATCTTGTATTGAAAAATTCACACATACCTCACTCAGGAAATATTGGGTGTGGAAGCTCCAATTTACTCTCAAAATAAAGGCCAGTTCTTACCATATATATATGCATTAAAATATCTCAATATTATAGTAATTAAATGCCCCAATAATCAGAGGAGAGGCAAGTGTGAGCATTTGTAAGCCGCTAACAGAAATAAAGCAACGTCCTGTGATCAAAGTACTAATCATATCGGCTAAAAGTTAAGCCAAAGATGAGGAGCTCAAAATCATTTTCATTGGAAAAACATTTGGCCTTCATCCTATTAAAGGATCGCAATATACAAAATACCGACTTCTATAACAAAATTTCACAATTTCACTGGCTAAATTGACATTAGCGTCATTAATACGCCGTACGGCAAGCTGAAACATGCACGAATGTTAATTTAATCTTGTATTAAAAAATTTACACAAACCTCACTCACAAAGCTCGAATTTACTCTCAAAATAAAAGTGAGTTCTTACCATATATATATGCATTAAAATATCTCAATATTATAGTAATTAAATGCCCCAAGAATCAGAGAAGAGGCAAGTGTGAGCATTCGTAAGCCACTAACCGAAATGAAGCAACGTCCTGTGATCAAATTACTAATCATATCGGCTAAAGGTTAAGCCAAAGATGAGGGCAAAAACTCAAAATAATTTTTATTTAAAAAACATTTGGCCTTCATCCTATTAATGGATCGCAATATAAAAAATACCGACTTCTATAACAAAATTTCACATTTCACTGGCTTAAGTGACATTTGCGTCATTAATACGTCGTAGGGCAAGCTGAAACATGCTCGAATGTTAATTTAATCTTGTATTGAAAAATTCACACAAACCTCACTCAGGAAGCTCCAATTTACTCTCAAAATAAAGGCCAGCTCTTACCATATATATATGCATTAAAATATCTCAATATTATAGTAATTATATGCCCTAAGAATCAGAGAAGAGGCAAGTGTGAGCATTTGTAAGCTACTAACCGAAATAAAGCAACGTCCTGTGATCAAATTACTAATCATATCGGCTAAAGGTTAAGCCAAAGATGAGGGCAAAAACTCAAAATAATTTTCATTGGAAAAACATTTGGCCTTCATCCTATTAATGGATCGCAATATACAAAATACCGACTTCTATAACAAAATTTCACAATTTCACTGGCTAAAGTGACATTTGCGTCAATAATACGCCGTACGGCAAGCTGAAACATGCACGAATGTTAATTTAATCTTGAATTAAAAAATTTACACAAACTTCACTCAGAAAACTCCAATTTACTCTCAAAATAAAAGCGAGTTCTTCCCATATATATATGCATTAAAATATCTCAATATTATAGTAAGTAAATGCCCCAAGAATCAGAGAAGAGGCAAGTGTGAGCATTCGTAAGCCACTAACCGAAATAAAGCAACGTCCTGTGATCCAAATACTAATCATATCGGCTAAAGGTCAAGCCAAAGATGAGGGCAAGAACTCAAAATCATTTTCATTGGAAAAACATTTGGCTTTCATCCTATTAATGGATCGCAATATACAAAATACCGGCTTCTATAACAAAATTTCACAATTTCACTGGCTAAAGTGACATTTGCGTCAATAATACGCCGTAGGGCAAGCTGAAACATGCACGAATGTTAATTTAATCTTGTATTGAAAAATTCACACAAACCTCACTCAGGAAGCTCCAATTTACTCTCAAAATAAAGGCCAGTTCTTACCATATATATATGCATTAAAATATCTCAATATTATAGTAATTAAATGCCCCAACAATCAGAGAAGAGGCAAGTGTGAGCATCTGTAAGCCACTAACCGAAATAAAGCAACGTCCTGTGATCAAATTACTAATCATATCGGCTAAAGGTTAAGCCGAAGATGAGGGCAAGAACTCAAAATCATTTTCATTGGAAAAACATTTGGATTTCATCCTATTAATGGATCGCAATATACAAAATACCAGCTTCTATAACAAAATTTCACAATTTCACTGGTTAAAGTGACATTTGCGTCATTAATGCACCGCACGTCAAGCTGAAACATTCACGAATGTTAATTTAATCGTGTATTGAAAAATTCACACAAACCTCACTCAGGAAATATTGGGTGTGGAAGCTCAAATTTACTCTCAAAATAAAGGCCAGTTCTTACCATATATATATACGCATTAAAATATCTCAATATTATAGTAATTAAATGCCCCAAGAATCAGAGGAGAGGCAAGTGTGAGCATTTGTAAGCCGCTAACAGAAATAAAGCAACGTCCTGTGATCAAAGTACTAATCATATCGGCTAAAAGTTAAGCCAAAGATGAGGAACTCAAAATCATTTTCATTGGAAAAACATTTGGCCTTCATCCTATTAAAGGATTGCAATATACAAAATAGCGACTTCTATAACAAAATTTCACAATTTCACTGGCTAGAGTGACATTTGCTTCATTAATACGCCGTACCGCAAGCTGAAACATGCACGAATGTTAATTTAATCTTGTTTTAAAAAATTTACACAAACCTCACTCAGAAAGCTCCAATGTACTCTCAAAATAAAAGCGAGTTCTTACCATATATATATGCATTAAAATATCTCAATATTATAGTAATTAAATGCCCCAAGAATCAGAGGAGAGGCAAGTGTGAGCATTTGTAAGCCACTAACCGAAATAAAGCAACGTCCTGTGATCCAATTACTAATCATATCGGCTAAAGGTCAAGCCATAGCTGAGGGCAAGAACTCAAGATCATTTTCTTTGGAAAAATATTTGGCTTTCATCCTATTAATGGATCGCAATATTCAAAATACCGGCTTCTATAACAAAATTGCACAATTTCACTGGCTAAAGTGACATTTGCGTCATTAATACGCCGCACGGCAATCTGAAACATGCACGAATGTTAATTTAATCTTGTATTGAAAAATTCACACAAACCTCACTCAGGAAGCTTCTATTTACTCTCAAAATTAAGGCCAGTTCTTACCATTTATATATGCATTGAAATATCTCAATATTATAGTAATTAAAAGCCCCAAGAAACAGAGAAGAGGCAAGTTTGAGCATTTGTAAGCCGCTAACCGAAATAAAGCAACGTCTTGCAGTCAAATTACTAATCATATCGGCTAAAGGTTAAGCCAAAGATGAGGGCAAGAACTCAAAATCATTTTCATTGGAAAAACATTTGTATTTCATCCTATTAATGGATCGCAATATACAAAATACCGACTTCTATAACAAAATTTCACAATTTCACTGGCTGAAGTGACGTTGGCGTCATTAATACGCCGTACGGCAAGCTGAAACATGCACGAATGTTAATTTAATCTTGTATTGAAAAATTCACACAAACCTCATTCAGGAAATATTGGGTGTGGAAGCTCCAATTTGCTCTCAAAATAAAGGCCAGTTCTTACCCTATATATATATGCATTAAAATATCTCAATATTATAGTAATTAAATGCCCCAAGAATCAGAGAAGAGGCAAGTGTGAGCATTTGTAAGCCGCTAACAGAAATAAAGCAACGTCCTGTGATCAAAGTACTAATCATATCGGCTAAAAGTTAAAGATGAGGAACTCAAATCATTTTCATTGGAAAAACATTTGGCCTTCATCCTATTAAAGGATCTCAATATACAAAATACCGACTTCTATAACAAAATTGCACAATTTCACGGGCTAAAGTGACATTTGCGTCATTAATACGCCGCACGGCAAGCTGAAACATGCACGAATGTTAATTTAATCTTGTATTAAAAAGTTTACACAAATCTCACTCAGAAAGCTCCAATTTACTCTCAAAATAAAAGCGAGTTCTTGCCATATATATATGCATTAAAATATCTCAATATTATAGTAATTAAATGCCCCAAGAATCAGAGAAGAGGCAAGTGTGAGCATTCGTAAGCCACTAACCGAAATAAAGCAACGTCCTGTGATCCAATTACTAATCATATCGGCTATAGGTCAAGCCAAAGATGAGGGCAAGAACTCAAAATCATTTTCATTGGAAAAACATTTGGCCTTCATCCTATTAATGGATCGCAATATAAAAAATACCGACTTCTATAACAGAATTTCACATTTCACTGGTTTAAGTGACATTTGCTTCATTAATACGTCGTACGGCAAGCTGAAACATGCTCGAATGTTAATTTAATCTTGTATTGAAAAATTCACACAAACCTCACTCAGGAAGCTCCAATTTACTTTCAAAATAAAGGCCAGTTCTTACCATATATATATGCATTAAAATATCTCAATATTATAGTAATTATATGCCCTAAGAATCAGAGAAGTGGCAAGTGTGAGCATTTGTAAGCTACTAACCGAAATAAAGCAACGTCCTGTGATCAAATTACTAATCATATCGGCTAAAGGTTAAGCCAAAGATGAGGGCAAAAACTCAAAATAATTTTCATTGGAAAAACATTTGGCCTTCATCCTATTAATGGATCGCAATATACAAAATACCGACTTATATAACAAAATTTCACAATTTCACTGGCTAAAGTGACATTTGCGTCATTAATACGCCGTACGGCAAGCTGAAACATGCACGAATGTTAATTTAATCTTGTATTAAAAAATTTACACAAACCTCACTCAGAAAACTCCAATTTACTCTCAAAATAAAAGCGAGTTCTTACCATATATATATGCATTAAAATATCTCAATATTATAGTAAGTAAATGGGGGGCATGGGCCTATGCACACGAGGCAATGTCCTTGATCGCGCTCAACATGGCGAGCTGCCAAGACTATCCTCGTCCGTGCATAGGTCAAGTTGACATACAGCCTCCAAGTGGCGCCCCCTGGATAGCCATCACAGCATCCGTTGTGTGGTGAACCAATGTATGCAGCGACTGGCCTACCAGTCTGTAGGTTGTGCGTGAGGCTAACTCCCTCATCACACAAAAACAAACCCAGTTCAGAGACAACAACTTGCCTCGGATATGGACGGATCCAACGTTGACGACCCCGGAAAACGAACAAAGGACAACGATTTTCGGTTCTGCACGTGGAATGTGAGGTCCCTTAACAGACCACGTGCAGCCGAACAACTTGCGGAGGCCCTTGACTGCTACAAAGCAGATATCACCGCCATCCAGGAAGTGCGATGGGATGGGCCGGGCAGAAAGAAGATGAAGAACTGCGACATATACTACAGCAACTGCTACAGGGAGAGAAGGCAGCGCCTATTCGGATGCGGATTTGTTGTTCGAGGCAGACTTAGGCAAAAAGTCATAAGCTACGATCCTGTAAGCGAACGCCTCATGACAATCCGCATTAAGGCTAAATTCGGGAACATCAGCCTGATATGCGCTCACGCCCCGACAGAAGAAAAGGATGACAACAGCAAGGATGAGTTCTATGATCTCCTAGAAAGAACATACGATCGATGCCCCAGCTATGACACCAAGATCGTTCTAGGAGATTTCAATGCTCAGCTGGGGAAAGAGGACATCTTTGCTGGCGTCATCGGGAAACACAGCCTGCACGACACGACTTCCGGAAACGGACTCAGGCTGCTGGACTTCGCCGCGGGGCGGAACCTCTCTATGAGCAGTACGCGGTTCCCACATCGCAACATCCATAAAGGAACCTGGCGATCCCCTGATCAATCAACCGTCAACCAGATTGATCACGTTGCGATCGACGTCAGACACTCCTCCAACATTCTCGATGTCCGAACATTCCGAGGCGCTAACATCGACTCGGATCATCACCTTGTTGTAGCCAAGGTAAGAACCCGGATATCGAGAGAACAACGGAGTCGAGATAGGCCGAAACGGTTTGACGTCGGAAAGCTACAATCGCAACAGGTCGCTGGGATCTTTGCCGACCGAGTCTCCCTAAAACTCTCCCAAAGTCCGACGCTGCCTGCACTAACAATAGAAGAAGAATGGAAACGTTGTCAAAAAGCCATCAAAGAAGCTGCCACTGATGTGCTGGGTTTCACGCCACCACCTAGGAGGAACCCATGGTTTGACGACGAGTGCAGGCAGGCACATGCAGCCAAACAGGAGGCCTACCAGGCAACGCTGCATCGGACAACGAGAGCTGTTCGTGAGCTCTACGAACAGAAAAGAAGGGAAGAGAACCGGCTTCTCAGAAGGAAAAAGAGAGAGCATGAGAAGCGCGCGGTCGAAGAGATGGAGAGATGTTATGGCAGGAATGAAGTCCGAAAGTTTTACCGAAAGGTGAAACAGCTATCCGGTGGATACAGGCTTCGGACCGAAGCCTGCCGGGACCAAAACGGAAACCTAGTAGTAGAGTCGCAATCGATTCTGAGAATCTGGAAAGATCATTTCTGCAGACTCTTAAACGGCGATGACGACCCAAATCCCGCTGTTAGGCAGAATGTTCCACTTAATTTGGACGATGATAGACAAGAATTCCGTCCCCCCGACTTAGACGAGGTCAAGATAGCAATATCGAGACTGAAGTCAAATAAAGCTGCTGGAGCGGATGGACTGTCCGCAGAACTGTTCAAAGCGGCTGGGGATGACCTGGTTGGGCGCATGCACCAGCTCATCTGTAAGATATGGTCGGAGGAAAGCATACCCGATGAGTGGAATCTCAGTGTCGTCTGTCCGGTCCACAAGAAAGGAGACCCCTTCGACTGCGCCAACTATCGAGGGATAAGTCTCCTTAACATCGCATACAAGATCCTCTCTGCCGTATTGTGTGAACGCCTGAAACCGTTTGTCAACAACCTGATTGGTCCTTATCAGTGTGGTTTCAGGCCAGGGAAGTCCACCATCGACCAAATCTTCACACTACGGCAGATCCTGGAAAAGACCCAAGAAATGCAAATCGACACTCACCACCTATTCGTCGATTTCAAGGCCGCATATGACAGTGTGCATAGAGACGAGCTATACAATGCCATGTCTAGTTTTGACATTCCTACCAAACTCGTCAGATTGTGTAGGATGACGATGGAGAACTCTCGCTGCTCCGTCAAGGTCGGGAACGAACTCACCGAGACCTTCAATGTCAAAAAAGGTTTTAGACAAGGCGACGCACTGTCATGTGACTTCTTTAACATCATCCTTGAGAAGATCGTGCGTAACTCACAGGTCAACACCAGAGGTACGATCTTACAAAAGTCAGCTCAATTGCTAGCTTACGCCGACGACATTGACGTGATTGGTCGAACACAGCGAGCCGTCAATGATGCGTTTGCTGGCATTGAAGTAGAAGCGGCTAAAATGGGTCTGGTGGTAAATGAGGGCAAAACGAAGTACATGCTGTCATCAAGGAAGGACACACAACATCGGCGTCTCGGACAGAGCGTCACACTAGGCAGCAGAAACTTCGAGGTAGTCAAGGACTTCGTCTACCTCGGCTCCGCAGTAAACAGGGACAATAACACCAGTACCGAAATCAAACGCAGAATCACTCTTGCCAATCGCTGTTTCTTTGGGCTCAAGAGGCAATTGAGTAATAAAGCCCTCTCTCGAAAGACTAAGCTTGCTTTATATAACACCTTAATCATCCCAGTCCTACTTTATGGCGCAGAAACTTGGACACTACTTAAAGCGGATGAGGATGCCCTTGGTCTCTTCGAGAGAAAAGTTCTGCGCGCGATTTTTGGTCCTGTTTGCGTTGATGGCATCTGGAGGAGAAGATTCAACCACGAACTGTATGGGCTGTACAGCGGCATGAGCCTAGTCAAGCGTCTACGGATACAACGCTTAAGATGGCTAGGCCATGTAGAGCGTATGGACACCACTGCTCCGGCCCGAAAAGTCTTCGAATCTGAGCCATTGGGACAACGCAACAGAGGACGGCCCAGGATAAGGTGGCGCACACAAGTGGAGAAGGACCTCAACCAACTTGGAGTGCGCAACCGGCGGCAGCTGGCGAAAGATCGCGCTGGCTGGAGAGGCATGTTGGTTGAGGCCCAGGTCCACCCCGGACTGTAGCGCCACAAGAAGAAGAAATGCCCTAAGAATCAGAGAAGAGGCGAGTGTGAGCATTCGTAAGCCACTAACCGAAATAAAGCAACGTCCTGTGATCCAATTACTAATCATATCGGCTAAAGGTCAAGCCAAAGATGAGGGCAAGAACTCAAAATCATTTTCATTGGAAAAACATTTGGCTTTTATACTATTAATGGATCGCAATATACAAAATACCGACTTCTATAACAAAATTTCACAATTTCACTGGCTAAAGTGACATTTGCGTCATTAATTCGCCGCACGGCAAGCTGAAAAATGCACGAATGTTAATTTAATCATGTATTGAAAAATTCACACAAACCTCACTCAGGAAGCTCCAATTTACTCTCAAAATAAAGGCCAGTTCTTACCATATATATATGCATTAAAATATCTCAATATTATAGTAATTAAATGCCCCAAGAATCAGAGAAGAGGCAAGTGTGAGCATTTGTAAGCCGCTAACAGAAATAAAGCAACATCCTGTGATCAAATTACTAATCATATCGGCTACAGGTTAGGCCAAAGATGAGGGCAAGAACTCAAAATCATTTTCATTGGAAAAACATTTGGATTTCGTCCTATTAATGGATCGCAATATACAAAATACCGACTTCTATAACAAAATTTCACAATTTCACTGGCTAAAGTGACATTTGGGTCATTAATACACCGCACGTCAAGCTGAAACATTCTCGAATGTTAATTTAATCTTGTATTGAAAAATTCACACATACCTCACTCAGGAAATATTGGGTGTGGAAACTCCAATTTACTCTCAAAATAAAGGCCAGTTCTTACCATATATATATATGCATTAAAATATCTCAATATTATAGTAATTAAATGCCCCAAGAATCAGAGGAGAGGCAAGTGTGAGCATTTGTAAGCCGCTAACAGAAATAAAGCAACGTCCTGTGATCAAAGTACTAATCATATCGGCTAAAAGTTAAGCCAAAGATGAGGAACTCAAAATCATTTTCATTGGAAAAAAATTTGGCCTTCATCCTATTAAAGGATCGCAATATACAAAATACCGACTTCTATAACAAAATTTCACAATTTCACTGGCTAAAGTGACATTTGCCTCATTAATACGCCGTACGGCAAGCTGAAACATGCACGAATGTTAATTTAATCTTGTATTAAAAAATTTACACAAACCTCACTCACAAAGCTCCAATTTACTTTCAAAATAAAAGTGAGTTCTTACCATATATATATGCATTAAAATATCTCAATATTATAGTAATTAAATGCCCCAACAATCAGAGAAGAGGCAAGTGTGAGCATTCGTAAGCCACTAACCGAAATAAAGCAACGTCCTGTGATCCAATTACTAATCATATCGGCTATAGGTCAAGCCAAAGATGAGGGCAAGAACTCAAAATCATTTTTATTGGAAAAACATTTGGCCTTCATCCTATTAATGGATCGCAATATAAAAAATACCGACTTCTATAACAAAATTTCACAATTTCACTGGCTAAAGTGACATTTGCGTCATTAATACGCCGTACGGCAAGCTGAAACATGCACGAATGTTAATTTAATCTTGTATTAAAAAATTTACACAAACCTCACTCACAAAGCTCCAATTTACTTTCAAAATAAAAGTGAGTTCTTACCATATATATATGCATTAAAATATCTCAATATTATAGTAATTAAATGCCCCAAGAATCAGAGAAGAGGCAAGTGTGAGCATTTGTAAGCCACTAACCGAAATAAAGCAACGTCCTGTGATCCAATTACTAATCATATCGGCTAAAGGTTAAGCCATAGCTGAGGGCAAGAACTCAAGATCATTTTCTTTGGAAAAATATTTGGCTTTCATCCTATTAATGGATCGCAATATTCAAAATACCGGCTTCTATAACAAAATTGCACAATTTCGCTGGCTAAAGTGACATTTGCGTCATTAATACGCCGCACGGCAATCTGAAACATGCACGAATGTTAATTTAATCTTGTATTGAAAAATTCACACAAACCTCACTCAGGAAATATTGGGTGTGGAAGCTCCAATATACTCTCACAATAAAGGCCAGTTCTTACCATATATATATGCATTAAAACATCTCAATATTATAGTAATTAAACGCCCCAAGAATCAGAGAAGAGGCAAGTGTGAGCATTTGTAAGAAGCTAACAAAAATAAAGCAACGTCCTGTGATCAAATTACTAATCATATCGGCGAAAGGTTAAGCCAAAGATGAGGGCAAGAACTCAAAATCATTTTTATTGGAAAAACATTTGGATTTCGTCCTACTAATGGATCGCAATATACAAAATACCGACATCTACAACAACATTTCACATTTCACTGGCTTAAGTGACATTTGCGTCATTAAGACGCAGTACGGCAAGCTGAAACATGCACGAATGTTAATTTAATCTTGTATTGAAAAATTCACACAAACCTCACTCAGGAAATATTGGGTGTGGAAGCTCCAATTTACTCTCAAAATAAAGGCCCGTTCTTACCATGTATATATGCATTAAAATATCTCAATATTATAGTAATTTAATGCCCCAAGAATCAGAGAAGAGGTAAGTGTGAGCATTTGTAAGCCGCTAACCAAAAAAAGGAACGTCCTGTGATCAAATTACTAATCATATCGGCTAAAGGTTAAGCCAAAGATGAGGGCAAGAACTCAAAATAATTTTCATTGGAAAAACATTTGGCCTTCATCCTATTAAAGGATCGCAATATACAAAATACTGACTTCTATAACAAAATTTCATAATTTCAGTGGCTAAAGTGACATTTGCGTCATTAATACGCCGTACGGCAAGCTGAAACACGCATGGATGTTAATTTAATCTTGTATTGAAAAATTCACACAAACCTCACTCAGGAAGCTTCTATTTACTCTCAAAATTAAGGCCAGTTCTTACCATTTATATATGCATTGAAATATCTCAATATTATAGTAATTAAAAGCCCCAAGAAACAGAGAAGAGGCAAGTGTGAGCATCTGTAAGCCGCTAACCGAAATAAAGCAACGTCTTGCAGTCAAATTACTAATCATATCGGCTAAAGGTTAAGCCAAAGATGAGGGCAAGAACTCAAAATCATTTTCATTGGAAAAACATTTGTATTTCATCCTATTAATGGATCGCAATATACAAAATACCGACTTCTATAACAAAATTTCACAATTTCACTGGCTGAAGTGACGTTGGCGTCATTAATACGCCGTACGGCAAGCTGAAACATGCACGAGTGTTAATTTAATCTTGTATTGAAAAATTCACACAAACCTCATTCAGGAAATATTGGGTGTGGAAGCTCCAATTTGCTCTCAAAATAAAGGCCAGTTCTTACCCTATATATATATGCATTAAAATATCTCAATATTATAGTAATTAAATGCCCCAAGAATCAGAGAAGAGGCAAGTGTGAGCATTTGTAAGCCGCTAACAGAAATAAAGCAACGTCCTGTGATCAAAGTACTAATCATATCGGCTAAAAGTTAAGCCAAAGATGAGGAACTCAAAATCATTTTCATTGGAAAAACATTTGGCCTTCATCCTATTAAAGGATCGCAATATACAAAATACCGACTTCTATAACAAAATTTCACAATTTCACTGGCTAAAGTGACATTTGCGTCATTACTACGCCGTACGGCAAGCTGAAACATGCACGAGTGTTAATTTAATCTTGTATTGAAAAATTCACACAAACCTCATTCAGGAAATATTGGGTGTGGAAGCTCCAATTTACTCTCAAAATAAAGGCCAGTTCTTACCATATATATATGCATTAAAATATCTCAATATTATAGTAATTAAATGCCCCAAGAATCAGAGAAGAGGCAAGTGTGAGCATTTGTAAGCCGCTAACAGAAATAAAGCAACATCCTGTGATCAAATTACTAATCATATCGGCTACAGGTTAGGCCAAAGATGAGGGCAAGAACTCAAAATCATTTTCATTGGAAAAACATTTGGATTTCGTCCTATTAATGGATCGCAATATACAAAATACCGACTTCTATAACAAAATTTCACAATTTCACTGGCTAAAGTGACATTTGGGTCATTAATACACCGCACGTCAAGCTGAAACATTCTCGAATGTTAATTTAATCTTGTATTGAAAAATTCACACATACCTCACTCAGGAAATATTGGGTGTGGAAACTCCAATTTACTCTCAAAATAAAGGCCAGTTCTTACCATATATATATATGCATTAAAATATCTCAATATTATAGTAATTAAATGCCCCAAGAATCAGAGGAGAGGCAAGTGTGAGCATTTGTAAGCCGCTAACAGAAATAAAACAACGTCCTGTGATCAAAGTACTAATCATATCGGCTAAAAGTTAAGCCAAAGATGAGGAACTCAAAATCATTTTCATTGGAAAAAAATTTGGCCTTCATCCTATTAAAGGATCGCAATATACAAAATACCGACTTCTATAACAAAATTTCACAATTTCACTGGCTAAAGTGACATTTGCGTCATTACTACGCCGTACGGCAAGCTGAAACATGCACGAATGTTAATTTAATCTTGTATTAAAAAATTTACACAAACCTCACTCACAAAGCTCCAATTTACTTTCAAAATAAAAGTGAGTTCTTACCATATATATATGCATTAAAATATCTCAATATTATAGTAATTAAATGCCCCAAGAATCAGAGAAAAGGCAAGTGTGAGCATTCGTAAGCCACTAACCGAAATAAAGCAACGTCCTGTGATCCAATTACTAATCATATCGGCTATAGGTCAAGCCAAAGATGAGGGCAAGAACTCAAAATCATTTTCGTTGGAAAAACATTTGGCTTTCATCCTATTAAAGGATCGCAATATACAAAATACCGACATCTATAACAAAATTGCACAATTTCACTGGCTAAAGTGACATTTGCGTCATTAATACGCCGCACGGCAAGCTGAAACATGCACGAATGTTAATGTAATCTTGTATTGAAAAATTCACACAAACCTCACTCAGGAAATATTGCGTGTGGAAGCTCCAATATACTCTCAAAATAAAGGCCAGTTCTTACCATATGTATATGCATTAAAACATCTCAATATTATAGTAATTAAACGCCCCAAGAATCAGAGAAGAGGCAAGTGTGAGCATTTGTAAGAAGCTAACAAAAATAAAGCAACGTCCTGTGATCAAATTACTAATCATATCGGCGAAAGGTTAAGCCAAAGATGAGGGCAAGAACTCAAAATCATTTTTATTGGAAAAACATTTGGCCTTCATCCTATTAATGGGTCGCAATATAAAAATTACCGACTTCTATAACAAAATTTCACATTTCACTGGCTTAAGTGACATTTGCGTCATTAATACGTCGTACGGCAAGCTGAAACATGCTCGAATGTTAATTTAATCTTGTATTGAAAAATTCACACAAACCTCACTCAGGAAGCTCCAATTTACTCTCAAAATAAAGGCCAGCTCTTACCATATATATATGCATTAAAATATCTCAATATTATAGTAGTTATATGCCCTAAGAATCAGAGAAGAGGCAAGTGTGAGCATTTGTAAGCTACTAACCGAAATAAAGCAACGTCCTGTGATCAAATTACTAATCATATCGGCTAAAGGTTAAGCCAAAGATGAGGGCAAAAACTCAAAATAATTTTCATTGGAAAAACATTTGGCCTTCATCCTATTAATGGATCGCAATATACAAAATACCGACTTCTATAACAAAATTTCACAATTTCACTGGCTAAAGTGACATTTGCGTCATTAATACGCCGTACGGCAAGCTGAAACATGCACGAATGTTAATTTATTCTTGAATTAAAAAATTTACACAAACTTCACTCAGAAAACTCCAATTTACTCTCAAAATAAAAGCGAGTTCTTACCATATATATATGCATTAAAATATCTCAATATTATAGTAAGTAAATGCCCCAAGAATCAGAGAAGAGGCAAGTGTGAGCATTTGTAAGCCACTAACCGAAATAAAGCAACATCCTGTGATCAAATTACTAATCATATCGGCTACAGGTTAGGCCAAAGATGAGGGCAAGAACTCAAAATCATTTTCATTGGAAAAACATTTGGATTTCGTCCTATTAATGGATCGCAATATACAAAATACCGACTTCTATAACAAAATTTCACATTTCACTGGCTAAAGTGACATTTGCGTCAATAATACGCCGTAGGGCAAGCTGAAACATGCACGAATGTTAATTTAATCTTGTATTGAAAAACTCACACAAACCTCACTCATGAAGCTCCAATTTACTCTCAAAATAAAGGCCAGTTCTTACCGTATATATATGCATTAAAATATCTCAATATTATAGTAATTAAATGCCCCAACAATCAGAGAAGGGGCAAGTGTGAGCATTTGTAAGCCACTAACCGAAATAAAGCAACGTCCTGTGATCAAATTACTAATCATATCGGCTAAAGGTTAAGCCGAAGATGAGGGCAAGAACTCAAAATCATTTTCATTGGAAAAACATTTGGATTTCATCCTATTAATGGATCGCAATATACAAAATACCAGCTTCTATAACAAAATTTCACAATTTCAGTGGTTAAAGTGACATTTGGGTCATTAATGCACCGCACGTCAAGCTGAAACATTCACGAATGTTAATTTAATCGTGTATTGAAAAATTCACACAAACCTCACTCAGGAAATATTGGGTGTGGAAGCTCAAATTTACTCTCAAAATAAAGGCCAGTTCTTACCATATATATATGCATTAAAATATCTCAATATTATAGTAATTAAATGCCCCAAGAATCAGAGGAGAGGCAAGTGTGAGCATTTGTAAGCCGCTAACAGAAATAAAGCAACGTCCTGTGATCAAAGTACTCTCAAAATAAAGGCCAGTTCTTACCATGTATATATGCATTAAAATATCTCAATATTATAGTAATTTAATGCCCCAAGAATCAGAGAAGAGGTAAGTGTGAGCATTTGTAAGCCGCTAACCAAAAAAAGGAACGTCCTGTGATCAAATTACTAATCATATCGGCTAAAGGTTAAGCCAAAGATGAGGGCAAGAACTCAAAATAATTTTCATTGGAAAAACATTTGGCCTTCATCCTATTAAAGGATCGCAATATACAAAATACCGACTTCTATAACAAAATTTCACAATTTCACTGGCTAAAGTGACATTTGCGTCAATAATACGCCGTAGGGCAAGCTGAAACATGCACGAATGTTAATTTAATCTTGTATTGAAAAATTCACACAAACCTCACTTAGGAAGCTCCAATATACTCTCAAAATAAAGGCCAGTTCTTACCGTATATATATGCATTAAAATATCTCAATATTATAGTAATTAAATGCTCCAAGAATCAGAGAAGAGGCAAGTGTGAGCATTCGTAAGCCACTAACCGAAATAAAGCAACGTCCTGTGATCCAATTACTAATCATATCGGCTAAAGGTCAAGCCAAAGATGAGGGCAAGAACTCAAAATCATTTTGATTGGAAAAACATTTGGCCTTCATCCTATTAAAGGATCGCAATATACAAAATACTGACTTCTATAACAAAATTTCATAATTTCAGTGGCTAAAGTGACATTTGCGTCATTAATACGCCGTAGGGCAAGCTGAAACATGCACGAATGTTAATTTAATCTTGTATTGAAAAATTCACACAAACCTCACTCATGAAGCTCCAATTTACTCTCAAAATAAAGGCCAGTTCTTACCATATATATATGCATTAAAATATCTCAATATTATAGTAATTAAATGCCCCAAGAATCAGAGAAGAGGCAAGTGTGAGCATTTGTAAGCCCCTAACAGAAATAAAGCAACATCCTGTGATCAAATTACTAATCATATCGGCTACAGGTTAGGCCAAAGATGAGGGCAAGAACTCAAAATCATTTTCATTGGAAAAACATTTGGATTTCGTCCTATTAATGGATCGCAATATACAAAATACCGACTTCTATAACAAAATTTCACATTTCACTGGCTTAAGTGACATTTGCGTCAATAATACGCCGTACGGCAAGCTGAAACATGCACGAATGTTAATTTAATCTTGTATTGAAAAATTCACACAAACCTCACTTAGGAAGCTCCAATATACTCTCAAAATAAAGGCCAGTTCTTACCGTATATATATGCATTAAAATATCTCAATATTATAGTAATTAAATGCCCCAACAATCAGAGAAGGGGCAAGTGTGAGCATTTGTAAGCCACTAACCGAAATAAAGCAACGTCCTGTGATCAAATTACTAATCATATCGGCTAAAGGTTAAGCCGAAGATGAGGGCAAGAACTCAAAATCATTTTCATTGGAAAAACATTTGGATTTCATCCTATTAATGGATCGCAATATACAAAATACCAGCTTCTATAACAAAATTTCACAATTTCAGTGGTTAAAGTGACATTTGGGTCATTAATGCACCGCACGTCAAGCTGAAACATTCACGAATGTTAATTTAATCGTGTATTGAAAAATTCACACAAACCTCACTCAGGAAATATTGGGTGTGGAAGCTCAAATTTACTCTCAAAATAAAGGCCAGTTCTTACCATATATATATATGCATTAAAATATCTCAATATTATAGTAATTAAATGCCCCAAGAATCAGAGGAGAGGCAAGTGTGAGCATTTGTAAGCCGCTAACAGAAATAAAGCAACGTCCTGTGATCAAAGTACTCTCAAAATAAAGGCCAGTTCTTACCATGTATATATGCATTAAAATATCTCAATATTATAGTAATTTAATGCCCCAAGAATCAGAGAAGAGGTAAGTGTGAGCATTTGTAAGCCGCTAACCAAAAAAAGGAACGTCCTGTGATCAAATTACTAATCATATCGGCTAAAGGTTAAGCCAAAGATGAGGGCAAGAACTCAAAATAATTTTCATTGGAAAAACATTTGGCCTTCATCCTATTAAAGGATCGCAATATACAAAATACCGACTTCTATAACAAAATTTCACAATTTCACTGGCTAAAGTGACATTTGCGTCAATAATACGCCGTAGGGCAAGCTGAAACATGCACGAATGTTAATTTAATCTTGTATTGAAAAATTCACACAAACCTCACTTAGGAAGCTCCAATATACTCTCAAAATAAAGGCCAGTTCTTACCGTATATATATGCATTAAAATATCTCAATATTATAGTAATTAAATGCTCCAAGAATCAGAGAAGAGGCAAGTGTGAGCATTCGTAAGCCACTAACCGAAATAAAGCAACGTCCTGTGATCCAATTACTAATCATATCGGCTAAAGGTCAAGCCAAAGATGAGGGCAAGAACTCAAAATCATTTTGATTGGAAAAACATTTGGCCTTCATCCTATTAAAGGATCGCAATATACAAAATACTGACTTCTATAACAAAATTTCATAATTTCAGTGGCTAAAGTGACATTTGCGTCATTAATACGCCGTACGGCAAGCTGAAACACGCACGGATGTTAATTTAATCTTGTATTGAAAAATTCACACAAACCTCACTCAGGAAGCTTCTATTTACTCTCAAAATTAAGGCCAGTTCTTACCATTTATATATGCATTGAAATATCTCAATATTATAGTAATTAAAAGCCCCAAGAATCAGAGAAGAGGCAAGTGTGAGCATTTGTAAGCCGCTAACCGAAATAAAGCAACGTCTTGCAGTCAAATTACTAATCATATCGGCTAAAGGTTAAGCCAAAGATGAGGGCAAGAACTCAAAATCATTTTGATTGGAAAAACATTTGGCCTTCATCCTATTAAAGGATCGCAATATACAAAATACTGACTTCTATAACAAAATTTCATAATTTCAGTGGCTAAAGTGACATTTGCGTCATTAATACGCCGTACGGCAAGCTGAAACATGCACGAATGTTAATTTAATCTTGTATTGAAAAATTCACACAAACCTCATTCAGGAAATATTGGGTGTGGAAGCTCCAATTTGCCCTCAAAATAAAGGCCAGTTCTTCCCTATATATATATGCATTAAAATATCTCAATATTATAGTAATTAAATGCCCCAAGAATCAGAGAAGAGGCAAGTGTGAGCATTTGTAAGCCGCTAACAGAAATAAAGCAACGTCCTGTGATCAAAGTACTAATCATATCGGCTAAAAGTTAAGCCAAAGATGAGGAACTCAAAATCATTTTCATTGGAAAAACATTTGGCCTTCATCCTATTAAAGGATCGCAATATACAAAATACCGACTTCTATAACAAAATTGCACAATTTCACGGGCTAAAGTGACATTTGCGTCATTAATACGCCGTACGGCAAGCTGAAACATGCACGAATGTTAACTTAATCTTGTATTAAAAAGTTTACACAAATTTCACTCAGAAAGCTCCAATTTACTCTCAAAATAAAAGCGAGTTCTTACCATATATATATGCATTAAAATATCTCAATATTATAGTAATTAAATGCCCCAAGAATCAGAGAAGAGGCAAGTGTGAGCATTCGTAAGCCACTAACCGAAATAAAGCAACGTCCTGTGATCCAATTACTAATCATATCGGCTATAGGTCAAGCCAAAGATGAGGGCAAGAACTCAAAATCATTTTCATTGGAAAAACATTTGGCCTTCATCCTATTAATGGATCGCAATATAAAAAATACCGACTTCTATAACAGAATTTCACATTTCACTGGCTTAAGTGACATTTGCGTCATTAATACGTCGTACGGCAAGCTGAAACATGCTCGAATGTTAATTTAATCTTGTATTGAAAAATTCACACAAACCTCACTCAGGAAGCTCCAATTTACTTTCAAAATAAAGGCCAGTTCTTACCATATATATATGCATTAAAATATCTCAATATTATAGTAATTATATGCCCTAAGAATCAGAGAAGAGGCAAGTGTGAGCATTTGTAAGCTACTAACCGAAATAAAGCAACGTCCTGTGATCAAATTACTAATCATATCGGCTAAAGGTTAAGCCAAAGATGAGGGCAAAAACTCAAAATAATTTTCATTGGAAAAACATTTGGCCTTCATCCTATTAATGGATCGCAATATACAAAATACCGACTTCTATAACAAAATTTCACAATTTCACTGGCTAAAGTGACATTTGCGTCATTAATACGCCGTACGGCAAGCTGAAACATGCACGAATGTTAATTTAATCTTGTATTAAAAAATTTACACAAACCTCACTCAGAAAACTCCAATTTACTCTCAAAATAAAAGCGAGTTCTTACCATATATATATGCATTAAAATATCTCAATATTATAGTAAGTAAATGCCCCAAGAATCAGAGAAGAGGGGAGTGTGAGCATTCGTAAGCCACTAACCGAAATAAAGCAACGTCCTGTGATCCAATTACTAATCATATCGGCTAAAGGTCAAGCCAAAGATGAGGGCAAGAACTCAAAATCATTTTCATTGGAAAAACATTTGGCTTTTATACTATTAATGGATCGCAATATACAAAATGCCGGCTTCTATAACAAAATTTCACAATTTCACTGGCTAAAGTGACATTTGCGTCATTAATTCGCCGCACGGCAAGCTGAAAAATGCACGAATGTTAATTTAATCATGTATTGAAAAATTCAAACAAACCTCACTCAGGAAGCTCCAATTTACTCTCAAAATAAAGGCCAGTTCTTACCATATATATATGCATTAAAATATCTCAATATTATAGTAATTAAATGCCCCAAGAATCAGAGAAGAGGCAAGTGTGAGCATTTGTAAGCCGCTAACAGAAATAAAGCAACATCCTGTGATCAAATTACTAATCATATCGGCTACAGGTTAGGCCAAAGATGAGGGCAAGAACTCAAAATCATTTTCATTGGAAAAACATTTGGATTTCGTCCTATTAATGGATCGCAATATACAAAATACCGACTTCTATAACAAAATTTCACATTTCACTGGCTTAAGTGACATTTGCGTCAATAATACGCCGTACGGCAAGCTGAAACATGCACGAATGTTAATTTAATCTTGTATTGAAAAATTCACACAAACCTCACTTAGGAATCTCCAATATACTCTCAAAATAAAGGCCAGTTCTTACCGTATATATATGCATTAAAATATCTCAATATTATAGTAATTAAATGCCCCAACAATCAGAGAAGAGGCAAGTGTGAGCATTTGTAAGCCACCAACCGATATAAAGCAACGTCCTGTGATCAAATTACTAATCATATCGGCTAAAGGTTAAGCCGAAGATGAGGGCAAGAACTCAAAATCATTTTCATTGGAAAAACATTTGGATTTCATCCTATTAATGAATGGCAATATACAAAATACCAGCTTCTTTAACAAAATTTCACAATTTCACTGGTTAAAGTGACATTTGGGTCATTAATGCACCGCACGTCAAGCTGAAACATTCACGAATGTTAATTTAATCGTGTATTGAAAAATTCACACAAACCTCACTCAGGAAATATTGGGTGTTTAAGCTCAAATTTACTCTCAAAATAAAGGCCAGTTCTTACCATATATATATATGCATTAAAATATCTCAATATTATAGTAATTAAATGCCCCAAGAATCAGAGGAGAGGCAAGTGTGAGCATTTGTAAGCCGCTAACAGAAATAAAGCAACGTCCTGTGATCAAATTCCTAATCATATCGGCTAAAAGTTAAGCCAAAGATGAGGAACTCAAAATCATTTTCATTGGAAAAACATTTGGCCTTCATCCTATTAAAGGATTGCAATATACAAAATACCGACTTCTATAACAAAATTTCACAATTTCACTGGCTAAAGTGACATTTGCGTCATTAATACGCCGTACGGCAAGCTGAAACATGCACGAATGTTAATTTAATCTTGTATTAAAAAATTTACACAAACCTCACTCAGATAGCTCCAATTTACTCTCAAAATAAAAGCGAGTTCTTACCATATATATATGCATTAAAATATCTCAATATTATAGTAAGTAAATGCCCCAAGAATCAGAGAAGAGGCAAGTGTGAGCATTCGTAAGCCACTAACCGAAATAAAGCAACGTCCTGTGATCAAATTACTAATCATATCGGCTAAAGGTTAAGCCAAAGATGAGGGCAAGAACTCAAAATCATTTTCATTGGAAAAACATTTGGATTTCGTCCTATTAATGGATCGCAATATACAAAATACCGACTTCTATAACAAAATTTCACATTTCACTGGCTTAAGTGACATTTGCGTCAATAATACGCCGTACGGCAAGCTGAAACATGCACGAATGTTAATTTAATCTTGTATTGAAAAATTCACACAAACCTCACTTAGGAAGCTCCAATATACTCTCAAAATAAAGGCCAGTTCTTACCGTATATATATGCATGAAAATATCTCAATATTATAGTAATTAAATGCCCCAACAATCAGAGAAGAGGCAAGTGTGAGCATTTGTAAGCCACTAACCGAAATAAAGCAACGTCCTGTGATCAAATTACTAATCATATCGGCTAAAGGTTAAGCCGAAGATGAGGGCAAGAACTCAAAATCATTTTCATTGGAAAAACATTTGGATTTCATCCTATTAATGGATCGCAATATACAAAATACCAGTTTCTATAACAAAATTTCACAATTTCAGTGGTTAAAGTGACATTTGGGTCATTAATGCACCGCACGTCAAGGTGAAACATTCACGAATGTTAATTTAATCGTGTATTGAAAAATTCACACAAACCTCACTCAGGAAATATTGGGTGTGGAAGCTCAAATTTACTCTCAAAATAAAGGCCAGTTCTTACCATATATATATATGCATTAAAATATCTCAATATTATAGTAATTAAATGCCCCAAGAATCAGAGGAGAGGCAAGTGTGAGCATTTGTAAGCCGCTAACAGAAATAAAGCAACGTCCTGTGATCAAAGTACTCTCAAAATAAAGGCCAGTTCTTACCATGTATATATGCATTAAAATATCTCAATATTATAGTAATTAAATGCCCCAAGAATCAGAGAAGAGGTAAGTGTGAGCATTTGTAAGCCGCTAACCAAAAAAAGGAACGTCCTGTGATCAAATTACTAATCATATCGGCTAATGGTTAAGCCAAAGATGAGGGCAAGAACTCAAAATAATTTTCATTGGAAAAACATTTGGCCTTCATCCTATTAAAGGATCGCAATATACAAAATACCGACTTCTATAACAAAATTTCACAATTTCACTGGCTAAAGTGACATTTGCGTCAATAATACGCCGTAGGGCAAGCTGAAACATGCACGAATGTTAATTTAATCTTGTATTGAAAAATTCACACAAACCTCACTTAGGAAGCTCCAATATACTCTCAAAATAAAGGCCAGTTCTTACCGTATATATATGCATTAAAATATCTCAATATTATAGTAATTAAATGCTCCAAGAATCAGAGAAGAGGCAAGTGTGAGCATTCGTAAGCCACTAACCGAAATAAAGCAACGTCCTGTGATCCAATTACTAATCATATCGGCTAAAGGTCAAGCCAAAGATGAGGGCAAGAACTCAAAATCATTTTGATTGGAAAAACATTTGGCCTTCATCCTATTAAAGGATCGCAATATACAAAATACTGACTTCTATAACAAAATTTCATAATTTCAGTGGCTAAAGTGACATTTGCGTCATTAATACGCCGTACGGCAAGCTGAAACACGCACGGATGTTAATTTAATCTTGTATTGAAAAATTCACACAAACCTCACTCAGGAAGCTTCTATTTACTCTCAAAATTAAGGCCAGTTCTTACCATTTATATATGCATTGAAATATCTCAATATTATAGTAATTAAAAGCCCCAAGAAACAGAGAAGAGGCAAGTGTGAGCATTTGTAAGCCGCTAACCGAAATAAAGCAACGTCTTGCAGTCAAATTACTAATCATATCGGCTAAAGGTTAAGCCAAAGATGAGGGCAAGAACTCAAAATCATTTTGATTGGAAAAACATTTGGCCTTCATCCTATTAAAGGATCGCAATATACAAAATACTGACTTCTATAACAAAATTTTATAATTTCAGTGGCTAAAGTGACATTTGCGTCATTAATACGCCGTACGGCAAGCTGAAACATGCACGAATGTTAATTTAATCTTGTATTGAAAAATTCACACAAACCTCATTCAGGAAATATTGGGTGTGGAAGCTCCAATTTGCCCTCAAAATAAAGGCCAGTTCTTCCCTATATATATATGCATTAAAATATCTCAATATTATAGTAATTAAATGCCCCAAGAATCAGAGAAGAGGCAAGTGTGAGCATTTGTAAGCCGCTAACAGAAATAAAGCAACGTCCTGTGATCAAAGTACTAATCATATCGGCTAAAAGTTAAGCCAAAGATGAGGAACTCAAAATCATTTTCATTGGAAAAACATTTGGCCTTCATCCTATTAAAGGATCGCAATATACAAAATACCGACTTCTATAACAAAATTGCACAATTTCACTGGCTAAAGTGACATTTGCGTCATTAATACGCCGTACGGCAAGCTGAAACATGCACGAATGTTAACTTAATCTTGTATTAAAAAGTTTACACAAATTTCACTCAGAAAGCTCCAATTTACTCTCAAAATAAAAGCGAGTTCTTACCATATATATATGCATTAAAATATCTCAATATTATAGTAATTAAATGCCCCAAGAATCAGAGAAGAGGCAAGTGTGAGCATTCGTAAGCCACTAACCGAAATAAAGCAACGTCCTGTGATCCAATTACTAATCATATCGGCTATAGGTCAAGCCAAAGATGAGGGCAAGAACTCAAAATCATTTTCATTGGAAAAACATTTGGCCTTCATCCTATTAATGGATCGCAATATAAAAAATACCGACTTCTATAACAGAATTTCACATTTCACTGGCTTAAGTGACATTTGCGTCATTAATACGTCGTACGGCAAGCTGAAACATGCTCGAATGTTAATTTAATCTTGTATTGAAAAATTCACACAAACCTCACTCAGGAAGCTCCAATTTACTTTCAAAATAAAGGCCAGTTCTTACCATATATATATGCATTAAGATATCTCAATATTATAGTAATTATATGCCCTAAGAATCAGAGAAGAGGCAAGTGGGAGCATTTGTAAGCTACTAACCGAAATAAAGCAACGTCCTGTGATCAAATTACTAATCATATCGGCTAAAGGTTAAGCCAAAGATGAGGGCAAAAACTCAAAATAATTTTCATTGGAAAAACATTTGGCCTTCATCCTATTAATGGATCGCAATATACAAAATACCGACTTCTATAACAAAATTTCACAATTTCACTGGCTAAAGTGACATTTGCGTCATTAATACGCCGTACGGCAAGCTGAAACATGCACGAATGTTAATTTAATCTTGTATTAAAAAATTTACACAAACCTCACTCAGAAAACTCCAATTTACTCTCAAAATAAAAGCGAGTTCTTACCATATATATATGCATTAAAATATCTCAATATTATAGTAAGTAAATGCCCCAAGAATCAGAGAAGAGGGGAGTGTGAGCATTCGTAAGCCACTAGCCGAAATAAAGCAACGTCCTGTGATCCAATTACTAATCATATCGGCTAAAGGTCAAGCCAAAGATGAGGGCAAGAACTCAAAATCATTTTCATTGGAAAAACATTTGGCTTTTATACTATTAATGGATCGCAATATACAAAATGCCGGCTTCTATAACAAAATTTCACAATTTCACTGGCTAAAGTGACATTTGCGTCATTAATTCGCCGCACGGCAAGCTGAAAAATGCACGAATGTTAATTTAATCATGTATTGAAAAATTCACACAAACCTCACTCAGGAAGCTCCAATTTACTCTCAAAATAAAGGCCAGTTCTTACCATATATATATGCATTAAAATATCTCAATATTATAGTAATTAAATGCCCCAAGAATCAGAGAAGAGGCAAGTGTGAGCATTTGTAAGCCGCTAACAGAAATAAAGCAACATCCTGTGATCAAATTACTAATCATATCGGCTACAGGTTAGGCCAAAGATGAGGGCAAGAACTTAAAATCATTTTCATTGGAAAAACATTTGGATTTCGTCCTATTAATGGATCGCAATATACAAAATACCGACTTCTATAACAAAATTTCACATTTCACTGGCTTAAGTGACATTTGCGTCAATAATACGCCGTACGGCAAGCTGAAACATGCACGAATGTTAATTTAATCTTGTATTGAAAAATTCACACAAACCTCACTTAGGAATCTCCAATATACTCTCAAAATAAAGGCCAGTTCTTACCGTATATATATGCATTAAAATATCTCAATATTATAGTCATTAAATGCCCCAACAATCAGAGAAGAGGCAAGTGTGAGCATTTGTAAGCCACTAACCGAAATAAAGCAACGTCCTGTGATCAAATTACTAATCATATCGGCTAAAGGTTAAGCCGAAGATGAGGGCAAGAACTCAAAATCATTTTCATTGGAAAAACATTTGGATTTCATCCTATTAATGAATGGCAATATACAAAATACCAGCTTCTTTAACAAAATTTCACAATTTCACTGGTTAAAGTGACATTTGGGTCATTAATGCACAGCACGTCAAGCTGAAACATTCACGAATGTTAATTTAATCGTGTATTGAAAAATTCACACAAACCTCACTCAGGAAATATTGGGTGTTTAAGCTCAAATTTACTCTCAAAATAAAGGCCAGTTCTTACCATATATATATATGCATTAAAATATCTCAATATTATAGTAATTAAATGCCCCAAGAATCAGAGGAGAGGCAAGTGTGAGCATTTGTAAGCCGCTAACAGAAATAAAGCAACGTCCTGTGATCAAATTCCTAATCATATCGGCTAAAAGTTAAGCCAAAGATGAGGAACTCAAAATCATTTTCATTGGAAAAACATTTGGCCTTCATCCTATTGAAGGATTGCAATATACAAAATACCGACTTCTATAACAAAATTTCACAATTTCACTGGCTAAAGTGACATTTGCGTCATTAATACGCCGTACGGCAAGCTGAAACATGCACGAATGTTAATTTAATCTTGTATTAAGAAATTTACACAAACCTCACTCAGATAGCTCCAATTTACTCTCAAAATAAAAGCGAGTTCTTACCATATATATATGCATTAAAATATCTCAATATTATAGTAAGTAAATGCCCCAAGAATCAGAGAAGAGGCAAGTGTGAGCATTCGTAAGCCACTAACCGAAATAAAGCAACGTCCTGTGATCAAATTACTAATCATATCGGCTAAAGGTTAAGCCAAAGATGAGGGCAAAAACTCAAAATAATTTTCATTGGAAAAACATTTGGCCTTCATCCTATTAATGGATCGCAATATACAAAATACCGACTTCTATAACAAAATTTCACAATTTCACTGGCTAAGGTGACATTTGCGTCATTAATACGCCGTACTGCAAGCTGAAACATGCACGAATGTTAATTTAATCTTGTATTAAACAATTTACACAAACCTCACTCAGAAAACTCAAATTTACTCTCAAAATAAAGGCCAGTTCTAACCATATATATATGCATTTAAATATCTCAATATTATAGTAATTAAATGCCCCAAGAATCAGAGAAGAGGCAAGTGTGAGCATTTGTAAGCCGCTAACAGAAATAAAGCAACGTCCTGTGATAAAATTACTAATCATATCGGCTACAGGTTAAGCCAAAGATGAGGGCAAGAACTCAAAATCATTTTCATTGGAAAAACATTTGGATTTCGTCCTATTAATGGATCGCAATATACAAAATATTGACTTCTATAACAAAATTTCACATTTCACTGGTTTAAGTGACATTTGCGTCAATAATGCGCCGTACGGCAGGCTGAAACATGCACGAATGTTAATTTAATCTTGTATTGAAAAATTTACACAAACCTCACTTAGGAAGCTCCAATACACTCAAAAAATAAAGGCCAGTTCTTACCGTATATATATGCATTAAAATATCTCAATATTATTGTAATTAAATGCCCCAACAATCAGAGAAGAGGCAAGTGTGAGCATTTGTAAGCCACTAACCGAAATAAAGCAACGTCCTGTGATCAAATTACTAATCATATCGGCTAAAGGTTAAGCCGAAGATGAGGGCAAGAACTCAAAATCATTTTCATTGGAAAAACATTTGGATTTCATCCTATTAATGAATGGCAATATACAAAATACCAGCTTCTTTAACAAAATTTCACAATTTCACTGGTTAAAGTGACATTTGGGTCATTAATGCACAGCACGTCAAGCTGAAACATTCACGAATGTTAATTTAATCGTGTATTGAAAAATTCACACAAACCTCACTCAGGAAATATTGGGTGTTTAAGCTCAAATTTACTCTCAAAATAAAGGCCAGTTCTTACCATATATATATATATGCATTAAAATATCTCAATATTATAGTAATTAAATGCCCCAAGAATCAGAGGAGAGGCAAGTGTGAGCATTTGTAAGCCGCTAACAGAAAAAAAAGCAACGTCCTGTGATCAAATTCCTAATCATATCGGCTAAAAGTTAAGCCAAAGATGAGGAACTCAAAATCATTTTCATTGGAAAAACATTTGGCCTTCATCCTATTGAAGGATTGCAATATACAAAATACCGACTTCTATAACAAAATTTCACAATTTCACTGGCTAAAATGACATTTGCGTCATTAATACGCCGTACGGCAAGCTGAAACATGCACGAATGTTAATTTAATCTTGTATTAAGAAATTTACACAAACCTCACTCAGATAGCTCCAATTTACTCTCAAAATAAAAGCGAGTTCTTACCATATATATATGCATTAAAATATCTCAATATTATAGTAAGTAAATGCCCCAAGAATCAGAGAAGAGGCAAGTGTGAGCATTCGTAAGCCACTAACCGAAATAAAGCAACGTCCTGTGATCAAATTACTAATCATATCGGCTAAAGGTTAAGCCAAAGATGAGGGCAAAAACTCAAAATAATTTTCATTGGAAAAACATTTGGCCTTCATCCTATTAATGGATCGCAATATACAAAATACCGACTTCTATAACAAAATTTCACAATTTCACTGGCTAAGGTGACATTTGCGTCATTAATACGCCGTACTGCAAGCTGAAACATGCACGAATGTTAATTTAATCTTGTATTAAACAATTTACACAAACCTCACTCAGAAAACTCAAATTTACTCTCAAAATAAAGGCCAGTTCTAACCATATATATATGCATTTAAATATCTCAATATTATAGTAATTAAATGCCCCAAGAATCAGAGAAGAGGCAAGTGTGAGCATTTGTAAGCCGCTAACAGAAATAAAGCAACGTCCTGTGATAAAATTACTAATCATATCGGCTACAGGTTAAGCCAAAGATGAGGGCAAGAACTCAAAATCATTTTCATTGGAAAAACATTTGGATTTCGTCCTATTAATGGATCGCAATATACAAAATATCGACTTCTATAACAAAATTTCACATTTCACTGGTTTAAGTGACATTTGCGTCAATAATGCGCCGTACGGCAGGCTGAAACATGCACGAATGTTAATTTAATCTTGTATTGAAAAATTTACACAAACCTCACTTAGGAAGCTCCAATACACTCAAAAAATAAAGGCCAGTTCTTACCGTATATATATGCATTAAAATATCTCAATATTATTGTAATTAAATGCCCCAACAATCAGAGAAGAGGCAAGTGTGAGCATTTGTAAGCCACTAACCGAAATAAAGCAACGTCCTGTGATCAAATTACTAATCATATCGGCTAAAGGTTAAGCCGAAGATGAGGGCAAGAACTCAAAATCATTTTCATTGGAAAAACATTTGGATTTCATCCTATTAATGGATCGCAATATACAAAATACCAGCTTCTTTAACAAAATTTCACAATTTCACTGGCTAAAGTGACATTTGGGTCATTAATAACCGCACGCCAAGCTGAAACATTCACGAATGTTAATTTAATCTTGTATTGAAAAATTCACACAAACCTCACTCAGGAAATATTGGGTGTGGAAGCTCCAATATACTCTCACAATAAAGGCCAGTTCTAACCATATATATATGCATTAAAACATCTCAATATTATAGTAATTAAACGCCCCAAGAATCAGAGAAGAGGCAAGTGTGAGCATTTGTAAGCCGCTAACAGAAATAAAGCAACGTCCTGTGATCAAATTACTAATCATATCGGCTAAAGGTTAAGCCGAAGATGAGGGCAAGAACTCAAAATCATTTTCATTGGAAAAACATTTGGATTTCGTCCTATTAATGGATCGCAATATACAAAATACCGACTTCTATAACAAAATTTCACATTTCACTGGCTTAAGTGACATTTGCGTCAATAATACGCCGTACGGCAAGCTGAAACATGCACGAATGTTAATTTAATCTTGTATTGAAAAATTCACACAAACCTCACTTAGGAATCTCCAATATACTCTCAAAATAAAGGCCAGTTCTAACCATATATATATGCATTAAAACATCTCAATATTATAGTAATTAAACGCCCCAAGAATCAGAGAAGAGGCAAGTGTGAGCATTTGTAAGCCGCTAACAGAAATAAAGCAACGTCCTGTGATCAAATTACTAATCATATCGGCTAAAGGTTAAGCCGAAGATGAGGGCAAGAACTCAAAATCATTTTCATTGGAAAAACATTTGGATTTCGTCCTATTAATGGATCGCAATATACAAAATACCGACTTCTATAACAAAATTTCACATTTCACTGGCTTAAGTGACATTTGCGCCATTAATACGTCGTACGGCAAGCTGAAACATGCTCGAATGTTAATTTAATCTTGTATTGAAAAATTCACACAAACCTCACTCAGGAAGCTCCAATTTACTTTCAAAATAAAGGCCAGTTCTTACCATATATATATGCATTAAGATATCTCAATATTATAGTAATTATATGCCCTAAGAATCAGAGAAGAGGCAAGTGGGAGCATTTGTAAGCTACTAACCGAAATAAAGCAACGTCCTGTGATCAAATTACTAATCATATCGGCTAAAGGTTAAGCCAAAGATGAGGGCAAAAACTCAAAATAATTTTCATTGGAAAAACATTTGGCCTTCATCCTATTAATGGATCGCAATATACAAAATACCGACTTCTATAACAAAATTTCACAATTTCACTGGCTAAAGTGACATTTGCGTCATTAATACGCCGTACGGCAAGCTGAAACATGCACGAATGTTAATTTAATCTTGTATTAAAAAATTTACACAAACCTCACTCAGAAAACTCCAATTTACTCTCAAAATAAAAGCGAGTTCTTACCATATATATATGCATTAAAATATCTCAATATTATAGTAAGTAAATGCCCCAAGAATCAGAGAAGAGGGGAGTGTGAGCATTCGTAAGCCACTAACCGAAATAAAGCAACGTCCTGTGATCCAATTACTAATCATATCGGCTAAAGGTCAAGCCAAAGATGAGGGCAAGAACTCAAAATCATTTTCATTGGAAAAACATTTGGCTTTTATACTATTAATGGATCGCAATATACAAAATGCCGGCTTCTATAACAAAATTTCACAATTTCACTGGCTAAAGTGACATTTGCGTCATTAATTCGCCGCACGGCAAGCTGAAAAATGCACGAATGTTAATTTAATCATGTATTGAAAAATTCACACAAACCTCACTCAGGAAGCTCCAATTTACTCTCAAAATAAAGGCCAGTTCTTACCATATATATATGCATTAAAATATCTCAATATTATAGTAATTAAATGCCCCAAGAATCAGAGAAGAGGCAAGTGTGAGCATTTGTAAGCCGCTAACAGAAATAAAGCAACATCCTGTGATCAAATTACTAATCATATCGGCTACAGGTTAGGCCAAAGATGAGGGCAAGAACTCAAAATCATTTTCATTGGAAAAACATTTGGATTTCGTCCTATTAATGGATCGCAATATACAAAATACCGACTTCTATAACAAAATTTCACATTTCACTGGCTTAAGTGACATTTGCGTCAATAATACGCCGTACGGCAAGCTGAAACATGCACGAATGTTAATTTAATCTTGTATTGAAAAATTCACACAAACCTAACTTAGGAATCTCCAATATACTCTCAAAATAAAGGCCAGTTCTTACCGTATATATATGCATTAAAATATCTCAATATTATAGTAATTAAATGCCCCAACAATCAGAGAAGAGGCAAGTGTGAGCATTTGTAAGCCACTAACCGAAATAAAGCAACGTCCTGTGATCAAATTACTAATCATATCGGCTAAAGGTTAAGCCGAAGATGAGGGCAAGAACTCAAAATCATTTTCATTGGAAAAACATTTGGAATTCGTCCTATTAATGGATCGCAATATACAAAATACCGACTTCTATAACAAAATTTCACATTTCACTGGCTTAAGTGACATTTGCGTCAATAATATGCCGTACGGCAAGCTGAAACATGCACGAATGTTAATTTAATCTTGTATTGAAAAATTCACACAAACCTCACTTAGGAAACTCCAATATACTCTCAAAATAAAGGCCAGTTCTTACCGTATATATATGCATTAAAATATCTCAATATTATAGTAATTAAATGCCCCAACAATCAGAGAAGAGGCAAGTGTGAGCATTTGTAAGCCACTAACCGAAATAAAGCAACGTCCTGTGATCAAATTACTAATCATATCGGCTAAAGGTTAAGCCGAAGATGAGGGCAAGAACTCAAAATCATTTTCATTGGAAAAACATTTGGATTTCATCCTATTAATGAATGGCAATATACAAAATACCAGCTTCTTTAACAAAATTTCACAATTTCACTGGTTAAAGTGACATTTGGGTCATTAATGCACCGCACGTCAAGCTGAAACATTCACGAATGTTAATTTAATCGTGTATTGAAAAATTCACACAAACCTCACTCAGGAAATATTGGGTGTTTAAGCTCAAATTTACTCTCAAAATAAAGGCCAGTTCTTACCATATATATATATGCATTAAAATATCTCAATATTATAGTAATTAAATGCCCCAAGAATCAGAGGAGAGGCAAGTGTGAGCATTTGTAAGCCGCTAACAGAAATAAAGCAACGTCCTGTGATCAAATTCCTAATCATATCGGCTAAAAGTTAAGCCAAAGATGAGGAACTCAAAATCATTTTCATTGGAAAAACATTTGGCCTTCATCCTATTAAAGGATTGCAATATACAAAATACCGACTTCTATAACAAAATTTCACAATTTCACTGGCTAAAGTGACATTTGCGTCATTAATACGCCGTACGGCAAGCTGAAACATGCACGAATGTTAATTTAATCTTGTATTAAGAAATTTACACAAACCTCACTCAGATAGCTCCAATTTACTCTCAAAATAAAAGCGAGTTCTTACCATATATATATGCATTAAAATATCTCAATATTATAGTAAGTAAATGCCCCAAGAATCAGAGAAGAGGCAAGTGTGAGCATTCGTAAGCCACTAACCGAAATAAAGCAACGTCCTGTGATCAAATTACTAATCATATCGGCTAAAGGTTAAGCCAAAGATGAGGGCAAAAACTCAAAATAATTTTCATTGGAAAAACATTTGGCCTTCATCCTATTAATGGATCGCAATATACAAAATACCGACTTCTATAACAAAATTTCACAATTTCACTGGCTAAGGTGACATTTGCGTCATTAATACGCCGTACTGCAAGCTGATACATGCACGAATGTTAATTTAATCTTGTATTAAACAATTTACACAAACCTCACTCAGAAAACTCAAATTTACTCTCAAAATAAAGGCCAGTTCTTACCATATATATATGCATTAAAATATCTCAATATTATAGTAATTAAATGCCCCAAGAATCAGAGAAGAGGCAAGTGTGAGCATTTGTAAGCCGCTAACAGAAATAAAGCAACGTCCTGTGATAAAATTACTAATCATATCGGCTACAGGTTAAGCCAAAGATGAGGGCAAGAACTCAAAATCATTTTCATTGGAAAAACATTTGGATTTCGTCCTATTAATGGATCGCAATATACAAAATATCGACTTCTATAACAAAATTTCACATTTCACTGGTTTAAGTGACATTTGCGTCAATAATGCGCCGTACGGCAAGCTGAAACATGCACGAATGTTAATTTAATCTCGTATTGAAAAATTTACACAAACCTCACTTAGGAAGCTCCAATACACTCAAAAAATAAAGGCCAGTTCTTACCGTATATATATGCATTAAAATATCTCAATATTATTGTAATTAAATGCCCCAACAATCAGAGAAGAGGCAAGTGTGAGCATTTGTAAGCCACTAACCGAAATAAAGCAACGTCCTGTGATCAAATTACTAATCATATCGGCTAAAGGTTAAGCCGAAGATGAGGGCAAGAACTCAAAATCATTTTCATTGGAAAAACATTTGGATTTCATCCTATTAATGGATCGCAATATACAAAATACCAGCTTCTTTAACAAAATTTCACAATTTCACTGGCTAAAGTGACATTTGGGTCATTAATAACCGCACGCCAAGCTGAAACATTCACGAATGTTAATTTAATCTTGTATTGAAAAATTCACACAAACCTCACTCAGGAAATATTGGGTGTGGAAGCTCCAATATACTCTCACAATAAAGGCCAGTTCTAACCATATATATGCATTAAAACATCTCAATATTATAGTAATTAAACGCCCCAAGAATCAGAGAAGAGGCAAGTGTGAGCATTTGTAAGCCGCTAACAAAAATAAAGCAACGTCCTGTGATCAAATTACTAATCATATCGGCGAAAGGTTAAGCCAAAGATGAGGGCAAGAACTCAAAATCATTTTTATTGGAAAAACATTTGGATTTCGTCCTACTTATGGATCGCAATATACAAAATACCGACTTCTATAACAAAATTTCACATTTCACTGGCTTAAGTGACATTTGCGTCATTAATACGCCGTACGGCAAGCTGAAACATGCACGAATGTTAATTTAATCTTGTATTGAAAAATTTACACAAACCTCACTTAGGAAGCTCCAATACACTCAAAAAATAAAGGCCAGTTCTTACCGTATATATATGCATTAAAATATCTCAATATTATTGTAATTAAATGCCCCAACAATCAGAGAAGAGGCAACTGTGAGCATTTGTAAGCCACTAACAGAAATAAAGCAACGTCCTGTGATAAAATTACTAATCATATCGGCTACAGGTTAGGCCAAAGATTAGGGCAAGAACTCAAAATCATTTTCATTGGAAAAACATTTGTATTTCGTCCTATTAATGGATCGCAATATACAAAATACCGACTTCTATAACAAAATTTCACATTTCACTGGCTTAAGTGACATTTGCGTCAATAATACGCCGTACGGCAAGCTGAAACATGCACGAATGTTAATTTAATCTTGTATTGAAAAATTCACACAAACCTCACTCAGGAAATATTGGGTGTGGAAGCTCCAATATACTCTCACAATAAAGGCCAGTTCTTACCATATATATATGCATTAAAACATCTCAATATTATAGTAATTAAACGCCCCAAGAATCAGAGAAGAGGCAAGTGTGAGCATTTGTAAGCCGCTAACAAAAATAAAGCAACGTCCTGTGATCAAATTACTAATCATATCGGCGAAAGGTTAAGCCAAAGATGAGGGCAAGAACTCAAAATCATTTTTATTGGAAAAACATTTGGATTTCGTCCTACTTATGGATCGCAATATACAAAATAATGACTTTTATAACAAAATTTCACATTTCACTGGCTTAAGTGACATTTGCGTCATTAATACGCCGTACGGCAAGCTGAAACATGCACGAATGTTAATTTAATCTTGTATTAAAAAATTTACACAAACCTCATTCAGATAGCTCCAATTTACTCTCAAAATAAAAGCGAGTTCTTACCATATATATATGCATTAAAATATCTCAATATTATAGTAAGTAAATGCCCCAAGAATCAGAGAAGAGGCAAGTGTGAGCATTCGTAAGCCACTAACCGAAATAAAGCAACGTCCTGTGATCAAATTACTAATCATATCGGCTAAATGTTAAGCCAAAGATGAGGGCAAAAACTCAAAATAATTTTCATTGGAAAAACATTTGGCCTTCATCCTATTAATGGATCGCAATATACAAAATACCGACTTCTATAACACAATTTCACAATTTCACTGGCTAAGGTGACATTTGCGTCATTAATACGCCGTACTGCAAGCTGAAACATGCACGAATGTTAATTTATTCTTGTATTAAACAATTTACACAAACCTCACTCAGAAAACTCAAATTTACTCTCAAAATAAAAGCGAGTTCTTACCATATATATATGCATTAAAATATCTCAATATTATAGTAAGTAAATGCCCCAAGAATCAGAGAAGAGGCAAGTGTGAGCATTCGTAAGCCACTAACCGAAATAAAGCAACGTCCTGTGATCCAATTACTAATCATATCGGCTAAAGGTCAAGCCAAAGATGAGGGCAAGAACTCAAAATCATTTTCATTGGAAAAACATTTGGCTTTTATAATATTAATGGATCGCAATATACAAAATGCCGGCTTCTATAACAAAATTTCGCAATTTCACTGGCTAAAGTGACATTTGCGTCATTAATTCGCCGCACGGCAAGCTGAAAAATGCACGAATGTTAATTTAATCATGTATTGAAAAATTCACACAAACCTCACTCAGGAAGCTCCAATTTACTCTCAAAATAAAGGCCAGTTCTAACCATATATATATGCATTAAAATATCTCAATATTATAGTAATTAAATGCCCCAAGAATCAGAGAAGAGGCAAGTGTGAGCATTTGTAAGCCGCTAACAGAAATAAAGCAACGTCCTGTGATAAAATTACTAATCATATCGGCTACAGGTTACGCCAAAGATGAGGGCAAGAACTCAAAATCATTTTCATTGGAAAAACATTTGGATTTCGTCCTATTAATGGATCGCAATATACAAAATACCGACTTCTATAACAAAATTTCACATTTCACTGGTTTAAGTGACATTTGCGTCAATAATGCGCCGTACGGCAAGCTGAAACATGCACGAATGTTAATTTAATCTTGTATTGAAAAATTTACACAAACCTCACTTAGGAAGCTCCAATACACTCAAAAAATAAAGGCCAGTTCTTACCGTATATATATGCATTAAAATATCTCAATATTATTGTAATTAAATGCCCCAACAATCAGAGAAGAGGCAAGTGTGAGCATTTGTAAGCCACTAACCGAAATAAAGCAACGTCCTGTGATCAAATTACTAATCATATCGGCTAAAGGTTAAGCCGAAGATGAGGGCAAGAACTCAAAATCATTTTCATTGGAAAAACATTTGGATTTCATCCTATTAATGGATCGCAATATACAAAATACCAGCTTCTTTAACAAAATTTCACAATTTCACTGGCTAAAGTGACATTTGGGTCATTAATACACCGCACGCCAAGCTGAAACATTCACGAATGTTAATTTAATCTTGTATTGAAAAATTCACACAAACCTCACTCAGGAAATATTGGGTGTGGAAGCTCCAATATACTCTCACAATAAAGGCCAGTTCTAACCATATATATATGCATTAAAACATCTCAATATTATAGTAATTAAACGCCCCAAGAATCAGAGAAGAGGCAAGTGTGAGCATTTGTAAGCCGCTAACAAAAATAAAGCAACGTCCTGTGATCAAATTACTAATCAAATCGGCTACAGGTTAGGCCAAAGATTAGGGCAAGAACTCAAAATCATTTTCATTGGAAAAACATTTGGATTTCGTCCTATTAATGGATCGCAATATACAAAATACCGACTTCTATAACAAAATTTCACATTTCACTGGCTTAAGTGACATTTGCGTCAATAATACGCCGTACGGGAAGCTGAAACATGCACGAATGTTAATTTAATTTTGTATTGAAAAATTCACACAAACCTCACTCAGGAAATATTTGGTGTGGAAGCTCCAATATACTCTCACAATAAAGGCCAGTTCTTACCATATATATATGCATTAAAACATCTCAATATTATAGTAATTAAACGAGCCAAGAATCAGAGAAGAGGCAAGTGTGAGCATTTGTAAGCCGCTAACCGAAATAAAGCAACGTCCTGTGATCCAATTACTAATCATATCGGCTAAAGGTCAAGCCAAAGATGAGGGCAAGAACTCAAAATCATTTTCATTGGAAAAACATTTGGATTTCGTCCTATTAATGGATCGCAATATACAAAATACCGACTTCTATAACAATATTTTACATTTCACTGGCTTAAGTGACATTAGCGTCAATAATACGCCGTACGGCAAGCTGAAACATGCACGAATGTTAATTTAATCTTGTATTGAAAAATTTACACAAACCTCACTTAGGAAGCTCCAATACACTCAAAAAATAAAGGCCAGTTCTTACCGTATATATATGCATTAAAATATCTCAATATTATTGTAATTAAATGCCCCAACAATCAGAGAAGAGGCAAGTGTGAGCATTTGTAAGCCACTAACCGAAATAAAGCAACGTCCTGTGATCAAATTACTAATCATATCGGCTAAAGGTTAAGCCGAAGATGAGGGCAAGAACTCAAAATCATTTTCATTGGAAAAACATTTGGATTTCATCCTATTAATGGATTGCAATATACAAAATACCAGCTTCTTTAACAAAATTTCACAATTTCACTGGCTAAAGTGACATTTGGGTCATTAATACACCGCACGCCAAGCTGAAACATTCACGAATGGTAATTTAATCTTGTATTGAAAAATTCACACAAACCTCACTCAGGAAATATTGGGTGTGGAAGCTCCAATATACTCTCACAATAAAGGCCAGTTCTTACCATATATATATGCATTAAAACATCTCAATATTATAGTAATTAAACGCCCCAAGAATCAGAGAAGAGGCAAGTGTGAGCATTTGTAAGCCGCTAACAAAAATAAAGCAACGTCCTGTGATCAAATTACTAATCATATCGGCGAAAGGTTAAGCCAAAGATGAGGGCAAGAACTCAAAATCATTTTTATTGGAAAAACATTTGGATTTCGTCCTACTTATGGATCGCAATATACAAAATACCGACTGAAAAACTTTCACAATATTTTTTGTGAAACACGTTTACTTTTTGTGTTATTCGGTAAGGAAATTTTAAAGTTTTAGTTTAAATAAAGGAACGACGTGCGACACGTTTGAAAGTTCGGTAACAAGTGAGTTTTATTATGCATGTCCGTTTACTTGGACCGGTTAAAATTAGACAAAGTAATACAATTTTTTAAATATGGCCGCTTGGGCGCGTAATTCAAATCTTATACTAATTATAATATTGTATATAAAGCAATTCACAATAGAGTTTCTAATTTTAAATATTTTATTAATTTTAAAGTTTTTTTTTTTTTTTTAATTGCTCTACGCAACACCGGCCGCGTTGAAGGGCTGTAGGCTTCAACATTATTCGTCTGTTGGTAGCACAGCCAATTTAACAATTGGGCGTCTTATTACGCCGCTTCTCGCCCTCACGTCTGCGACCCTGACCTTTCCGTCCTGCCCTGCGACGACTGCGACCACTCGTCCGATTGTCCACTGTTGCGGTGGACTGCTGTCTTCGTGGACAACGACGACCTTTCCGACGACGAGGTTGGGTTGCTCCTGAGCCCACTTGCTGCGACCTTGAAGGCTTGTTAGGTAATCCCTTGACCACTTCTGCCAGAACTGCTGCTTGAGATAGCATACAAGCTGCCATCTTTTTAAGCAGCTTGTTGCGAGTTCCGGTAGGTGCTCTGGTGGCAGCGCTCGTAAGGGGCTTCCTATTAGTAGGTGTGCTGGGGTGAGTGCCTCGCCGTCGTTGGGATCTATGCTGAGGGTTGCGATGGGCCTTGAATTGAGCACCGCTTCGACTTCGGCGAGAACCGTAAGTAGTTCCTCGCTCGTTAGGAGTGCGCTTCCTGCTGTCCGCTGCAGAAGACCCTTCGCCGACTTCACGGCCGCTTCCCACAGACCGCCGAAATGAGGAGCTCTCGGTGGAATGAAAGCGAAGTTGAAGCCTTCCTCTGCTGCGAATCGGTGAACAGCTTCCCGTCCTCGCTCGAACTGCATCCTGGCTTCCTGTAGCTTCCTCTGAGCTCCTACGAAGTTCGTCCCGTTGTCGCAGTGTATGGTCCTTGGAAGTCCTCGACGAGCGATGAACCTTTTAAGGGCAAAAATAAAAGAATCGGAGGGCAAATCCGTGGTTAGTTCGAAATGTATAGCCTTGGACGAAAAACGCACAAATACGGCAATATACGATTTTACTGGTGGTCGCCCACGAATTTTTAATGTTGTGAACACGGGACCACAAAAATCAACGCCACATATCAGAAAGGGTCGTTGTGCTTTAAGGCGATCAGCTGGCAAATTACCCATGATTTGGGTCAGCAGTTTCGGCCGGTATCTAAAGCAGTGTACACAATTTTGCACAGTTTTTCGGCATGCTTCTTGGGCGTTAACTAGCCACACCTTTTCTCGAAGCAGAGCCACCAATGCCTTTGGACCCGCATGGCAGTTCTTTCTGTGCAGATACCGCAAATACCTTTTAATGAAGTTCGTATTTTTTGACAGTAATAGCGGGAATTTTGCATCATATTCAATCGGTGCATGGAGAAGGCGGCCGCCGACTCGAAGAAGAGAGAATTTAAAATCTTCTTCTTCAAATACATGCATGAATGGATTGAGTTTCTGAATATTTAGTGCGAGTACGATATTTCGGTTCAATTTTTGAATTTCATCAGAGAATTCGTAATGTTCAACAATTTCTATTAGTTTAAGAAATGCCAACTTTAACTCTTTTGCCGATGGCGTTTTTTCGAACGTTTTGTTTCTATTTTGTAATTTTCTAATGAAACGCATTACATAAACGAAGATCCTTGCTAGCTTCGCGTATGACGAACATTTGTCGATAACTTTCATCAGATGATTCTGGGGTTTTTCGACCGCTACCAATGCTAGCTTCGTCTTTCTTTTTTCCAAAGCCTCTTCCTCCGATAATAGCTCAAACCGAGTATTGTTGGGCCAGGATGTTGGACTTTCCAGAAGGAACGCTGGATCATTGAACCAAATTGAATCCTTCAGTTCATCCACGTTGCAACCTCTGGATACAATGTCCGCTGGATTAAGCTTTGTAGGGACATGTCTCCGTGATACATTTTGTGTCCACTCTTGAATTTCTGACACACGATTTGCAACAAATGTTGTTAGATTTGAGGGATGAGTTCTAATCCAGTGGAGAGTTATTTCGGAATCTGTCCAAAATATCGTTCGTTCCACCTGGAGATTCAACATCGCCGATACTCTCATCCATAACTTGGAGAGAGTATGCGCTGCGCAAAGTTCTAATCGCGGAAGCGATTTGATTTTCAAAGGAGCAACCTTAGACTTTGCTGTTAATAGCGTCGACTTAATACTTGATTTGGTTTCGCTGCGTATGTAGACGCAGCAACCATACGCTCTCATAGAAGCGTCGGCGAATCCATGAACTTCAATCTTCGCTTCGGAGAGTGTCTCGACAAATCGCGGTATTTTAATGTCTTGAAGTTGTGTCAAGTTTACCTTGAAGCTCTGCCAACTGGTATCAAGGCGCAATGGAATCGACTCATCCCAATCTAATTTTGCAATCCATAGCTCTTGTAGCAAAATGTTTGCTTTTGTGACTATGGGGCATAATAGTCCAAGAGGATCAAAGAGACATGAAGAAACTGATAGTATGTTTCTCTTTGTCGCTGGAAGATCATTAAAATTTTCTTCTAGCCTAAAGTTAAATATGTCTTCCTTTGGTTTCCAGTGAATTCCTAGCGTCTTCGTTGAGTCAGCATCATTAAATTTGATTTCCTTTTCAGGACCCTGCTCTTTGTAGAACGCTGGATGGTTAGAAAACCATTTGGCTAATTGAAATCCACCATTGTTTAAGATCTCTATCACTTCCTGTTGGATTTTAGTGAGAGTCTGAAGCTCATTTGCACCGGTTAGAAGATCGTCTACGTAGAAATCTCTTAGAATCGTTTCTGATCCTACCGAGTGCGAATCTTTATGAGCGTCGCCTAACATTTTCAAACACCGTATCGCGAGGAAAGGTGCTGACGCAGTCCCGTAGGTGACTGTATTTAGTCGAAAATGTTGCAGAGGTTCGGATGGATGTTGTCTCCACACTACGAGCTGGTAAATCGTGTGCTCTTTGGCAATGAGAACTTGCCGGTACATTTTCGAAATGTCTGCCGTTAGGGCATATTTGTGTGTTCGAAAACGGAGCAACGTCGAAAACAGCTCCTCTTGAATGGTTGGACCTACCATCAATAAGTCATTCAGCGATTTTTGAGACGATGTACGACTAGACGCATCAAACACAACCCGCAATTTTGTGCTCGTACTTTGTGGCCTCAGGACACATTGGTGTGGAATGAATTTTATTTGCCCAATTGAAAGCAGGTCAAAGAATGTTTCAGCGCCCAACAACAAATCAATTTTTTGTGGTTTATAAAACCCTGGGTCAGCTAACTCAATATTCTTTGGTATATTCCAATTTGCCGTATTAATAGCCTGATCCGGCTGATAGGCTGATATTGATGTCATGACCCAATAATCGGCTTCGAACGAATGCTCATTCAGCCTTGACTTCACGACAGCATGAACTTTCTTGTTGAGTTTGGAGTTCATTTTACCACTACCAAGCACGTTTAATGAATTGTCCTCCTTTCGAAGACTCAATCTCTGCACAAGTTCTTCGGTGATGAAGTTGATCTGCGAGCCAGAATCAAGAAGAGCTCTCGCCAGCAGATATTCACCATTCTTGCGCTGAATTCTAACCACAGCAGTTGCAAGAATGACTTGGTCGGTTTCAGCAGAGGCGTGCATGGTTTGGGAGGTAGAAGCTTGAACTCCATTGAAAGTCGTTGCATACTGATGCAATAATGTGTGATGCGACCGGTTGCACACACCACATCGGCTCAGTTTACACTTCGAAACTGTGTGTCCTTTACGAAGGCAGTTTATGCAAATAGGTACACTCTTCGCAAACTCGAACCTTTGCAGCACCGATAACGCAGTAAACGACTGACATGCTGTGATATAGTGGTCAGTGGCTTTGCAATACAAACACTTTGATTTGTTTTGTTGTTGTTGTGTATTTGAACACGAAAGCGATGACCTTTGGGTTTTATTGCGATTTAGATCTTTTCTATTCGCAGGTTGCTTATCACTGGTTTTGATTCGTGACGATGATGATTCTTCAGCAGCTATATGCTGGTATCGTTGTTGAGTGCTGCTTCGCAATCACTCCAAAGAGGAAGAGTACTATAGTCAAGCTGCTCTTCCCACTTCGACCTCGTTATCGAGTCAACTTTCGACATCACCAAATGTATGATTATCGCGTTGGTGATATTTTTCTCGTCACCCAATGATAAAAGGGAATCATAAATAGCGGAAACCGTATCTATCATTGTGCGTAAAGCAGATGCAGATGGTTTCGTTATTTCCGGCAACTCGAAAAGTGTTGACACATTGTCGAAAAATATCAGACAATTATTGTCATATACCTTCTTCAGGCTCGCTAGCGCCTTTGAATAATTTTGTTCCGTGATTTGGAATGCTTTAACTGTTCCTAAAGCTTCACCGGACAAACATGATATTAGGTGGTTAAATTTCTCTATATCTGGTATGCACGGATCGTTATCCACCAGACTCTCGAAAAGACTGATAAAATTTTTATAGTCGGCGTATTTGCCGCTAAATTTGGGAAGAGACATTTTAGGTAGTCGTGAGTGATGAGGCCCAGAAAAGCTGTAGTCTACTACAATGGGTTTACGCCCCTTATTTAATGCACTCATTAACAATGACTTTGTACTCACACAAATGTCCTCCAATTCCCCGCGAAAAGTGTCACTATGATCAGCCAGCTCGATGTCTGATTGACAGATCATGGCCTGATCAATATATGAATTTAATAATTCCAATCTGCATTCTAATTCGGTTGGATTCTGTGACATCTTCTTTTCAGTTAATGCGGTATTCACCCGCGAAATATTCGAAACGATTTTTGACCTCTGATTCTTAAGTTGATCAAGAGTGTCATATTTGCTTGGAGACGCTTGTCTCTTTGGTGCCATTTTAGCGATTTGTTTATTTATTGTTTTAAACCGTTAGGATAATTTATGTGAAATTAGTTTGTTCACTGGATCTTTGGTGTTAGTTGCTAATTACCGGCTGATTTTATTTAATCGGAGTATATCGCAAACTAACAAGCACAAGCGCAATGACCGAATGATCCAAATTATCCTGCTTTAGTTTAGCACTGGTTTAAATTTTATAAATCACTCTCACTTTTTTAATTATAAAATCGTGACGAAAACTTTTCTATTCGCTGACTGCACACTCCAACTAAAATTCGCGAAAAAATAATGTGTGCACTGAACGCACCCTTTGACGTTTGAAGAATGTCAACAAACCGACAATCGAAGTGTCAAATCAATTTGAAATGTAAACAATCACTTCGTAAACAACGTAGAAAATTGCAATTGCAGCAATTCGAGTGTACGTTTACGTTGGACAAAATAGCAAAGTTAGCGGCAACCAACAAGCAATCGAAGGAATTATTTTCTCTTTTAATTTGAGTAAAAAGAAAATTGTATTCTTATTAGTTTTGAGACACAATACATTTTTTTAACCCGAATCGCACGCACTTTATTCACTTTATATATGTAAAAACTGTATATATGTACATATGTATGTGTTTAACATAAAATATTCAGTTGATGCAAGTAACAAAAATTGAAAGTGTATTGCAAACAATGTATGCACTTAAGCACATTAACGAACAGCAATATTGCTATCTATTACAGCACTTTCAATTTTTGTTTAATACCTCTTTTTCGGCGACTTCCCTTTTGCACTGCTGACAATTACAATTCGAGTGCATAATTCTTTGTCCCACGATGAGATGAGATTGGAAGTTTATATATATGTATATATGTATCCCGCGGAATTTGCCGACACCGATCGCGAACACTTTGTTTTATTTTTATTTATTTTTAATATATAATTTTATTTTATTTTATTTTATTATTTGCACTGCACTGCACTGTTAACTTTTATTATTATTATTATATATATTTATTATATACATATATACTTTTTCTTCACTTATGTGAAATATGTCCTTATTATGTATTTTTTTTTGTACTTTTTATTTAAAACTATTTTATTGTCCCTGCTCGGGCGCCATGAAAAACTTTCACAATATTTTTTGTGAAACGCGTTTACTTTTTGTGTTATTCGTAAGGAAATTTTAAAGTTTTAGTTTAAATAAAGGAACGACGTGCGACACGTTTGAAAGTTCGGTAACAAGTGAGTTTTATTATGCATGTCCGTTTACTTGGACCGGTTAAAATTAGACAAAGTAATACAATTTTTTAAATATGGCCGTTTGGGCGCGTAATTCAAATCTTATACCAATAAATTTATATATACAATAATACTATTGTATATAAAGCAATTCACAATAGAGTTTCTAATTTTAAATATTTTATTAATTTTAAAGTTTTTTTTTTTTTTAATTGCTCTACGCAACACCGACTTCTATAACAAAATTTCACATTTCACTGGCTTAAGAGACATTTGCGTCATTAATACGCCGTACGGCAAGCTGAAACATGCACGAATGTTAATTTAATCTTATATTGAAAAATTCACACAAACCTCACTCAGGAAATATTGGGTGTGGAAGCTCCAATTTACTCTCAAAATAAAGGCCAGTTCTTACCATGTATATATGCGTTAAAATATCTCAATATTATAGTAATTTAATGCCCCAAGAATCAGAGAAGAGGCAAGTGTGAGCATTTGTAAGCCGCTAACCGAAAAAAAGGAACGTCCTGTGATCAAATTACTAATCATATCGGCTAAAGGTTAAGCCAAAGATGAGGGCAAGAACTCAAAATAATTTTCATTGGAAAAACATTTGGATTTCATCCTCTTAATGGATCGCAATATACAAAATACCGACTTTTATAACAAAATTTTACAATTTCACTGGCATTTGGGTCATTAATACGCCGTACGGCAAGCTGAAACATGCACGAATGTTAATTTAATCTTGTATTGAAAAATTCACACAAACCTCATTCAGGAAATATTGGGTGTGGAAGCTCCAATTTACCCTCAATACAAAGGCCAGTTCTTACCATATATATATATGCATTAAAATATCTCAATATTATAGTAATTAAATGCCCCAAGAATCAGAGAAGATTGAAGTGTGAGCATTTGTAAGCCGCTAACCGAAATAAAGCAACGTCCTGAGATCAAATTACTAATCATATCGGCTAAAGGTTAAGCCAAAGTTGAGGGCAAGAACTCAAAATTATTTTCATTGGAAAAACATTTGGATTTCATCCTATTAATGGATCGCAATATACTAAAAAAACCGACTTCTGTAACAAAATTTCACAATTTCACCGGCTAAAGTGACATTTGCGTCATTAATACGCCGTACGGCAAGCTGAAACATGCACGAATGCTAATTTAATCTTGTATTGAAAAATTCACACAAACCTCACTCAGGAAGCTCCAATTTACTCTCAAAGTAAAGGCCAGTTCTTACCATATATATATGCATTAAAGTATCTCAATATTAAAGTTATTAAATGCCCCAAGAATAAGAGAAGAGGCAAGTGTGCGCATTTGTAAGCCGCTAACCGAAATAAAGCAACGATCTGTGATCAAATTACTAATCATATCGGCTAATGGTTAAGCCAAAGATGAGGGCAAGAACTCAAAATCATTTTCGTTGGAAAAGTATTTGGATTTCACCCTATTAAAGGATCGCAATATACAAAGTACCGACTTCTACAACAAAATTTCACAATTTCACTGGCTTAAGGGCCTTTTTGCGTCATTAATACGCCGTACGGCAAGCTGAAACATGCACGAATGTTAATTTAATCTTATATTGAAAAATTCACACAAACCTCACTCAGGAAATATTGGGTGTGGAAGCTCCAATTTACTCTCAAAATAAAGGCCAGTTCTTACCATGTATATATGCGTTAAAATATCTCAATATTATAGTAATTTAATGCCCCAAGAATCAGAGAAGAGGCAAGTGTGAGCATTTGTAAGCCGCTAACCGAAAAACAGGAACGTCCTTTGATCAAATTACTAATCATATCGGCTAAAGGTTAAGCCAAAGATGAGGGCAAGAACTCAAAATAATTTTCATTGGAAAAACATTTGGATTTCATCCTCTTAATGGATCGCAATATACAAAATACCGACTTCTATAACAAAATTTTACAATTTCACTGGCATCTGGGTCATTAATACGCCGTACGGCAAGCTGAAACATGCACGAATGTTAATTTAATCTTGTATTGAAAAATTCACACAAACCTCATTCAGGAAATATTGGGTGTGGAAGCTCCAATTTACCCTCAATATAAAGGCCAGTTCTTACCATATATATATATGCATTAAAATATCTCAATATTGTAGTAATTAAATGCCCCAAGAATCAGAGAAGATTGAAGTGTGAGCATTTGTAAGCCGCTAACAGAAATAAAGCAACGTCCTGTGATCAAATTACTAGTCATATTGGCTAAAGGTTAAGCCAAGGATGAGGGCAAGAACTCAAAATCATTTTCATTGGAAAAACATTTGGATTTCGTCCTATTAATGGATCGCAATATACAAAATACCGACTTCTATAACAAAATTTCACATTTCACTGGCTTAATTGACATTTAATCTTGTATTAAAAAATTCACACAAACCTCACTCAGGAAATATTGGGTGTGGAAGCTCCAATTTAGTCTCAAAATAAAGGCCAGTTCTTACTATGTATATATGCATTAAAATATCTCAATATTATAGTAATTTAATGCCCCAAGAATCAGAGAAGAGGAAAGTGTGAGCATTTGTAAGCCGCTAACCGAAAAAAAGCAACGTCCTGTGATCAAATTATTAATCATATCGGCTAAATATTGAGCCAAAGATGAGGGCAAGAACTTAAAATAATTTTCATTTAAAAAACATTTGGATTTTATCCTATTAATTGATCGCAATATACAAAATACCGACTTCTATAACAAAATTTTACAATTTCACTGGCATTTGCGTCATTAATACGCCGTACGGCAAGCCGAAACATGCACGAATGTTAATTTAATCTTGTATTGAAAAATTCACACAAACCTCACTCAGGAAATATTGGGTGTGGAAGCTCCAATTTACTCTCAAAATAAAGGCCAGTTCTTACCATGTATATATGCGTTAAAATATCTCAATATTATAGTAATTTAATGCCCCAAGAATCAGAGAAGAGGCAAGTGTGAGCATTTGTAAGCCGCTTACCGAAAAAAAGGAACGTCCTGTGATCAAATTACTAATCATATCGGCTAAAGGTTAAGCCAAAGATGAGGGCAAGAACTCAAAATAATTTTCATTGGAAAAACATTTGGATTTTATCCTCTTAATGGATCGCAATATACAAAATACCGACTTCTATAACAAAATTTTACAATTTCACTGGCATTTGGGTCATTAATACGCCGTACGGCAAGCTGAAACATGCACGAATGTTAATTTAATCTTGTATTGAAAAATTCACACAAACCTCATTCAGGAAATATTGGGTGTGGAAGCTCCAATTTACCCTCAATATAAAGGCCAGTTCTTACCATATATATATATATATGCATTAAAATATCTCAATATTATAGTAATTAAATGCCCCAAGAATCAGAGAAGATTGAAGTGTGAGCATTTGTAAGCCGCTAACCGAAATAAAGCAACGTCCTGAGATCAAATTACTAATCATATCGGCTAAAGGTTAAGCCAAAGTTGAGGGCAAGAACTCAAAATTATTTTCATTGGAAAAACATTTGGATTTCATCCTATTAATGGATCGCAATATACAAAAAAAACCGACTTCTGTAACAAAATTTCACAATTTCACCGGCTAAAGTGACATTTGCGTCATTAATACGCCGTACGGCTAGCTGAAACATGCACGAATGCTAATTTAATCTTGTATTGAAAAATTCACACAAACCTCACTCAGGAAGCTCCAATTTACTCTCAAAATAAAGTCCAGTTCTTACCATATATATATGCATTAAAGTATCTCAATATTAAAGTTATTAAATGCCCCAAGAATAAAAGAAGAGGCAAGTGTGAGCATTTGTAAGCCGCTAACCGAAATAAAGCAACGATCTGTGATCAAATTACTAATCATATCGGCTAATGGTTAAGCCAAAGATTAGGGCAAGAACTCAAAATCATTTTCGTTGGAAAAGTATTTGGATTTCACCCTATTAAAGGATCGCAATATACAAAATACCGACTTCTACAACAAAATTTCACAATTTCACTGGCTTAAGTGACATTTGCGTCATTAATACGCCGTACGGCAAGCTGAAACATGCACGAATGTTAATTTAATCTTGTATTGAAAAATTCACACAAACCTCACTCAGGAAATATTGGCTGTGGAAGCTTCAATTTACTCTCAAAATAAAGGCCAGTTCTTACAATATACATATGCATTAAAATATCTCAATATTATAGTAATTAAATGCCCCAAGAATCAGAGAAGAGGCAAGTGTGAGCATTTGTAAGCCGCTAACAGAAATAAAGCAACGTCCTGTGATCAAATTACTAGTCATATTGGCTAAAGGTTAAGCCAAGTATGAGGGCAAGAACTCAAAATCATTTTCATTGGAAAAACATTTGGATTTCGTCCTATTAATGGATCGCAATATACAAAATACCGACTTCTATAACAAAATTTCACATTTCACTGGCTTAATTGACATTTAATCTTGTATTAAAAAATTCACACAAACCTCACTCAGGAAATATTGGGTGTGGAAGCTCCAATTTAGTCTCAAAATAAAGGCCAGTTCTTACTATGTATATATGCATTAAAATATCTCAATATTATAGTAATTTAATGCCCCAAGAATCAGAGAAGAGGAAAGTGTGAGCATTTGTAAGCCGCTAACCGAAAAAAAGCAACGTCCTGTGATCAAATTATTAATCATATCGGCTAAAGATTGAGCCAAAGATGAGGGCAAGAACTTAAAATAATTTTCATTGGAAAAACATTTGGATTTTATCCTATTAATGGATCGCAATATACAAAATACCGACTTCTATAACAAAATTTTACAATTTCACTGGCATTTGCGTCATTAATACGCCGTACGGCAAGCCGAAACATGCACGAATGTTAATTTAATCTTGTATTGAAAAATTCACACAAACCTCATTCAGGAAATATTGGGTGTGGAAGCTCCAATTTACTCTAAAAAAAAAGGCCAGTTCTTACCATGTATATATGCATTAAAATATCTCAATTTTATAGTAATTTAATGCCCCAAGAATCAGAGAAGATTCAAGTGTGAGAATTTGTAAGCCGGTAACCGAAATAAAGCAACGTCCTGAGATCAAATTACTAATCATATCGGCTAAAGGTTAAGCCAAAGATGAGGGCAAGAACTCAAAATCATTTTCATTGGAAAAACATTTGGATTTCATCCTATAAATGGATCGCAATATACAAAAAAGCCGACTTCTGTAACAAAATTTCACAATTTTACCGGCTAAAGTTACATTTGCGTCATTAATACGCCGTACGGCAAGCTGAAACATGCACGAATGCTAATTTAATCTTGTATTGAAAAATTCACACAAACCTCACTCAGGAAGCTCCAATTTACTCTCAAAATAAGGGCCAGTTCTTACCATATATATATGCATTAAAGTATCTCAATATTAAAGTTATTAAATGCCCCAATCAGAATCAGAGAAGACGCAAGTGTGAGCATTTGTAAGTCGCTAACACAAACAAAGCAACGTCCTGTGATCAAATTGCTAGTCATATCGGCTAATGGTGAAGCCAAAGATGAGGGCAAGAACTCAAAATCATTTTCATTGGAAAAACATTTGGCTTTCTTCCTATTAATGGATCGCAATATACAAAATACCGACTTCTATAACAAAATTTCACAATTTCGCTGGCCAAAGTGACATTTGCGTCATTAATACACCGCACAGCAAGCTGAAACATGCACGAATGTTAATTTAATCTTGTATTGAAAAATTCACACAAACCTCACTCAGGAAATATTGGTTGTGGAAGCTCCAATTTACACTAAAAATAAAGGCCAGGACTTACAATATATATATGAATTAAAATATCTCAATATTATACTAACTAAATGCCCAAGAATCAGAGAAGAGGCAAGTGTGAGCATTTGTAAGCCGCTAACCGAAATAAAGCAACGTCCTGTGATCAAATTACTAGTCAAAATAAAGGCCAATTCTTACCATATATATATGCATTAAAATAGCTCAATATTATAGTAATTAAATGACCCAAGAATCAGAGAAGAGGCAAGTATGAGCATTTGTAAGCCGCTAACCGAAATAAAACAACGTCCTGTGATCAAATTACTAATCGTTTTGGCTAAAGGTTAAGCCAAAGATGAGGGCAAGAACTCAAAATCATTTTCATTGGAAAAACATTTGGCTTTCATCCTATTAATGGATCGCAATATACAAAATACCGACTTCTATAACAAAATTTCAGATTTTACTGGCTTAAGTCACATTTGCGTCGTTAACGACGCACGAATGTTAATTTAATCTTGTATTGAAAAATTCACCCAAACCTCACTCAGGAAATATTGGTTGTGGAAGCTCCAATTTACACTCAAAATAAAGGTCAGTTCTTACAATATATATATGCATTAAAATATCTCAATATTATAGTAACTAAATGCCCCAAGAATCAGAGAAAAGGCAAGTGTGAGCATTTGTAAGCCGCTAACCGAAATAAAGCAACGTCCTGTGATCAAACTACTAATCATATTGGCTAAAGATTAAGCCAAAGATGAGGGCAAGAACTCAAAATCATTTTCATTTGAAAAACATTTGGATTTCATCCTATTAATGGATCGCAATATACAAAATACCGACTTCTATAACAAAATTTCAGATTTTACTGGCTTAAGTCACATTTGCGTCGTTAACGACGCACGAATGTTAATTTAATCTTGTATTGAAAAATTCACCCAAACCTCACTCAGGAAGCTCCAATTTACTCTCAAAATAAAGGCCAGTTGTTACCATATATATATGCATTAAAATATCTCAATATTATAGTAACTAAATGCCCCAAGAATCAGAGAAGAGGCAAGTGTGAGCATTTGTAAGCCGCTAACCGAAAAAAAGGAACGTCCTGTGATTAAATTACTAATCATATCGGCTAAAGGTTAAGCCAAAGATGAGGGCAAGAACTCAAAATCATTTTCATTGGAAAAACATTTGGATTTCGTCCTATTAATGGATCGCAATATACAAAATACCGACTTCTATAACAAAATTTCAGATTTTACTGGCTTAAGTGACATTTGCGTCGTTAACGACGCACGAATGTTAATTTAATCTTGTATTGAAAAATTCACACAAACCTCATTCAGGAAGCTCCAATTTACTCTCAAAATAAGGGCCAGTTCTTACCATATATATATGCATTAAAGTATCTCAATATTAAAGTTATTAAATGCCCCAAGAATCAGAGAAGATTCAAGTGTGAGAATTTGTAAGCCGGTAACCGAAATAAGGCAACGTCCTGAGATCAAATTACTAATCATATCGGCTAAAGGTTAAGCCAAAGATGAGGGCAAGAACTCAAAATCATTTTCATTGGAAAAACATTTGGATTTCATCCTATAAATGGATCGCAATATACAAAAAAGCCGACTTCTGTAACAAAATTTCACAATTTTACCGGCTAAAGTTACATTTGCGTCATTAATACGCCGTACGGCAAGCTGAAACATGCACGAATGCTAATTTAATCTTGTATTGAAAAATTCACACAAACCTCACTCAGGAAGCTCCAATTTACTCTCAAAATAAGGGCCAGTTCTTACCATATATATATGCATTAAAGTATCTCAATATTAAAGTTATTAAATGCCCCAAGAATCAGAGAAGACGCAAGTGTGAGCATTTGTAAGTCGCTAACACAAACAAAGCAACGTCCTGTGATCAAATTGCTAGTCATATCGGCTAATGGTGAAGCCAAAGATGAGGGCAAGAACTCAAAATCATTTTCATTGGAAAAACATTTGGCTTTCTTCCTATTAATGGATCGCAATATACAAAATACCGACTTCTATAACAAAATTTCACAATTTCGCTGGCCAAAGTGACATTTGCGTCATTAATACACCGCACAGCAAGCTGAAACATGCACGAATGTTAATTTAATCTTGTATTGAAAAATTCACACAAACCTCACTCAGGAAATATTGGTTGTGGAAGCTCCAATTTACACTAAAAATAAAGGCCAGGTCTTACAATATATATATGAATTAAAATATCTCAATATTATACTAACTAAATGCCCAAGAATCAGAGAAGAGGCAAGTGTGAGCATTTGTAAGCCGCTAACCGAAATAAAGCAACGTCCTGTGATCAAATTACTAGTCAAAATAAAGGCCAATTCTTACCATATATATATGCATTAAAATAGCTCAATATTATAGTAATTAAATGACCCAAGAATCAGAGAAGAGGCAAGTATGAGCATTTGTAAGCCGCTAACCGAAATAAAACAACGTCCTGTGATCAAATTACTAATCGTTTTGGCTAAAGGTTAAGCCAAAGATGAGGGCAAGAACTCAAAATCATTTTCATTGGAAAAACATTTGGCTTTCATCCTATTAATGGATCGCAATATACAAAATACCGACTTCTATAACAAAATTTCACAATTTCACTGTCAAAAGTGACATTTGCGTCATTAATACGCCGTAGGCAAGCTGAAACATGCACGAATTTAATTTAATCTTGTATTGAAAAATTCACACAAACCTCACTCAGGAAATATTGGTTGTGGAAGCTCCAATTTACACTCAAAATAAAGGTCAGTTCTTACAATATATATATGCATTAAAATATCTCAATATTATAGTAACTAAATGCCCCAAGAATCAGAGAAAAGGCAAGTGTGAGCATTTGTAAGCCGCTAACCGAAATAAAGCAACGTCCTGTGATCAAACTACTAATCATATTGGCTAAAGATTAAGCCAAAGATGAGGGCAAGAACTCAAAATCATTTTCATTTGAAAAACATTTGGATTTCATCCTATTAATGGATCGCAATATACAAAATACCGACTTCTATAACAAAATTTCAGATTTTACTGGCTTAAGTCACATTTGCGTCGTTAACGACGCACGAATGTTAATTTAATCTTGTATTGAAAAATTCACCCAAACCTCACTCAGGAAGCTCCAATTTACTCTCAAAATAAAGGCCAGTTGTTACCATATATATATGCATTAAAATATCTCAATATTATAGTAACTAAATGCCCCAAGAATCAGAGAAGAGGCAAGTGTGAGCATTTGTAAGCCGCTAACCGAAAAAAGGAACGTCCTGTGATTAAATTACTAATCATATCGGCTAAAGGTTAAGCCAAAGATGAGGGCAAGAACTCAAAATCATTTTCATTGGAAAAACATTTGGATTTCGTCCTATTAATGGATCGCAATATACAAAATACCGACTTCTATAACAAAAATTTCAGATTTTACTGCTTAAGTGACATTTGCGTCGTTAACGACGCACGAATGTTAATTTAATCTTGTATTGAAAAATTCACACAAACCTCACTCAGGAAGCTCCAATTTACCTCTCAAAATAAAGGCCAATTCTTACCATGTTATATGCATTAAAGTATCTCAATATTATAGTAATTAAATGCCCAAAAATTAGAGAAGAGACAACTGTGAGCATTTGTAAGCCGCTAACCGAAATAAGGCAACGTCCTGTGATCAAATTACTAATCATATTGGCTAAAGGTTAAGCCAAAGATGAGGGCAAGATCTCAAATCATTTTCATTGGAAAAACATTTGGATTTCACCCTATTAAAGGATCGCAATATACAAAATACCGACTTCTACAACAAAATTTCACATTTCACTGGCTAAACTGACATTTGCGTCATTAATACGCCGTACGGCAAGGTGAAACATGCACGAAGTTAATTTAATCTTGTATTGCAAAATTCACACAAACCTCACTCAGGAAGCTCCAATTTACTCTCAAAATAAAGGCCAGTTGTTACCATATATATATGCATTAAAATATCTCAATATTATAGTAAACTAAATGCCCCAAGAATCAGAGAAGATTGAAGTGTAAGCATTTGTAAGCCGCTAACAGAAATAAAGCAACGTCCTGTGGTCAAATTACTAGTCATATCGGCTAAAGGTTAAGCCAAAGACGAGGGCAAGAACTCAAAATCATTTTCATTGGAAAAACATTTGGATTTCGTCCTATTAATGGATCGCAATATACAAAATACCGACTTCTATAACAAAATTTCAGATTTTACTGGCTTAAGTGACATTTGCGTCGTTAACGACGCACGAATGTTAATTTAATCTTGTATTGAAAAATTCACACAAACCTCACTCAGGAAGCTCCAATTTACTCTCAAAATAAAGGCCAATTCTTACCATATTATATGCATTAAAGTATCTCAATATTATAGCAATGAAATGCCCCAAGAATCAGAGAAGAGGCAAGTATGAGCATTTGTAAGCCGCTAACAGAAATAAAGCAACGTCCTGTGGTCAAATTACTAGTCATATCGGCTAAAGGTTAAGCCAAAGATGAGGGCAAGATCTCAAAATCATTTTCATTGGAAAAACATTTGGATTTCACCCTATTAAAGGATCGCAATATACAAAATACCGACTTCTACAACAAAATTTCACAATTTCACTGGCTAAACTGACATTTGCGTCATTAATACGCCGTACGGCAAGGTGAAACATGCACGAAGTTAATTTAATCTTGTATTGCAAAATTCACACAAACCTCACTCAGGAAGCTCCAATTTACTCTCAAAATAAAGGCCAGTTGTTACCATATATATGTGCATTAAAATATCTCAATATTATAGTAACTAAATGCCCCAAGAATCAGAGAAGATTGAAGTGTGAGCATTTGTAAGCCGCTAACAGAAATAAAGCAACGTCCTGTGGTCAAATTACTAGTCATATCGGCTAAAGGTTAAGCCAAAGACGAGGGCAAGAACTCAAAATCATTTTCATTGGAAAAACATTTGGATTTCGTCCTATTAATGGATCGCAATATACAAAATACCGACTTCTATAACAAAATTTCAGATTTTACTGGCTTAAGTCACATTTGCGTCGTTAACGACGCACGAATGTTAATTTAATCTTGTATTGAAAAATTCACCCAAACCTCACTCAGGAAGCTCCAATTTACTCTCAAAATAAAGGCCAGTTGTTACCATATATATATGCATTAAAATATCTCAATATTATAGTAACTAAATGCCCCAAGAATCAGAGAAGAGGCAAGTGTGAGCATTTGTAAGCCGCTAACCGAAAAAAAGGAACGTCCTGTGATTAAATTACTAATCATATCGGCTAAAGGTTAAGCCAAAGATGAGGGCAAGAACTCAAAATCATTTTCATTGGAAAAACATTTGGATTTCGTCCTATTAATGGATCGCAATATACAAAATACCGACTTCTATAACAAAATTTCAGATTTTACTGGCTTAAGTGACATTTGCGTCGTTAACGACGCACGAATGTTAATTTAATCTTGTATTGAAAAATTCACACAAACCTCACTCAGGAAGCTCCAATTTACTCTCAAAATAAAGGCCAATTCTTACCATGTTATATGCATTAAAGTATCTCAATATTATAGTAATTAAATGCCCCAAGAATTAGAGAAGAGACAACTGTGAGCATTTGTAAGCCGCTAACCGAAATAAGGCAACGTCCTGTGATCAAATTACTAATCATATTGGCTAAAGGTTAAGCCAAAGATGAGGGCAAGATCTCAAAATCATTTTCATTGGAAAAACATTTGGATTTCACCCTATTAAAGGATCGCAATATACAAAATACCGACTTCTACAACAAAATTTCACAATTTCACTGGCTAAACTGACATTTGCGTCATTAATACGCCGTACGGCAAGGTGAAACATGCACGAAGTTAATTTAATCTTGTATTGCAAAATTCACACAAACCTCACTCAGGAAGCTCCAATTTACTCTCAAAATAAAGGCCAGTTGTTACCATATATATATGCATTAAAATATCTCAATATTATAGTAACTAAATGCCCCAAGAATCAGAGAAGATTGAAGTGTGAGCATTTGTAAGCCGCTAACAGAAATAAAGCAACGTCCTGTGGTCAAATTACTAGTCATATCGGCTAAAGGTTAAGCCAAAGACGAGGGCAAGAACTCAAAATCATTTTCATTGGAAAAACATTTGGATTTCGTCCTATTAATGGATCGCAATATACAAAATACCGACTTCTATAACAAAATTTCAGATTTTACTGGCTTAAGTGGCTTAACGACGCACGAATGTTAATTTAATCTTGTATTGAAAAATTCACACAAACCTCACTCAGGAAGCTCCAATTTACTCTCAAAATAAAGGCCAATTCTTACCATGTTATATGCATTAAAGTATCTCAATATTATAGTAATTAAATGCCCCAAGAATTAGAGAAGAGACAACTGTGAGCATTTGTAAGCCGCTAACCGAAATAAGGCAACGTCCTGTGATCAAATTACTAATCATATTGGCTAAAGGTTAAGCCAAAGATGAGGGCAAGATCTCAAAATCATTTTCATTGGAAAAACATTTGGATTTCACCCTATTAAAGGATCGCAATATACAAAATACCGACTTCTACAACAAAATTTCACAATTTCACTGGCTAAACTGACATTTGCGTCATTAATACGCCGTACGGCAAGGTGAAACATGCACGAAGTTAATTTAATCTTGTATTGCAAAATTCACACAAACCTCACTCAGGAAGCTCCAATTTACTCTCAAAATAAAGGCCAGTTGTTACCATATATATATGCATTAAAATATCTCAATATTATAGTAACTAAATGCCCCAAGAATCAGAGAAGATTGAAGTGTGAGCATTTGTAAGCCGCTAACAGAAATAAAGCAACGTCCTGTGGTCAAATTACTAGTCATATCGGCTAAAGGTTAAGCCAAAGACGAGGGCAAGAACTCAAAATCATTTTCATTGGAAAAACATTTGGATTTCGTCCTATTAATGGATCGCAATATACAAAATACCGACTTCTATAACAAAATTTCAGATTTTACTGGCTTAAGTCACATTTGCGTCGTTAACGACGCACGAATGTTAATTTAATCTTGTATTGAAAAATTCACCCAAACCTCACTCAGGAAGCTCCAATTTACTCTCAAAATAAAGGCCAGTTGTTACCATATATATATGCATTAAAATATCTCAATATTATAGTAACTAAATGCCCCAAGAATCAGAGAAGATTGAAGTGTGAGCATTTGTAAGCCGCTAACAGAAATAAAGCAACGTCCTGTGGTCAAATTACTAGTCATATCGGCTAAAGGTTAAGCCAAAGACGAGGGCAAGAACTCAAAATCATTTTCATTGGAAAAACATTTGGATTTCGTCCTATTAATGGATCGCAATATACAAAATACCGACTTCTATAACAAAATTTCAGATTTTACTGGCTTAAGTGACATTTGCGTCGTTAACGACGCACGAATGTTAATTTAATCTTGTATTGAAAAATTCACACAAACCTCACTCAGGAAGCTCCAATTTACTCTCAAAATAAAGGCCAATTCTTACCATGTTATATGCATTAAAGTATCTCAATATTATAGTAATTAAATGCCCCAAGAATTAGAGAAGAGACAACTGTGAGCATTTGTAAGCCGCTAACCGAAATAAGGCAACGTCCTGTGATCAAATTACTAATCATATTGGCTAAAGGTTAAGCCAAAGATGAGGGCAAGATCTCAAAATCATTTTCATTGGAAAAACATTTGGATTTCACCCTATTAAAGGATCGCAATATACAAAATACCGACTTCTACAACAAAATTTCACAATTTCACTGGCTAAACTGACATTTGCGTCATTAATACGCCGTACGGCAAGGTGAAACATGCACGAAGTTAATTTAATCTTGTATTGCAAAATTCACACAAACCTCACTCAGGAAGCTCCAATTTACTCTCAAAATAAAGGCCAGTTGTTACCATATATATATGCATTAAAATATCTCAATATTATAGTAACTAAATGCCCCAAGAATCAGAGAAGATTGAAGTGTGAGCATTTGTAAGCCGCTAACAGAAATAAAGCAACGTCCTGTGGTCAAATTACTAGTCATATCGGCTAAAGGTTAAGCCAAAGACGAGGGCAAGAACTCAAAATCATTTTCATTGGAAAAACATTTGGATTTCGTCCTATTAATGGATCGCAATATACAAAATACCGACTTCTATAACAAAATTTTAGATTTTACTGGCTTAAGTGACATTTGCGTCGTTAACGACGCACGAATGTTAATTTAATCTTGTATTGAAAAATTCACACAAACCTCACTCAGGAAGCTCCAATTTACTCTCAAAATAAAGGCCAATTCTTACCATATTATATGCATTAAAGTATCTCAATATTATAGCAATTAAATGCCCCAAGAATCAGAGAAGAGGCAAGTATGAGCATTTGTAAGCCGCTAACAGAAATAAAGCAACGTCCTGTGGTCAAATTACTAGTCATATCGGCTAAAGGTTAAGCCAAAGATGAGGGCAAGATCTCAAAATCATTTTCATTGGAAAAACATTTGGATTTCACCCTATTAAAGGATCGCAATATACAAAATACCGACTTCTACAACAAAATTTCACAATTTCACTGGCTAAACTGACATTTGCGTCATTAATACGCCGTACGGCAAGGTGAAACATGCACGAAGTTAATTTAATCTTGTATTGCAAAATTCACACAAACCTCACTCAGGAAGCTCCAATTTACTCTCAAAATAAAGGCCAGTTGTTACCATATATATATGCATTAAAATATCTCAATATTATAGTAACTAAATGCCCCAAGAATCAGAGAAGATTGAAGTGTGAGCATTTGTAAGCCGCTAACAGAAATAAAGCAACGTCCTGTGGTCAAATTACTAGTCATATCGGCTAAAGGTTAAGCCAAAGACGAGGGCAAGAACTCAAAATCATTTTCATTGGAAAAACATTTGGATTTCGTCCTATTAATGGATCGCAATATACAAAATACCGACTTCTATAACAAAATTTCAGATTTTACTGGCTTAAGTCACATTTGCGTCGTTAACGACGCACGAATGTTAATTTAATCTTGTATTGAAAAATTCACCCAAACCTCACTCAGGAAGCTCCAATTTACTCTCAAAATAAAGGCCAGTTGTTACCATATATATATGCATTAAAATATCTCAATATTATAGTAACTAAATGCCCCAAGAATCAGAGAAGAGGCAAGTGTGAGCATTTGTAAGCCGCTAACCGAAAAAAAGGAACGTCCTGTGATTAAATTACTAATCATATCTGCTAAAGGTTAAGCCAAAGATGAGGGCAAGAACTCAAAATCATTTTCATTGGAAAAACATTTGGATTTCGTCCTATTAATGGATCGCAATATACAAAATACCGACTTCTATAACAAAATTTCAGATTTTACTGGCTTAAGTGACATTTGCGTCGTTAACGACGCACGAATGTTAATTTAATCTTGTATTGAAAAATTCACACAAACCTCACTCAGGAAGCTCCAATTTACTCTCAAAATAAAGGCCAATTCTTACCATGTTATATGCATTAAAGTATCTCAATTTTATAGTAATTAAATGCCCCAAGAATTAGAGAAGAGACAACTGTGAGCATTTGTAAGCCGCTAACCGAAATAAGGCAACGTCCTGTGATCAAATTACTAATCATATTGGCTAAAGGTTAAGCCAAAGATGAGGGCAAGATCTCAAAATCATTTTCATTGGAAAAACATTTGGATTTCACCCTATTAAAGGATCGCAATATACAAAATACCGACTTCTACAACAAAATTTCACAATTTCACTGGCTAAACTGACATTTGCATCATTAATACGCCGTACGGCAAGGTGAAACATGCACGAAGTTAATTTAATCTTGTATTGCAAAATTCACACAAACCTCACTCAGGAAGCTCCAATTTACTCTCAAAATAAAGGCCAGTTGTTACCATATATATATGCATTAAAATATCTCAATATTATAGTAACTAAATGCCCCAAGAATCAGAGAAGATTGAAGTGTGAGCATTTGTAAGCCGCTAACAGAAATAAAGCAACGTCCTGTGGTCAAATTACTAGTCATATCGGCTAAAGGTTAAGCCAAAGACGAGGGCAAGAACTCAAAATCATTTTCATTGGAAAAACATTTGGATTTCGTCCTATTAATGGATCGCAATATACAAAATACCGACTTCTATAACAAAATTTCAGATTTTACTGGCTTAAGTGACATTTGCGTCGTTAACGACGCACGAATGTTAATTTAATCTTGTATTGAAAAATTCACACAAACCTCACTCAGGAAGCTCCAATTTACTCTCAAAATAAAGGCCAATTCTTACCATGTTATATGCATTAAAATATCTCAATATTATAGTAACTAAATGCCCCAAGAATCAGAGAAGATTGAAGTGTGAGCATTTGTAAGCCGCTAACAGAAATAAAGCAACGTCCTGTGGTCAAATTACTAGTCATATCGGCTAAAGGTTAAGCCAAAGACGAGGGCAAGAACTCAAAATCATTTTCATTGGAAAAACATTTGGATTTCGTCCTATTAATGGATCGCAATATACAAAATACCGACTTCTATAACAAAATTTCAGATTTTACTGGCTTAAGTCACATTTGCGTCGTTAACGACGCACGAATGTTAATTTAATCTTGTATTGAAAAATTCACCCAAACCTCACTCAGGAAGCTCCAATTTACTCTCAAAATAAAGGCCAGTTGTTACCATATATATATGCATTAAAATATCTCAATATTATAGTAACTAAATGCCCCAAGAATCAGAGAAGAGGCAAGTGTGAGCATTTGTAAGCCGCTAACCGAAAAAAAGGAACGTCCTGTGATTAAATTACTAATCATATCGGCTAAAGGTTAAGCCAAAGATGAGGGCAAGAACTCAAAATCATTTTCATTGGAAAAACATTTGGATTTCGTCCTATTAATGGATCGCAATATACAAAATACCAACTTCTATAACAAAATTTCAGATTTTACTGGCTTAAGTGACATTTGCGTCGTTAACGACGCACGAATGTTAATTTAATCTTGTATTGAAAAATTCACACAAACCTCACTCAGGAAGCTCCAATTTACTCTCAAAATAAAGGCCAATTCTTACCATGTTATATGCATTAAAGTATCTCAATATTATAGTAACTAAATGCCCCAAGAATCAGAGAAGATTGAAGTGTAAGCATTTGTAAGCCGCTAACAGAAATAAAGCAACGTCCTGTGGTCAAATTACTAGTCATATCGGCTAAAGGTTAAGCCAAAGACGAGGGCAAGAACTCAAAATCATTTTCATTGGAAAAACATTTGGATTTCGTCCTATTAATGGATCGCAATATACAAAATACCGACTTCTATAACAAAATTTCAGATTTTACTGGCTTGAGTCACATTTGCGTCGTTAACGACGCACGAATGTTAATTTAATCTTGTATTGAAAAATTCACCCAAACCTCACTCAGGAAGCTCCAATTTACTCTCAAAATAAAGGCCAGTTGTTACCATATATATATGCATTAAAATATCTCAATATTATAGTAACTAAATGCCCCAAGAATCAGAGAAGAGGCAAGTGTGAGCATTTGTAAGCCGCTAACCGAAAAAAAGGAACGTCCTGTGATTAAATTACTAATCATATCGGCTAAAGGTTAAGCCAAAGATGAGGGCAAGAACTCAAAATCATTTTCATTGGAAAAACATTTGGATTTCGTCCTATTAATGGATCGCAATATACAAAATACCGACTTCTATAACAAAATTTCAGATTTTACTGGCTTAAGTGACATTTGCGTCGTTAACGACGCACGAATGTTAATTTAATCTTGTATTGAAAAATGCACACAAACCTCACTCAGGAAGCTCCAATTTACTCTCAAAATAAAGGCCAATTCTTACCATGTTATATGCATTAAAGTATCTCAATATTATAGTAATTAAATGCCCCAAGAATTAGAGAAGAGACAACTGTGAGCATTTGTAAGCCGCTAACCGAAATAAGGCAACGTCCTGTGATCAAATTACTAATCATATTGGCTAAAGGTTAAGCCAAAGATGAGGGCAAGATCTCAAAATCATTTTCATTGGAAAAACATTTGGATTTCACCCTATTAAAGGATCGCAATATACAAAATACCGACTTCTACAACAAAATTTCACAATTTCACTGGCTAAACTGACATTTGCGTCATTAATACGCCGTACGGCAAGGTGAAACATGCACGAAGTTAATTTAATCTTGTATTGCAAAATTCACACAAACCTCACTCAGGAAGCTCCAATTTACTCTCAAAATAAAGGCCAGTTGTTACCATATATATATGCATTAAAATATCTCAATATTATAGTAACTAAATGCCCCAAGAATCAGAGAAGATTGAAGTGTGAGCATTTGTAAGCCGCTAACAGAAATAAAGCAACGTCCTGTGGTCAAATTACTAGTCATATCGGCTAAAGGTTAAGCCAAAGACGAGGGCAAGAACTCAAAATCATTTTCATTGGAAAAACATTTGGATTTCGTCCTATTAATGGATCGCAATATACAAAATACCGACTTCTATAACAAAATTTCAGATTTTACTGGCTTAAGTGACATTTGCGTCGTTAACGACGCACGAATGTTAATTTAATCTTGTATTGAAAAATTCACACAAACCTCACTCAGGAAGCTCCAATTTACTCTCAAAATAAAGGCCAATTCTTACCATATTATATGCATTAAAGTATCTCAATATTATAGCAATTAAATGCCCCAAGAATCAGAGAAGAGGCAAGTATGAGCATTTGTAAGCCGCTAACCGAAATAAAACAACGTCCTGTGATCAAATTACTAATCATTTTGGCTAAAGGTTAAGCCAAAGATGAGGGCAAGAACTCAAAATCATTTTCATTGGAAAAACATTTGGCTTTCATCCTATTAATGGATCGCAATATACAAAATACCGACTTCTATAACAAAATTTCACAATTTCACTGGCAAAAGTGACATTTGCGTCATTAATACGCCGTAGGCAAGCTGAAACATGCACGAATTTAATTTAATCTTGTATTGAAAAATTCACACAAACCTCACTCAGGAAATATTGGTTGTGGAAGCTCCAATTTACACTCAAAATAAAGGTCAGTTCTTACAATATATATATGCATTAAAATATCTCAATATTATAGTAACTAAATGCCCCAAGAATCAGAGAAAAGGAAAGTGTGAGCATTTGTAAGCCGCTAACCGAAATAAAGCAACGTCCTGTGATCAAACTACTAATCATATTGGCTAAAGATTAAGCCAAAGATGAGGGCAAGAACTCAAAATCATTTTCATTTGAAAAACATTTGGATTTCATCCTATTAATGGATCGCAATATACAAAATACCGACTTCTATAACAAAATTTCAGATTTTACTGGCTTAAGTCACATTTGCGTCGTTAACGACGCACGAATGTTAATTTAATCTTGTATTGAAAAATTCACCCAAACCTCACTCAGGAAGCTCCAATTTACTCTCAAAATAAAGGCCAGTTGTTACCATATATATATGCATTAAAATATCTCAATATTATAGTAACTAAATGCCCCAAGAATCAGAGAAGAGGCAAGTGTGAGCATTTGTAAGCCGCTAACCGAAAAAAAGGAACGTCCTGTGATTAAATTACTAATCATATCGGCTAAAGGTTAAGCCAAAGATGAGGGCAAGAACTCAAAATCATTTTTATTAGAAAAACATTTGGATTTCGTCCTATTAATGGATCGCAATATACAAAATACCGACTTCTATAACAAAATTTCAGATTTTACTGGCTTAAGTGACATTTGCGTCGTTAACGACGCACGAATGTTAATTTAATCTTGTATTGAAAAATTCACACAAACCTCACTCAGGAAGCTCCAATTTACTCTCAAAATAAAGGCCAATTCTTACCATGTTATATGCATTAAAGTATCTCAATATTATAGTAATTAAATGCCCCAAGAATTAGAGAAGAGACAACTGTGAGCATTTGTAAGCCGCTAACCGAAATAAGGCAACGTCCTGTGATCAAATTACTAATCATATTGGCTAAAGGTTAAGCCAAAGATGAGGGCAAGATCTCAAAATCATTTTCATTGGAAAAACATTTGGATTTCACCCTATTAAAGGATCGCAATATACAAAATACCGACTTCTACAACAAAATTTCACAATTTCACTGGCTAAACTGACATTTGCGTCATTAATACGCCGTACGGCAAGGTGAAACATGCACGAAGTTAATTTAATCTTGTATTGCAAAATTCACACAAACCTCACTCAGGAAGCTCCAATTTACTCTCAAAATAAAGGCCAGTTGTTACCATATATATATGCATTAAAATATCTCAATATTATAGTAACTAAATGCCCCAAGAATCAGAGAAGATTGAAGTGTGAGCATTTGTAAGCCGCTAACAGAAATAAAGCAACGTCCTGTGGTCAAATTACTAGTCATATCGGCTAAAGGTTAAGCCAAAGACGAGGGTAAGAACTCAAAATCATTTTCATTGGAAAAACATTTGGATTTCGTCCTATTAATGGATCGCAATATACAAAATACAGACTTCTATAACAAAATTTCAGATTTTACTGGCTTAAGTGACATTTGCGTCGTTAACGACGCACGAATGTTAATTTAATCTTGTATTGAAAAATTCACACAAACCTCACTCAGGAAGCTCCAATTTACTCTCAAAATAAAGGCCAATTCTTACCATATTATATGCACTAAAGTATCTCAATATTATAGCAATTAAATGCCCCAAGAATCAGAGAAGAGGCAAGTATGAGCATTTGTAAGCCGCTAACCGAAATAAAACAACGTCCTGTGATCAAATTACTAATCATTTTGGCTAAAGGTTAAGCCAAAGATGAGGGCAAGAACTCAAAATCATTTTCATTGGAAAAACATTTGGCTTTCATCCTATTAATGGATCGCAATATACAAAATACCGACTTCTATAACAAAATTTCACAATTTCACTGGCAAAAGTGACATTTGCGTCATTAATACGCCGTAGGCAAGCTGAAACATGCACGAATTTAATTTAATCTTGTATTGAAAAATTCACACAAACCTCACTCAGGAAATATTGGTTGTGGAGGCTCCAATTTACACTCAAAATAAAGGTCAGTTCTTACAATATATATATGCATTAAAATATCTCAATATTATAGTAACTAAATGCCCCAAGAATCAGAGAAAAGGCAAGTGTGAGCATTTGTAAGCCGCTAACCGAAATAAAGCAACGTCCTGTGATCAAACTACTAATCATATTGGCTAAAGATTAAGCCAAAGATGAGGGCAAGAACTCAAAATCATTTTCATTTGAAAAACATTTGGATTTCATCCTATTAATGGATCGCAATATACAAAATACCGACTTCTATAACAAAATTTCAGATTTTACTGGCTTAAGTCACATTTGCGTCGTTAACGACGCACGAATGTTAATTTAATCTTGTATTGAAAAATTCACCCAAACCTCACTCAGGAAGCTCCAATTTACTCTCAAAATAAAGGCCAGTTGTTACCATATATATATGCATTAAAATATCTCAATATTATAGTAACTAAATGCCCCAAGAATCAGAGAAAAGGCAAGTGTGAGCATTTGTAAGCCGCTAACCGAAAAAAAGGAACGTCCTGTGATTAAATTACTAATCATATCGGCTAAAGGTTAAGCCAAAGATGAGGGCAAGAACTCAAAATCATTTTCATTGGAAAAACATTTGGATTTCGTCCTATTAATGGATCGCAATATACAAAATACCGACTTCTATAACAAAATTTCAGATTTTACTGGCTTAAGTGACATTTGCGTCGTTAACGACGCACGAATGTTAATTTAATCTTGTATTGAAAAATTCACACAAACCTCACTCAGGAAGCTCCAATTTACTCTCAAAATAAAGGCCAATTCTTACCATGTTATATGCATTAAAGTATCTCAATATTATAGTAATTAAATGCCCCAAGAATTAGAGAAGAGACAACTGTGAGCATTTGTAAGCCGCTAACCGAAATAAGGCAACGTCCTGTGATCAAATTACTAATCATATTGGCTAAAGGTTAAGCCAAAGATGAGGGCAAGATCTCAAAATCATTTTCATTGGAAAAACATTTGGATTTCACCCTATTAAAGGATCGCAATATACAAAATACCGACTTCTACAACAAAATTTCACAATTTCTTTGGCTAAACTGACATTTGCGTCATTAATACGCCGTACGGCAAGGTGAAACATGCACGAAGTTAATTTAATCTTGTATTGCAAAATTCACACAAACCTCACTCAGGAAGCTCCAATTTACTCTCAAAATAAAGGCCAGTTGTTACCATATATATATGCATTAAAATATCTCAATATTATAGTAACTAAATGCCCCAAGAATCAGAGAAGATTGAGGTGTGAGCATTTGTAAGCCGCTAACAGAAATAAAGCAACGTCCTGTGGTCAAATTACTAGTCATATCGGCTAAAGGTTAAGCCAAAGACGAGGGCAAGAACTCAAAATCATTTTCATTGGAAAAACATTTGGATTTCGTCCTATTAATGGATCGCAATATACAAAATACCGACTTCTATAACAAAATTTCAGATTTTACTGGCTTAAGTGACATTTGCGTCGTTAACGACGCACGAATGTTAATTTAATCTTGTATTGAAAAATTCACACAAACCTCACTCAGGAAGCTCCAATTTACTCTCAAAATAAAGGCCAATTCTTACCATATTATATGCATTAAACTATCTCAATATTATAGCAATTAAATGCCCCAAGAATCAGAGAAGAGGCAAGTCTGAGCATTTGTAAGCCGCTAACCGAAATAAAGCAACGTCCTGTGATCAAATTACTAATCATATCGGTTAAAGGTTAAGCCAAAGATGAGGGCAAGAACTCAAAATCATTTTCATTGGAAAAACATTTGGATTTCATCCTATTAATGAATCGCAATATACAAAATACTGCCTTCTATAACAAAATTCCACAATTTCCCTGGCTAAGGTTACGTTTGCGTCATTAATACGCCGTACGGCAAGCTGAAACATGCACGAATGTTAATTTAATCTTGTATTGAAAAATTCACACAAACCTCACTCAGGAAGCTCCAATTTACTCTCAAAATAAAGGCCAGTTCTTACCATATATATATGCATCAAAATATTTCAATATTATAGTAATTAAATGCCCCAAGAATCAGAGAAGAGGCAAGTGTGAGCATTTGTAAGCCACTAACTGAAATAAAGCAATGCCCTGTGATCAAATTACTAATCATATCGGCTAAAGGTTAAGCCAAAGATGAGGGCAAGAACTCAAAATCATTTTCATTGGAAAAACATTTGGCTTTCATCCTATTAATGGATCGCAATATACAAAATACCGACTTCTATAACAAAATTTCACAATTTCACTGGCAAAAGTGACATTTGCGTCATTAATACGCCGTAGGCAAGCTGAAACATGCACGAATGTTATTTTAATCTTGTATTGAAAAATTCACACAAACCTCACTCAGGAAATATTGGTTGTGGAAGCTCCAATTTGCACTCAAAATAAAGGTCAGTTCTTACAATATATATATGCATTAAAATATCTCAATATTATAGTAACTAAATGCCCCAAGAATCAGAGAAGAGGCAAGTGTGAGCATTTGTAAGCCGCTAACCGAAATAAAGCAACGTCCTGTGATCAAATTACTAATCATATTCGCTAAAGGTTAAGCCAAAGATGAGGGCAAGAACTCAAAATCATTTTCATTTGAAAAACATTTGGATTTCATCCTATTAATGGATCGCAATATACAAAATACCGACTTATATAACAAAATTTCACAATTTCACTGACTAAAGTGGCATTTGCGTCATTAATACGACGTACGGCAAGCTGAAACATGCACGAATGTCAATTTAATCTTGTATTGAAAAATTCACAAAAACCTCACTCAGGAAATATTGGGTGTGGAAGCTCCAATTTACTCTCAAAATAAAGGCCAGTTCTTACCATATATACATATATGCAATAAAATATCTCAATATTATAATAGTTAAATGCCCCAAGAATCAGAGAAGAGGCAAGTTTGAGCATTTGTAAGCCGCTAACCGAAATAAAGCAACGTCCTGTGATCAAATTACTAATCATATCGGCTAAAGGTTAAGCCAAAGATGAGGGCAAGAACTCAAAATCATTTTCATTGGAAAAACATTTGGATTTCGTCCTATTAATGGATCGCAATATACAAAATACCGTCCTCTATAACAAAATTTCACATTTCACTGGCTTAAGTGACATTTGCGTCATTAATACGTCGTACGGCAAGCTGAAACATGCTCGAATGTTAATTTAATCTTGTATTGAAAAATTCACACAAACCTCACTCAGGAAGCTCCAATTTACTCTCAAAATAAAGGCCAGTTCTTAACATATTTATATGCATTAAAGTATCTCAATATTATAGTAATTAAATGCCCCAAGAATCAGAGAAGAAGCAAGTGTGAGCATTTGTAAGCCGCTAGCCGAAATAAAACAACGTTCTGTGATCAAATTAATAATCATATCGGCTAAAGGTTAAGCGAAAGATGAGGGCAAGAACTCAAAATCATTTTCATTGGAAAAACATTTGGATTTCATCATATTAATGGATCGCAATATACAAAATACCAACTTCTATAACAAAATTTCACAATTTCAGTGGCTAAAGTGACATTTGCGTCATTAATACGCCGTACGGCAAGCTGAAACATGCACGAATGTTAATTTAATCTTGTGTTGAAAAATTCACACAAACCTCACTCAGGAAATATTGGTTGTGGAAGCTCCAATTTGCACTCAAAATAAAGGTCAGTTCTTACAATATATATATGCATTAAAATATCTCAATATTATAGTAACTAAATGCCCCAAGAATCAGAGAAGAGGCAAGTGTGAGCATTTGTAAGCCGCTAACCGAAATAAAGCAACGTCCTGTGATCAAATTACTAATCATATTGGCTAAAGGTTAAGCCAAAGAGGAGAGCAAGAACTCAAAATCATTTCCATTGGAAAAACATTTGGACTTCATCCTATTAATGGATCGCAATATACAAAATACCGTCCTCTATAACAAAATTTCACATTTCACTGGCTTAAGTGACATTTGCGTCATTAATACGTCGTACGGCAACCTGAAACATGCTCGAATGTTAATTTAATCTTGTATTGAAAAATTCACACAAACCTCACTCAGGAAGCTCCAATTTACTCTCAAAATAAAGGCCAGTTCTTAACATATTTATATGCATTAAAGTATCTCAATATTATAGTAATTAAATGCCCCAAGAATCAGAGAAGAAGCAAGTGTGAGCATTTGTAAGCCGCTAGCCGAAATAAAACAACGTTCTGTGATCAAATTAATAATCATATCGGCTAAAGGTTAAGCGAAAGATGAGGGCAAGAACTCAAAATCATTTTCATTTGAAAAACATTTGGATTTCATCCTATTAATGGATCGCAATATACAAAATACCGACTTATATAACAAAATTTCACAATTTCACTGACTAAAGTGGCATTTGCGTCATTAATACGACGTACGGCAAGCTGAAACATGCACGAATGTCAATTTAATCTTGTATTGAAAAATTCACACAAACCTCACTCAGGAAATATTGGTTGTGGAAGCTCCAATTTGCACTCAAAATAAAGGTCAGTTCTTACAATATATATATGCATTAAAATATCTCAATATTATAGTAACTAAATGCCCCAAGAATCAGAGAAGAGGCAAGTGTGAGCATTTGTAAGCCGCTAACCGAAATAAAGCAACGTCCTGTGATCAAATTACTAATCATATTGGCTAAAGGTTAAGCCAAAGATGAGGGCAAGAACTCAAAATTATTTTCATTTGAAAAACATTTGGATTTCATCCTATTAATGGATCGCAATATACAAAATACCGACTTATATAACAAAATTTCACAATTTCACTGACTAAAGTGGCATTTGCGTCATTAATACGACATACGGCAAGCTGAAACATGCACGAATGTCAATTTAATCTTGTATTGAAAAATTCACAAAAACCTCACTCAGGAAATATTGGGTGTGGAAGCTCCAATTTACTCTCAAAATAAAGGCCAGTTCTTACCATATATACATATATGCAATAAAATATCTCAATATTATAATAGTTAAATGCCCCAAGAATCAGAGAAGAGGCAAGTTTGAGCATTTGTAAGCCGCTAACCGAAATAAAGCAACGTCCTGTGATCAAATTACTAATCATATCGGCTAAAGGTTAAGCCAAAGATGAGGGCAAGAACTCAAAATCATTTTCATTGGAAAAACATTTGGATTTCGTCCTATTAATGGATCGCAATATACAAAATACCGTCCTCTATAACAAAATTTCACATTTCACTGGCTTAAGTGACATTTGCGTCATTAATACGTCGTACGGCAAGCTGAAACATGCTCGAATGTTAATTTAATCTTGTATTGAAAAATTCACACAAACCTCACTCAGGAAGCTCCAATTTACTCTCAAAATAAAGGCCAGTTCTTAACATATTTATATGCATTAAAGTATCTCAATATTATAGTAATTAAATGCCCCAAGAATCAGAGAAGAAGCAAGTGTGAGCATTTGTAAGCCGCTAGCCGAAATAAAACAACGTTCTGTGATCAAATTAATAATCATATCGGCTAAAGGTTAAGCGAAAGATGAGGGCAAGAACTCAAAATCATTTTCATTGGAAAAACATTTGGATTTCATCATATTAATGGATCGCAATATACAAAATACCAACTTCTATAACAAAATTTCACAATTTCAGTGGCTAAAGTGACATTTGCGTCATTAATACGCCGTACGGCAAGCTGAAACATGCACGAATGTTAATTTAATCTTGTGTTGAAAAATTCACACAAACCTCACTCAGGAAATATTGGTTGTGGAAGCTCCAATTTACACTCAAAATAAAGGTCAGTTCTTACAATATATATATGCTTTAAAATATCTCAATATTATAGTAACTAAATGCCCCAAGAATCAGAGAAGAGGCAAGTGTGAGCATTTGTAAGCCGCTAACCGAAATAAAGCAACGTCCTGTGATCAAATTACTAATCATATTGGCTAAAGGTTAAGCCAAAGAGGAGGGCAAGAACTCAAAATCATTTCCATTGGAAAAACATTTGGACTTCATCCTATTAATGGATCGCAATATACAAAATACCGTCCTCTATAACAAAATTTCACATTTCACTGGCTTAAGTGACATTTGCGTCATTAATACGTCGTACGGCAACCTGAAACATGCTCGAATGTTAATTTAATCTTGTATTGAAAAATTCACACAAACCTCACTCAGGAAGCTCCAATTTACTCTCAAAATAAAGGCCAGTTCTTAACATATTTATATGCATTAAAGTATCTCAATATTATAGTAATTAAATGCCCCAAGAATCAGAGAAGAAGCAAGTGTGAGCATTTGTAAGCCGCTAGCCGAAATAAAACAACGTTCTGTGATCAAATTAATAATCATATCGGCTAAAGGTTAAGCGAAAGATGAGGGCAAGAACTCAAAATCATTTTCATTTGAAAAACGTTTGGCTTTCTTCCTATTAATGGATCGCAATATACAAAATACCGACTTCAATAACAAAATTTCACAATTTCACTGGCTAAAGTGACATTTGCGTCATTAATACACCGCACGGCAAGCTGAAACATGCTCGAATGTTAATTTAATCTTGTATTGAAAAATTCACACAAACCTCACCCAGGAAGCTCCAATTTACTCTCGAAATAAAGGCCAGTTCTTACCATATATATATGCATTAAAATATCTCAATATTATAGTAATTAAATGCCCCAAGAATCAGAGAAGAGGCAAGTGTGAGCATTTGTAAGCCACTAACTGAAATAAAGCAACGTCCTGTGATCAAATTACTAATCATATCGGCTAAAGGTTAAACCAAAGACTCATCTTTGGCTTTAGCCACTGAAGAACTCAAAATCATTTTCATTGGAAAAACATTTGGATTTCATCCTATTAATGGATCGCAATATACAAAATACCAACTTCTATAACAAAATTTCACAATTTCAGTGGCTAAAGTGACATTTGCGTCATTAATACGCCGTACGGCAAGCTGAAACATGCACGAATGCTTATTTAATCTTTTATTGACAAATTCACACAAACCTCTCTCAGGAAGCTCCAATTTCCTCTCAAAATAAAGGCCAGTTCTTACCCTATATATATATGCATTAAAATATCTCAATATTATAGTAATTAAATGCTCCAAGAATCAGAGAAAAGGCAAGTGTGAGCATTTGTAAGCCGCTAACCGAAATAAAGCAACGTCCTGTAGTCAAATTACAAATCATATTGTCTAAAGGTTAAGCCAAAGATGAGGGCAAGAACTCAAAATCATTTTCATTGGAAAAACAATTGGATTTCATCCTATTAAAGGATCACAGTATACAAAATACCGACTTCTATAACAAAATTTCAGATTTTACTGGCTTAAGTGACATTTGCGTCGTCAATACGCCGTACGGCAAGCTAAAACATGCACGAATGTTAATTTAATCTTGTATTGAAAAATTCACACAAACCTCACTCAGGAAGCTAAAATTTACTCTCAAAATAAAGGCCAATTTTTACCATATTATATGCATTAAAGTATCTCAATATTATAGTAATTAAATGCCCCAAGAATCAGAGAAGAGGCAAGTGTGAGCATTTGTAAGCCACTAACTGAAATAAAGCAACGTCCTGTGATCAAATTACTAATCATATCGGCTAAAGGTTAAGCCAAAGATGAGGGCAAGAACTCAAAATCATTTTCATTGGAAAAACATTTGCATTTCATCCTATTAATGGATCGCAATATACAAAATACCAACTTCTATAACAAAATTTCACAATTTCAGTGGCTAAAGTGACATTTGCGTCATTAATACGCCGTACGGCAAGCTGAAACATGCACGAATGTTAATTTAATCTTGTGTTGAAAAATTCACACAAACCTCACTCAGGAAATATTGGTTGTGGAAGCTCCAATTTACACTCAAAATAAAGGTCAGTTCTTACAATATATATATGCTTTAAAATATCTCAATATTATAGTAACTAAATGCCCCAAGAATCAGAGAAGAGGCAAGTGTGAGCATTTGTAAGCCGCTAACCGAAATAAAGCAACGTCCTGTGATCAAATTACTAATCATATTGGCTAAAGGTTAAGCCAAAGAGGAGGGCAAGAACTCAAAATCATTTCCATTGGAAAAACATTTGGACTTCATCCTATTAATGGATCGCAATATACAAAATACCGTCCTCTATAACAAAATTTCACATTTCACTGGCTTAAGTGACATTTGCGTCATTAATACGTCGTACGGCAACCTGAAACATGCTCGAATGTTAATTTAATCTTGTATTGAAAAATTCACACAAACCTCACTCAGGAAGCTCCAATTTACTCTCAAAATAAAGGCCAGTTCTTAACATATTTATATGCATTAAAGTATCTCAATATTATAGTAATTAAATGCCCCAAGAATCAGAGAAGAAGCAAGTGTGAGCATTTGTAAGCCGCTAGCCGAAATAAAACAACGTTCTGTGATCAAATTAATAATCATATCGGCTAAAGGTTAAGCGAAAGATGAGGGCAAGAACTCAAAATCATTTTCATTTGAAAAACGTTTGGCTTTCTTCCTATTAATGGATCGCAATATACAAAATACCGACTTCAATAACAAAATTTCACAATTTCACTGGCTAAAGTGACATTTGCGTCATTAATACACCGCACGGCAAGCTGAAACATGCTCGAATGTTAATTTAATCTTGTATTGAAAAATTCACACAAACCTCACCCAGGAAGCTCCAATTTACTCTCTAAATAAAGGCCAGTTCTTACCATATATATATGCATTAAAATATCTCAATATTATAGTAATTAAATGCCCCAAGAATCAGAGAAGAGGCAAGTGTGAGCATTTGTAAGCCACTAACTGAAATAAAGCAACGTCCTGTGATCAAATTACTAATCATATCGGCTAAAGGTTAAGCCAAAGACTCATCTTTGGCTTTAGCCACTGAAGAACTCAAAATCATTTTCATTGGAAAAACATTTGGATTTCATCCTATTAATGGATCGCAATATACAAAATACCAACTTCTATAACAAAATTTCACAATTTCAATGGCTAAAGTGACATTTGCGTCATTAATACGCCGTACGGCAAGCTGAAACATGCACGAATGCTTATTTAATCTTTTATTGACAAATTCACACAAACCTCTCTCAGGAAGCTCCAATTTCCTCTCAAAATAAAGGCCAGTTCTTACCCTATATATATATGCATTAAAATATCTCAATATTATAGTAATTAAATGCTCCAAGAATCAGAGAAAAGGCAAGTGTGAGCATTTGTAAGCCGCTAACCGAAATAAAGCAACGTCCTGTAGTCAAATTACAAATCATATTGTCTAAAGGTTAAGCCAAAGATGAGGGCAAGAACTCAAAATCATTTTCATTGGAAAAACAATTGGATTTCATCCTATTAAAGGATCGCAGTATACAAAATACCGACTTCTATAACAAAATTTCAGATTTTACTGGCTTAAGTGACATTTGCGTCGTCAATACGCCGTACGGCAAGCTAAAACATGCACGAATGTTAATTTAATCTTGTATTGAAAAATTCACACAAACCTCACTCAGGAAGCTAAAATTTACTCTCAAAATAAAGGCCAATTTTTACCATATTATATGCATTAAAGTATCTCAATATTATAGTAATTAAATGCCCCAAGAATCAGAGAAGAGGCAAGTGTGAGCATTTGTAAGCCACTAACTGAAATAAAGCAACGTCCTGTGATCAAATTACTAATCATATCGGCTAAAGGTTAAGCCAAAGATGAGGGCAAGAACTCAAAATCATTTTCATTGGAAAAACATTTGGATTTCATCCTATTAATGGATCGCAATATACAAAATACCAACTTCTATAACAAAATTTCACAATTTCAGTAGCTAAAGTGACATTTGCGTCATTAATACACCGTACGGCAAGCTGAAGCATGCACGAATGTTAGTTTAATCTTGTGTTGAAAAATTCACACAAACCTCACTCAGGAAATATTGGTTGTGGAAGCTCCAATTTACACTCAAAATAAAGGTCAGTTCTTACAATATATATATGCTTTAAAATATCTCAATATTATAGTAACTAAATGCCCCAAGAATCAGAGAAGAGGCAAGTGTGAGCATTTGTAAGCCGCTAACCGAAATAAAGCAACGTCCTGTGATCAAATTACTAATCATATTGGCTAAAGGTTAAGCCAAAGATGAGGGCAAGAACTCAAAATCATTTTCATTGGAAAAACATTTGGATTTCGTCCTATTAATGGATCGCAATATACAAAATACCGTCCTCTATAACAAAATTTCACATTTCACTGGCTTAAGTGACATTTGCGTCATTAATACGTCGTACGGCAAGCTGAAACATGCTCGAATGTTAATTTAATCTTGTATTGAAAAATTCACACAAACCTCACTCAGGAAGCTCCAATTTACTCTCAAAATAAAGGCCAGTTCTTAACATATTTATATGCATTAAAGTATCTCAATATTATAGTAATTAAATGCCCCAAGAATCAGAGAAGAAGCAAGTGTGAGCATTTGTAAGCCGCTAGCCGAAATAAAACAACGTTCTGTGATCAAATTAATAATCATATCGGCTAAAGGTTAAGCGAAAGATGAGGGCAAGAACTCAAAATCATTTTCATTGGAAAAACATTTGGATTTCATCATATTAATGGATCGCAATATACAAAATACCAACTTCTATAACAAAATTTCACAATTTCAGTGGCTAAAGTGACATTTGCGTCATTAATACGCCGTACGGCAAGCTGAAACATGCACGAATGTTAATTTAATCTTGTGTTGAAAAATTCACACAAACCTCACTCAGGAAATATTGGTTGTGGAAGCTCCAATTTACACTCAAAATAAAGGTCAGTTCTTACAATATATATATGCTTTAAAATATCTCAATATTATAGTAACTAAATGCCCCAAGAATCAGAGAAGAGGCAAGTGTGAGCATTTGTAAGCCGCTAACCGAAATAAAGCAACGTCCTGTGATCAAATTACTAATCATATTGGCTAAAGGTTAAGCCAAAGAGGAGGGCAAGAACTCAAAATCATTTCCATTGGAAAAACATTTGGACTTCATCCTATTAATGGATCGCAATATACAAAATACCGTCCTCTATAACAAAATTTCACATTTCACTGGCTTAAGTGACATTTGCGTCATTAATACGTCGTACGGCAACCTGAAACATGCTCGAATGTTAATTTAATCTTGTATTGAAAAATTCACACAAACCTCACTCAGGAAGCTCCAATTTACTCTCAAAATAAAGGCCAGTTCTTAACATATTTATATGCATTAAAGTATCTCAATATTATAGTAATTAAATGCCCCAAGAATCAGAGAAGAAGCAAGTGTGAGCATTTGTAAGCCGCTAGCCGAAATAAAACAACGTTCTGTGATCAAATTAATAATCATATCGGCTAAAGGTTAAGCGAAAGATGAGGGCAAGAACTCAAAATCATTTTCATTTGAAAAACGTTTGGCTTTCTTCCTATTAATGGATCGCAATATACAAAATACCGACTTCAATAACAAAATTTCACAATTTCACTGGCTAAAGTGACATTTGCGTCATTAATACACCGCACGGCAAGCTGAAACATGCTCGAATGTTAATTTAATCTTGTATTGAAAAATTCACACAAACCTCACCCAGGAAGCTCCAATTTACTCTCGAAATAAAGGCCAGTTCTTACCATATATATATGCATTAAAATATCTCAATATTATAGTAATTAAATGCCCCAAGAATCAGAGAAGAGGCAAGTGTGAGCATTTGTAAGCCACTAACTGAAATAAAGCAACGTCCTGTGATCAAATTACTAATCATATCGGCTAAAGGTTAAACCAAAGACTCATCTTTGGCTTTAGCCACTGAAGAACTCAAAATCATTTTCATTGGAAAAACATTTGGATTTCATCCTATTAATGGATCGCAATATACAAAATACCAACTTCTATAACAAAATTTCACAATTTCAGTGGCTAAAGTGACATTTGCGTCATTAATACGCCGTACGGCAAGCTGAAACATGCACGAATGCTTATTTAATCTTTTATTGACAAATTCACACAAACCTCTCTCAGGAAGCTCCAATTTCCTCTCAAAATAAAGGCCAGTTCTTACCCTATATATATATGCATTAAAATATCTCAATATTATAGTAATTAAATGCTCCAAGAATCAGAGAAAAGGCAAGTGTGAGCATTTGTAAGCCGCTAACCGAAATAAAGCAACGTCCTGTAGTCAAATTACAAATCATATTGTCTAAAGGTTAAGCCAAAGATGAGGGCAAGAACTCAAAATCATTTTCATTGGAAAAACAATTGGATTTCATCCTATTAAAGGATCACAGTATACAAAATACCGACTTCTATAACAAAATTTCAGATTTTACTGGCTTAAGTGACATTTGCGTCGTCAATACGCCGTACGGCAAGCTAAAACATGCACGAATGTTAATTTAATCTTGTATTGAAAAATTCACACAAACCTCACTCAGGAAGCTAAAATTTACTCTCAAAATAAAGGCCAATTTTTACCATATTATATGCATTAAAGTATCTCAATATTATAGTAATTAAATGCCCCAAGAATCAGAGAAGAGGCAAGTGTGAGCATTTGTAAGCCACTAACTGAAATAAAGCAACGTCCTGTGATCAAATTACTAATCATATCGGCTAAAGGTTAAGCCAAAGATGAGGGCAAGAACTCAAAATCATTTTCATTGGAAAAACATTTGCATTTCATCCTATTAATGGATCGCAATATACAAAATACCAACTTCTATAACAAAATTTCACAATTTCAGTGGCTAAAGTGACATTTGCGTCATTAATACGCCGTACGGCAAGCTGAAACATGCACGAATGTTAATTTAATCTTGTGTTGAAAAATTCACACAAACCTCACTCAGGAAATATTGGTTGTGGAAGCTCCAATTTACACTCAAAATAAAGGTCAGTTCTTACAATATATATATGCTTTAAAATATCTCAATATTATAGTAACTAAATGCCCCAAGAATCAGAGAAGAGGCAAGTGTGAGCATTTGTAAGCCGCTAACCGAAATAAAGCAACGTCCTGTGATCAAATTACTAATCATATTGGCTAAAGGTTAAGCCAAAGAGGAGGGCAAGAACTCAAAATCATTTCCATTGGAAAAACATTTGGACTTCATCCTATTAATGGATCGCAATATACAAAATACCGTCCTCTATAACAAAATTTCACATTTCACTGGCTTAAGTGACATTTGCGTCATTAATACGTCGTACGGCAACCTGAAACATGCTCGAATGTTAATTTAATCTTGTATTGAAAAATTCACACAAACCTCACTCAGGAAGCTCCAATTTACTCTCAAAATAAAGGCCAGTTCTTAACATATTTATATGCATTAAAGTATCTCAATATTATAGTAATTAAATGCCCCAAGAATCAGAGAAGAAGCAAGTGTGAGCATTTGTAAGCCGCTAGCCGAAATAAAACAACGTTCTGTGATCAAATTAATAATCATATCGGCTAAAGGTTAAGCGAAAGATGAGGGCAAGAACTCAAAATCATTTTCATTTGAAAAACGTTTGGCTTTCTTCCTATTAATGGATCGCAATATACAAAATACCGACTTCAATAACAAAATTTCACAATTTCACTGGCTAAAGTGACATTTGCGTCATTAATACACCGCACGGCAAGCTGAAACATGCTCGAATGTTAATTTAATCTTGTATTGAAAAATTCACACAAACCTCACCCAGGAAGCTCCAATTTACTCTCTAAATAAAGGCCAGTTCTTACCATATATATATGCATTAAAATATCTCAATATTATAGTAATTAAATGCCCCAAGAATCAGAGAAGAGGCAAGTGTGAGCATTTGTAAGCCACTAACTGAAATAAAGCAACGTCCTGTGATCAAATTACTAATCATATCGGCTAAAGGTTAAGCCAAAGACTCATCTTTGGCTTTAGCCACTGAAGAACTCAAAATCATTTTCATTGGAAAAACATTTGGATTTCATCCTATTAATGGATCGCAATATACAAAATACCAACTTCTATAACAAAATTTCACAATTTCAATGGCTAAAGTGACATTTGCGTCATTAATACGCCGTACGGCAAGCTGAAACATGCACGAATGCTTATTTAATCTTTTATTGACAAATTCACACAAACCTCTCTCAGGAAGCTCCAATTTCCTCTCAAAATAAAGGCCAGTTCTTACCCTATATATATATGCATTAAAATATCTCAATATTATAGTAATTAAATGCTCCAAGAATCAGAGAAAAGGCAAGTGTGAGCATTTGTAAGCCGCTAACCGAAATAAAGCAACGTCCTGTAGTCAAATTACAAATCATATTGTCTAAAGGTTAAGCCAAAGATGAGGGCAAGAACTCAAAATCATTTTCATTGGAAAAACAATTGGATTTCATCCTATTAAAGGATCGCAGTATACAAAATACCGACTTCTATAACAAAATTTCAGATTTTACTGGCTTAAGTGACATTTGCGTCGTCAATACGCCGTACGGCAAGCTAAAACATGCACGAATGTTAATTTAATCTTGTATTGAAAAATTCACACAAACCTCACTCAGGAAGCTAAAATTTACTCTCAAAATAAAGGCCAATTTTTACCATATTATATGCATTAAAGTATCTCAATATTATAGTAATTAAATGCCCCAAGAATCAGAGAAGAGGCAAGTGTGAGCATTTGTAAGCCACTAACTGAAATAAAGCAACGTCCTGTGATCAAATTACTAATCATATCGGCTAAAGGTTAAGCCAAAGATGAGGGCAAGAACTCAAAATCATTTTCATTGGAAAAACATTTGGATTTCATCCTATTAATGGATCGCAATATACAAAATACCAACTTCTATAACAAAATTTCACAATTTCAGTAGCTAAAGTGACATTTGCGTCATTAATACACCGTACGGCAAGCTGAAGCATGCACGAATGTTAGTTTAATCTTGTATTGAAAAATTCACACAAACCTCACTCAGGAAGCTCCAATTTACTCTCAAAATAAAGGCCAGTTCTTACCATATATATATGCATTAAAATATCTCAATATTATAGTAATTAAATGCCCCAAGAATCAGAGAATAGGCAAGTGTGAGCTTTTGTAAGCCGCTAACAGAAATAAAGTAACGTCCTGTGATCAAGTTACTAGCTAAAGGTTAAGCCAAAGATGAGGGCAAGAACTCAAAATCATTTTCGTTGGAAAAACATTTGGATTTCGTCCTATTAATGGATCGGAATATACAAAATACCGACCTCTATAACAAAATTTCACAATTTCACCGGCTAAAGTGACATTTGCATCATTAATACGCCGTACGGCAAGCTGAAACATGCACGAATGTTAATTTAATCTTCTATCGAAAAATTCGCACAAACCTCACTCAGGAAGCTCCAATTTACTCTCAAAATAAAGGCCAATTCTTATCATATATATGTGCATTAAAGTATCTCAATATTATAGTAATTAAATGCCCCAAGAATCAGAGAAGAGGCAAGTGTGAGCATTTGTAAGCCGCTAACCGAAATAAAGCAAGGTCCTGTAGTCAAATTACAAATCATATCGGCTAAAGGTTAAGCCAAAGACGAGGGCAAGAACTCAAAATCATTTTCGTTGGAAAAACAATTGGATTTCATCCTACTAAAGGATCGCAGTATACAAAATACCGACTTCTATAACAAAATTTTAGATTTTACTGGCTTAAGTGACATTTGCGTCGTTAATACGCCGTACGGCAAGCTGAAACATGCTCGAATGTTAATTTAATCTTGTATTGAAAAATTCACACAAACCTCACTCAGGAAGCTCCAATTTACTCTCAAAATAAAGGCCAGTTTTTACCATATATATGTGCATTAAAATATCTCAATATTATAGTAATTAAATGTCCCAAGAATCAGAGAAGAGGCAAGTGTGAGCATTTGTAAGCCACTAACTGAAATAAAGCAACGTCCTGTGATCAAATTACTAATCATATCGGCTAAAGGTTAAGCCAAAGATGAGGGCAAGAACTCAAAATCATTTTCATTGGAAAAACATTTGGATTTCATCCTATTAATGGATCGCAATATACAAAATACCAACTTCTATAACAAAATTTCACAATTTCAGTGGCTAAAGTGACATTTGCGTCATTAATACGCCGTACGGCAAGCTGAAACATGCACTAATGCTTATTTAATCTTTTATTGAAAAATTCACACAAACCTCTCTCAGGAAGGTCCAATTTACTCTCAAAATAAAGGCCAGTTCTTACCCTATATATATATGCATTAAAATATCTCAATATTATAGTAATTAAATGCCCCAAGAATCAGAGAAGAGGCAAGTGTGAGCATTTGTAAGCCGCTAACCGAAATAAAGCAAGGTCCTGTAGTCAAATTACAAATCATATCGGCTAAAGGTTAAGCCAAAGACGAGGGCAAGAACTCAAAATCATTTTCGTTGGAAAAACAATTGGATTTCATCCTACTAAAGGATCGCAGTATACAAAATACCGACTTCTATAACAAAATTTTAGATTTTACTGGCTTAAGTGACATTTGCGTCGTTAATACGCCGTACGGCAAGCTGAAACATGCTCGAATGTTAATTTAATCTTGTATTGAAAAATTCACACAAACCTCACTCAGGAAGCTCCAATTTACTCTCAAAATAAAGGCCAGTTTTTACCATATATATGTGCATTAAAATATCTCAATATTATAGTAATTAAATGTCCCAAGAATCAGAGAAGAGGCAAGTGTGAGCATTTGTAAGCCGCTAACCGAAATAAAGCAACGTTTTGTGACCAAATTACTAATCATATCGGCTAAAGGTTAAGCCAAAGATGAGGGCAAGAACTGATAATCATTTTCATTGAAAAAACATTTGGATTTCATCCTATTAATGAATCGCAATATACAAAATACCGACTTCTATAACAAAATTGCACAATTCCACTGGCTAAAGTGACATTTGCGTCATTAATACGCCGTACGGCAAGCTGAAACATGCACGAATGTTAATTTAATCTTGTATTGAAAAATTCACACAAACCTCACTCAGGAATCTCCAATTTACTCTCAAAATAAAGGCCAGTTCTTACCCTATATATATATGCATTAAAATATCTCAATGTTATAGTAATTAAATGCCCCAAGAATCAGAGAAGAGGCAAGTGTGAGCATTTGTAAGCCGCTAACCGAAATAAAGCAACGTCCTGTAATCAAATTACTAATCATATCGGCTAAATGTTAAGCAAAAGATGAGGGCAAGAACTCAAAATCATTTTCATTGGAAAAACATTTGGATTTCATCCTATTAATGGATCGCCATATACAAAATATTGACTTCTATAACAATATTTCACAATTTCACTGGCTAAATTGACATTTGCGTTATTAATACGCCTTACGGCAAGCTGAAACATGCACGAATGCTAATTTAATCTTTTATTGAAAAACTCACACAAACCTCACTCAGGAAGCTCCAATTTACTCTCAAAATAAAGGCCAGTTCTTACCATATATATATGCATTAAAATATCTCAATATTATAGTAATTAAATGCCCCAAGAATCAGAGAATAGGCAAGTGTGAGCATTTGTAAGCCACTAACTGAAATAAAGCAACGTCCTGTGATCAAATTACTAATAATATCGGCTAAAGGTTAAGCCAAAGATGAGGGCAAGAACTCAAAATCATTTTCATTGGAAAAACATTTGGATTTCATCCTATTAATGGATCGCAATATACAAAATACCAACTTCTATAACAAAATTTCACAATTTCAGTAGCTAAAGTGACATTTGCGTCATTAATACACCGTACGGCAAGCTGAAGCATGCACGAATGTTAATTTAATCTTGTATTGAAAAATTCACACAAACCTCACTCAGGAAGCTCCAATTTACTCTCAAAATAAAGGCCAATTCTTACCATGTTATATGCATTAAAATATCTCAATATTATAGTAACTAAATGCCCCAAGAATCAGAGAAGATTGAAGTGTGAGCATTTGTAAGCCGCTAACAGAAATAAAGCAACGTCCTGTGGTCAAATTACTAGTCATATCGGCTAAAGGTTAAGCCAAAGACGAGGGCAAGAACTCAAAATCATTTTCATTGGAAAAACATTTGGATTTCGTCCTATTAATGGATCGCAATATACAAAATACCGACTTCTATAACAAAATTTCAGATTTTACTGGCTTAAGTCACATTTGCGTCGTTAACGACGCACGAATGTTAATTTAATCTTGTATTGAAAAATTCACCCAAACCTCACTCAGGAAGCTCCAATTTACTCTCAAAATAAAGGCCAGTTTTTACCATATATATGTGCATTAAAATATCTCAATATTATAGTAACTAAATGCCCCAAGAATCAGAGAAGAGGCAAGTGTGAGCATTTGTAAGCCGCTAACCGAAAAAAAGGAACGTCCTGTGATTAAATTACTAATCATATCGGGTAAAGGTTAAGCCAAAGATGAGGGCAAGAACTCAAAATCATTTTCATTGGAAAAACATTTGGATTTCGTCCTATTAATGGATCGCAATATACAAAATACCGACTTCTATAACAAAATTTCAGATTTTACTGGCTTAAGTGACATTTGCGTCGTTAACGACGCACGAATGTTAATTTAATCTTGTATTGAAAAATTCACACAAACCTCACTCAGGAAGCTCCAATTTACTCTCAAAATAAAGGCCAATTCTTACCATGTTATATGCATTAAAGTTTCTCAATATTATAGTAACTAAATGCCCCAAGAATCAGAGAAGATTGAAGTGTGAGCATTTGTAAGCCGCTAACAGAAATAAAGCAACGTCCTGTGGTCAAATTACTAGTCATATCGGCTAAAGGTTAAGCCAAAGACGAGGGCAAGAACTCAAAATCATTTTCATTGGAAAAACATTTGGATTTCGTCCTATTAATGGATCGCAATATACAAAATACCGACTTCTATAACAAAATTTCAGATTTTACTGGCTTAAGTCACATTTGCGTCGTTAACGACGCACGAATGTTAATTTAATCTTGTATTGAAAAATTCACCCAAACCTCACTCAGGAAGCTCCAATTTACTCTCAAAATAAAGGCCAGTTGTTACCATATATATATGCATTAAAATATCTCAATATTATAGTAACTAAATGCCCCAAGAATCAGAGAAGAGGCAAGTGTGAGCATTTGTAAGCCGCTAACCGAAAAAAAGGAACGTCCTGTGATTAAATTACTAATCATGTCGGCTAAAGGTTAAGCCAAAGATGAGGGCAAGAACTCAAAATCATTTTCATTGGAAAAACATTTGGATTTCGTCCTATTAATGGATCGCAATATACAAAATACCGACTTCTATAACAAAATTTCAGATTTTACTGGCTTAAGTGACATTTGCGTCGTTAACGACGCACGAATGTTAATTTAATCTTGTATTGAAAAATGCACACAAACCTCACTCAGGAAGCTCCAATTTACTCTCAAAATAAAGGCCAATTCTTACCATGTTATATGCATTAAAGTATCTCAATATTATAGTAATTAAATGCCCCAAGAATTAGAGAAGAGACAACTGTGAGCATTTGTAAGCCGCTAACCGAAATAAGGCAACGTCCTGTGATCAAATTACTAATCATATTGGCTAAAGGTTAAGCCAAAGATGAGGGCAAGATCTCAAAATCATTTTCATTGGAAAAACATTTGGATTTCACCCTATTAAAGGATCGCAATATACAAAATACCGACTTCTACAACAAAATTTCACAATTTCACTGGCTAAACTGACATTTGCGTCATAAATACGCCGTACGGCAAGGTGAAACATGCACGAAGTTAGTTTAATCTTGTATTGCAAAATTCACACAAACCTCACTCAGGAAGCTCCAATTTACTCTCAAAATAAAGGCCAGTTGTTACCATATATATATGCATTAAAATATCTCAATATTATAGTAACTAAATGCCCCAAGAATCAGAGAAGATTGAAGTGTGAGCATTTGTAAGCCGCTAACAGAAATAAAGCAACGTCCTGTGGTCAAATTACTAGTCATATCGGCTAAAGGTTAAGCCAAGGACGAGGGCAAGAACTCAAAATCATTTTCATTGGAAAAACATTTGGATTTCGTCCTATTAATGGATCGCAATATACAAAATACCGACTTCTATAACAAAATTTCAGATTTTACTGGCTTAAGTGACATTTGCGTCGTTAACGACGCACGAATGTTAATTTAATCTTGTATTGAAAAATTCACACAAACCTCACTCAGGAAGCTCCAATTTACTCTCAAAATAAAGGCCAATTCTTACCATATTATATGCATTAAAGTATCTCAATATTATAGCAATTAAATGCCCCAAGAATCAGAGAAGAGGCAAGTATGAGCATTTGTAAGCCGCTAACCGAAATAAAACAACGTCCTGTGATCAAATTACTAATCATTTTGGCTAAAGGTTAAGCCAAAGATGAGGGCAAGAACTCAAAATCATTTTCATTGGAAAAACATTTGGCTTTCATCCTATTAATGGATCGCAATATACAAAATACCGACTTCTATAACAAAATTTCACAATTTCACTGGCAAAAGTGACATTTGCGTCATTAATACGCCGTAGGCAAGCTGAAACATGCACGAATTTAATTTAATCTTGTATTGAAAAATTCACACAAACCTCACTCAGGAAATATTGGTTGTGGAAGCTCCAATTTACACTCAAAATAAAGGTCAGTTCTTACAATATATATATGCATTAAAATATCTCAATATTATAGTAACTAAATGCCCCAAGAATCAGAGAAAAGGAAAGTGTGAGCATTTGTAAGCCGCTAACCGAAATAAAGCAACGTCCTGTGATCAAACTACTAATCATATTGGCTAAAGATTAAGCCAAAGACGAGAGCAAGAACTCAAAATCATTTTCATTTGAAAAACATTTGGATTTCATCCTATTAATGGATCGCAATATACAAAATACCGACTTCTATAACAAAATTTCAGATTTTACTGGCTTAAGTCACATTTGCGTCGTTAACGACGCACGAATGTTAATTTAATCTTGTATTGAAAAATTCACCCAAACCTCACTCAGGAAGCTCCAATTTACTCTCAAAATAAAGGCCAGTTGTTACCATATATATATGCATTAAAATATCTCAATATTATAGTAACTAAATGCCCCAAGAATCAGAGAAGAGGCAAGTGTGAGCATTTGTAAGCCGCTAACCGAAAAAAAGGAACGTCCTGTGATTAAATTACTAATCATATCGGCTAAAGGTTAAGCCAAAGATGAGGGCAAAAACTCAAAATCATTTTCATTAGAAAAACATTTGGATTTCGTCCTATTAATGGATCGCAATATACAAAATACCGACTTCTATAACAAAATTTCAGATTTTACTGGCTTAAGTGACATTTGCGTCGTTAACGACGCACGAATGTTAATTTAATCTTGTATTGAAAAATTCACACAAACCTCACTCAGGAAGCTCCAATTTACTCTCAAAATAAAGGCCAATTCTTACCATGTTATATGCATTAAAGTATCTCAATATTATAGTAATTAAATGCCCCAAGAATTAGAGAAGAGACAACTGTGAGCATTTGTAAGCCGCTAACCGAAATAAGGCAACGTCCTGTGATCAAATTACTAATCATATTGGCTAAAGGTTAAGCCAAAGATGAGGGCAAGATCTCAAAATCATTTTCATTGGAAAAACATTTGGATTTCACCCTATTAAAGGATCGCAATATACAAAATACCGACTTCTACAACAAAATTTCACAATTTCACTGGCTAAACTGACATTTGCGTCATTAATACGCCGTACGGCAAGGTGAAACATGCGCGAAGTTAATTTAATCTTGTATTGCAAAATTCACACAAACCTCACTCAGGAAGCTCCAATTTACTCTCAAAATAAAGGCCAGTTGTTACCATATATATATGCATTAAAATATCTCAATATTATAGTAACTAAATGCCCCAAGAATCAGAGAAGATTGAAGTGTGAGCATTTGTAAGCCGCTAACAGAAATAAAGCAACGTCCTGTGGTCAAATTACTAGTCATATCGGCTAAAGGTTAAGCCAAAGACGAGGGTAAGAACTCAAAATCATTTTCATTGGAAAAACATTTGGATTTCGTCCTATTAATGGATCGCAATATACAAAATACCGACTTCTATAACAAAATTTCAGATTTTACTGGCTTAAGTGACATTTGCGTCGTTAACGACGCACGAATGTTAATTTAATCTTGTATTGAAAAATTCACACAAACCTCACTCAGGAAGCTCCAATTTACTCTCAAAATAAAGGCCAATTCTTACCATATTATATGCACTAAAGTATCTCAATATTATAGCAATTAAATGCCCCAAGAATCAGAGAAGAGGCAAGTATGAGCATTTGTAAGCCGCTAACCGAAATAAAACAACGTCCTGTGATCAAATTACTAATCATTTTGGCTAAAGGTTAAGCCAAAGATGAGGGCAAGAACTCAAAATCATTTTCATTGGAAAAACATTTGGCTTTCATCCTATTAATGGATCGCAATATACAAAATACCGACTTCTATAACAAAATTTCACAATTTCACTGGCAAAAGTGACATTTGCGTCATTAATACGCCGTAGGCAAGCTGAAACATGCACGAATTTAATTTAATCTTGTATTGAAAAATTCACACAAACCTCACTCAGGAAATATTGGTTGTGGAAGCTCCAATTTACACTCAAAATAAAGGTCAGTTCTTACAATATATATATGCATTAAAATATCTCAATATTATAGTAACTAAATGCCCCAAGAATCAGAGAAAAGGCAAGTGTGAGCATTTGTAAGCCGCTAACCGAAATAAAGCAACGTCCTGTGATCAAACTACTAATCATATTGGCTAAAGATTAAGCCAAAGATGAGGGCAAGAACTCAAAATCATTTTCATTTGAAAAACATTTGGATTTCATCCTATTAATGGATCGCAATATACAAAATACCGACTTCTATAACAAAATTTCAGATTTTACTGGCTTAAGTCACATTTGCGTCGTTAACGACGCACGAATGTTAATTTAATCTTGTATTGAAAAATTCACCCAAACCTCACTCAGGAAGCTCCAATTTACTCTCAAAATAAAGGCCAGTTGTTACCATATATATATGCATTAAAATATCTCAATATTATAGTAACTAAATGCCCCAAGAATCAGAGAAGAGGCAAGTGTGAGCATTTGTAAGCCGCTAACCGAAAAAAAGGAACGTCCTGTGATTAAATTACTAATCATATCGGCTAAAGGTTAAGCCAAAGATGAGGGCAAGAACTCAAAATCATTTTCATTGGAAAAACATTTGGATTTCGTCCTATTAATGGATCGCAATATACAAAATACCGACTTCTATAACAAAATTTCAGATTTTACTGGCTTAAGTGACATTTGCGTCGTTAACGACGCACGAATGTTAATTTAATCTTGTATTGAAAAATTCACACAAACCTCACTCAGGAAGCTCCAATTTACTCTCAAAATAAAGGCCAATTCTTACCATGTTATATGCATTAAAGTATCTCAATATTATAGTAATTAAATGCCCCAAGAATTAGAGAAGAGACAACTGTGAGCATTTGTAAGCCGCTAACCGAAATAAGGCAACGTCGTGTGATCAAATTACTAATCATATTGGCTAAAGGTTAAGCCAAAGATGAGGGCAAGATCTCAAAATCATTTTCATTGGAAAAACATTTGGATTTCACCCTATTAAAGGATCGCAATATACAAAATACCGACTTCTACAACAAAATTTCACAATTTCTTTGGCTAAACTGACATTTGCGTCATTAATACGCCGTACGGCAAGGTGAAACATGCACGAAGTTAATTTAATCTTGTATTGCAAAATTCACACAAACCTCACTCAGGAAGCTCCAATTTACTCTCAAAATAAAGGCCAGTTGTTACCATATATATATGCATTAAAATATCTCAATATTATAGTAACTAAATGCCCCAAGAATCAGAGAAGATTGAGGTGTGAGCATTTGTAAGCCGCTAACAGAAATAAAGCAACGTCCTGTGGTCAAATTACTAGTCATATCGGCTAAAGGTTAAGCCAAAGACGAGGGCAAGAACTCAAAATCATTTTCATTGGAAAAACATTTGGATTTCGTCCTATTAATGGATCGCAATATACAAAATACCGACTTCTATAACAAAATTTCAGATTTTACTGGCTTAAGTGACATTTGCGTCGTTAACGACGCACGAATGTTAATTTAATCTTGTATTGAAAAATTCACACAAACCTCACTCAGGAAGCTCCAATTTACTCTCAAAATAAAGGCCAATTCTTACCATATTATATGCATTAAAGTATCTCAATATTATAGCAATTAAATGCCCCAAGAATCAGAGAAGAGGCAAGTCTGAGCATTTGTAAGCCGCTAACCGAAATAAAGCAACGTCCTGTGATCAAATTACTAATCATATCGGTTAAAGGTTAAGCCAAAGATGAGGGCAAGAACTCAAAATCATTTTCATTGGAAAAACATTTGGATTTCATCCTATTAATGAATCGCAATATACAAAATACTGCCTTCTATAACAAAATTCCACAATTTCCCTGGCTAAGGTTACGTTTGCGTCATTAATACGCCGTACGGCAAGCTGAAACATGCACGAATGTTAATTTAATCTTGTATTGAAAAATTCACACAAACCTCACTCAGGAAGCTCCAATTTACTCTCAAAATAAAGGCCAGTTCTTACCATATATATATGCATCAAAATATTTCAATATTATAGTAATTAAATGCCCCAAGAATCAGAGAAGAGGCAAGTGTGAGCATTTGTAAGCCACTAACTGAAATAAAGCAATGCCCTGTGATCAAATTACTAATCATATCGGCTAAAGGTTAAGCCAAAGATGAGGGCAAGAACTCAAAATCATTTTCATTGGAAAAACATTTGGCTTTCATCCTATTAATGGATCGCAATATACAAAATACCGACTTCTATAACAAAATTTCACAATTTCACTGGCAAAAGTGACATTTGCGTCATTAATACGCCGTAGGCAAGCTGAAACATGCACGAATGTTATTTTAATCTTGTATTGAAAAATTCACACAAACCTCACTCAGGAAATATTGGTTGTGGAAGCTCCAATTTGCACTCAAAATAAAGGTCAGTTCTTACAATATATATATGCATTAAAATATCTCAATATTATAGTAACTAAATGCCCCAAGAATCAGAGAAGAGGCAAGTGTGAGCATTTGTAAGCCGCTAAATGAAATAAAGCAACGTCCTGTGATCAAATTACTAATCATATTGGCTAAAGGTTAAGCCAAAGATGAGGGCAAGAACTCAAAATCATTTTCATTTGAAAAACATTTGGATTTCATCCTATTAATGGATCGCAATATACAAAATACCGACTTATATAACAAAATTTCACAATTTCACTGACTAAAGTGGCATTTGCGTCATTAATACGACGTACGGCAAGCTGAAACATGCACGAATGTCAATTTAATCTTGTATTGAAAAATTCACAAAAACCTCACTCAGGAAATATTGGGTGTGGAAGCTCCAATTTACTCTCAAAATAAAGGCCAGTTCTTACCATATATACATATATGCAATAAAATATCTCAATATTATAATAGTTAAATGCCCCAAGAATCAGAGAAGAGGCAAGTTTGAGCATTTGTAAGCCGCTAACCGAAATAAAGCAACGTCCTGTGATCAAATTACTAATCATATCGGCTAAAGGTTAAGCCAAAGATGAGGGCAAGAACTCAAAATCATTTTCATTGGAAAAACATTTGGATTTCGTCCTATTAATGGATCGCAATATACAAAATACCGTCCTCTATAACAAAATTTCACATTTCACTGGCTTAAGTGACATTTGCGTCATTAATACGTCGTACGGCAAGCTGAAACATGCTCGAATGTTAATTTAATCTTGTATTGAAAAATTCACACAAACCTCACTCAGGAAGCTCCAATTTACTCTCAAAATAAAGGCCAGTTCTTAACATATTTATATGCATTAAAGTATCTCAATATTATAGTAATTAAATGCCCCAAGAATCAGAGAAGAAGCAAGTGTGAGCATTTGTAAGCCGCTAGCCGAAATAAAACAACGTTCTGTGATCAAATTAATAATCATATCGGCTAAAGGTTAAGCGAAAGATGAGGGCAAGAACTCAAAATCATTTTCATTGGAAAAACATTTGGATTTCATCATATTAATGGATCGCAATATACAAAATACCAACTTCTATAACAAAATTTCACAATTTCAGTGGCTAAAGTGACATTTTCGTCATTAATACGCCGTACGGCAAGCTGAAACATGCACGAATGTTAATTTAATCTTGTGTTGAAAAATTCACACAAACCTCACTCAGGAAATATTGGTTGTGGAAGCTCCAATTTACACTCAAAATAAAGGTCAGTTCTTACAATATATATATGCTTTAAAATATCTCAATATTATAGTAACTAAATGCCCCAAGAATCAGAGAAGAGGCAAGTGTGAGCATTTGTAAGCCGCTAACCGAAATAAAGCAACGTCCTGTGATCAAATTACTAATCATATTGGCTAAAGGTTAAGCCAAAGAGGAGAGCAAGAACTCAAAATCATTTCCATTGGAAAAACATTTGGACTTCATCCTATTAATGGATCGCAATATACAAAATACCGTCCTCTATAACAAAATTTCACATTTCACTGGCTTAAGTGACATTTGCGTCATTAATACGTCGTACGGCAACCTGAAACATGCTCGAATGTTAATTTAATCTTGTATTGAAAAATTCACACAAACCTCACTCAGGAAGCTCCAATTTACTCTCAAAATAAAGGCCAGTTCTTAACATATTTATATGCATTAAAGTATCTCAATATTATAGTAATTAAATGCCCCAAGAATCAGAGAAGAAGCAAGTGTGAGCATTTGTAAGCCGCTAGCCGAAACAAAACAACGTTCTGTGATCAAATTAATAATCATATCGGCTAAAGGTTAAGCGAAAGATGAGGGCAAGAACTCAAAATCATTTTCATTTGAAAAACATTTGGATTTCATCCTATTAATGGATCGCAATATACAAAATACCGACTTATATAACAAAATTTCACAATTTCACTGACTAAAGTGGCATTTGCGTCATTAATACGACGTACGGCAAGCTGAAACATGCACGAATGTCAATTTAATCTTGTATTGAAAAATTCACACAAACCTCACTCAGGAAATATTGGTTGTGGAAGCTCCAATTTGCACTCAAAATAAAGGTCAGTTCTTACAATATATATATGCATTAAAATATCTCAATATTATAGTAACTAAATGCCCCAAGAATCAGAGAAGAGGCAAGTGTGAGCATTTGTAAGCCGCTAACCGAAATAAAGCAACGTCCTGTGATCAAATTACTAATCATATTGGCTAAAGGTTAAGCCAAAGATGAGGGCAAGAACTCAAAATCATTTTCATTTGAAAAACATTTGGATTTCATCCTATTAATGGATCGCAATATACAAAATACCGACTTATATAACAAAATTTCACAATTTCACTGACTAAAGTGGCATTTGCGTCATTAATACGACATACGGCAAGCTGAAACATGCACGAATGTCAATTTAATCTTGTATTGAAAAATTCACAAAAACCTCACTCAGGAAATATTGGGTGTGGAAGCTCCAATTTACTCTCAAAATAAAGGCCAGTTCTTACCATATATACATATATGCAATAAAATATCTCAATATTATAATAGTTAAATGCCCCAAGAATCAGAGAAGAGGCAAGTTTGAGCATTTGTAAGCCGCTAACCGAAATAAAGCAACGTCCTGTGATCAAATTACTAATCATATCGGCTAAAGGTTAAGCCAAAGATGAGGGCAAGAACTCAAAATCATTTTCATTGGAAAAACATTTGGATTTCGTCCTATTAATGGATCGCAATATACAAAATACCGTCCTCTATAACAAAATTCCACATTTCACTGGCTTAAGTGACATTTGCGTCATTAATACGTCGTACGGCAAGCTGAAACATGCTCGAATGTTAATTTAATCTTGTATTGAAAAATTCACACAAACCTCACTCAGGAAGCTCCAATTTACTCTCAAAATAAAGGCCAGTTCTTAACATATTTATATGCATTAAAGTATCTCAATATTATAGTAATTAAATGCCCCAAGAATCAGAGAAGAAGCAAGTGTGAGCATTTGTAAGCCGCTAGCCGAAATAAAACAACGTTCTGTGATCAAATTAATAATCATATCGGCTAAAGGTTAAGCGAAAGATGAGGGCAAGAACTCAAAATCATTTTCATTGGAAAAACATTTGGATTTCGTCCTATTAATGGATCGCAATATACAAAATACCAACTTCTATAACAAAATTTCACAATTTCACTGGCTAAAGTGACATTTGCGTCATTAATACACCGCACGGCAAGCTGAAACATGCTCGAATGTTAATTTAATCTTGTATTGAAAAATTCACACAAACCTCACCCAGGAAGCTCCAATTTACTCTCGAAATAAAGGCCAGTTCTTACCATATATATATGCATTAAAATATCTCAATATTATAGTAATTAAATGCCCCAAGAATCAGAGAAGAGGCAAGTGTGAGCATTTGTAAGCCACTAACTGAAATAAAGCAACGTCCTGTGATCAAAATTACTAATCATATCGGCTAAAGGTTAAGCCAAAGACTCATCTTTGGCTTTAGCCACTGAAGAACTCAAAATCATTTTCATTGGAAAAACATTTGGATTTCATCCTATTAATGGATCGCAATATACAAAATACCAACTTCTATAACAAAATTTCACAATTTCAGTGGCTAAAGTGACATTTGCGTCATTAATACGCCGTACGGCAAGCTGAAACATGCACGAATGCTTATTTAATCTTTTATTGACAAATTCACACAAACCTCTCTCAGGAAGCTCCAATTTCCTCTCAAAATAAAGGCCAGTTCTTACCCTATATATATATGCATTAAAATATCTCAATATTATAGTAATTAAATGCTCCAAGAATCAGAGAAAAGGCAAGTGTGAGCATTTGTAAGCCGCTAACCGAAATAAAGCAACGTCCTGTAGTCAAATTACAAATCATATTGTCTAAAGGTTAAGCCAAAGATGAGGGCAAGAACTCAAAATCATTTTCATTGGAAAAACAATTGGATTTCATCCTATTAAAGGATCGCAGTATACAAAATACCGACTTCTATAACAAAATTTCAGATTTTACTGGCTTAAGTGACATTGGCGTCGTCAATACGCCGTACGGCAAGCTAAAACATGCACGAATGTTAATTTAATCTTGTATTGAAAAATTCACACAAACCTCACTCAGGAAGCTAAAATTTACTCTCAAAATAAAGGCCAATTTTTACCATATTATATGCATTAAAGTATCTCAATATTATAGTAATTAAATGCCCCAAGAATCAGAGAAGAGGCAAGTGTGAGCATTTGTAAGCCACTAACTGAAACAAAACAACGTCCTGTGATCAAATTACTAATCATATCGGCTAAAGGTTAAGCCAAAGATGAGGGCAAGAACTCAAAATCATTTTCATTGGAAAAACATTTGGATTTCATCCTATTAATGGATCGCAATATACAAAATACCAACTTCTATAACAAAATTTCACAATTTCAGTAGCTAAAGTGACATTTGCGTCATTAATACACCGTACGGCAAGCTGAAGCATGCACGAATGTTAATTTAATCTTGTATTGAAAAATTCACACAAACCTCACTCAGGAAGCTCCAATTTACTCTCAAAATAAAGGCCAGTTCTTACCATATATATATGCATTAAAATATCTCAATATTATAGTAATTAAATGCCCCAAGAATCAGAGAATAGGCAAGTGTGAGCTTTTGTAAGCCGCTAACAGAAATAAAGTAACGTCCTGTGATCAAGTTACTAGCTAAAGGTTAAGCCAAAGATGAGGGCAAGAACTCAAAATCATTTTCGTTGGAAAAACATTTGGATTTCGTCCTATTAATGGATCGGAATATACAAAATACCGACCTCTATAACAAAATTTCACAATTTCACCGGCTAAAGTGACATTTGCATCATTAATACGCCGTACGGCAAGCTGAAACATGCACGAATGTTAATTTAATCTTCTATCGAAAAATTCGCACAAACCTCACTCAGGAAGCTCCAATTTACTCTCAAAATAAAGGCCAATTCTTACCATATATATGTGCATTAAAGTATCTCAATATTATAGTAATTAAATGCCCCAAGAATCAGAGAAGAGGCAAGTGTGAGCATTTGTAAGCC